>CM077101.1:22463922-22501177 GCA_039619505.1 Cimex hemipterus
TATATATATATATATATATATATATATATATTAAATTTAAGATGTAAAATGGTGTGCATAATTATTTTACATGGATTTTTGTTCATGATATTGTTAACTAATTATTAAATGCAAGCATTATTTCTTTTTTTTAAAATGTTATTAATTTTTTTTATAGAAAAATATGAAATATGACTATCGTTCAACATAAAAATGTAAGATAGCATGGCTACAACATTAGAGCGCGGAATTTGTGTTTTTTTATAACTTCTTTCTGGAAAATTCTCCGCTTATAATAAACCACAATTTTTGACCAGTCCGTTGATAGAAAGATACCACAAGAGCACGAAAATATACACATACACACATAAAGACAAAAGTTTTAAACGGTTTAGCCTCCCATGCAAATTAGAAGAAAATAATTCAGACATTGTGTTTATTGGTTTTATGGACGGAAATCCCTATGGAACCAAAAAAAAAGAGTGAAAACAATTGTTTTTTAATTATTGATCTATCCCGTCCGTGAACTTTTAGGATTAAACAATCTGTTTTAGGGTTCCATGTCAATCCAAGAGCTGTGACATTTTCCTTGCTTCCAAGATCCAGGCAATATTGTTCATCAAGCTCCAAAGGTAATTCAAATTCCATCAGTTCAGATGAGTTGCTGCACACCACTACAAAAAAAAAAAAAAAAAATCAGTCATACCTCTATCTTGGAACAAATTGCCTCGTTTGCAATGTAAATCGAGAGTCTTGGAAACTGTTTGCCCCTGCTAGTAAATCATATGTAAAAGAGAGAATTAGGCTAGTTTAAACTGTATCCAATTTTTTACTTTTTAGCTATGTAATTCAAAGATCTTTTCCCAATCAATTGTGTTCTTAGATTATAGATGAGTTTGCATTTAGACAGCAGCCGTTGATAGTGTTAAAATATTTTGGCAACAAAGTTATTAGCAATACAGTTATACCTTTTCACAGTATGGGTCCTACAGTACAAGTCGCGCCTTTTTCAAAATGAAATATCAACACATTTTAGGGTGCAATTCAATCCAATAATTTTTATTTATTTATTTTTTGAGACCATACCGTACAAATCAAATGTTTGCATATATGTGTTTTTCAAACGTACTTTTTTTTCTCTTTTTCTTTCGTTTTACTAACTTTTACTTTTCTGGTGGAAAAACTCAGTTTCTGCAATAACTTAACTTCATTTTTGTTTGGTTATTTAAACTAACAATAATTGTGTTGCACAGCGCAAATAGCCTTATTTGCTACTAACATAATTTATTAGTTGTATATTAAATTTAGTTTTGTACAATTTGTAACAAGTCTATTTTCCTTTATTCAAATACATTTGTACATAAACGATAAGATACGTAATGTGTATTCAATTGGAAACTGTAGCATCTTGATATAATGAACGTGTTTACATTTTTTTGTAAGTCTGATTCGTTATAAGGATTAGGTGGGCTGTACTAACTGCTTTTGCCAAATTCAATTACCAATATGGACAAAAAAACGAGCCAAAAATGTTTAATTGAAAATTTTAACATGCCAGCTGTTTGGCCTCTATGGTTAAATAAAATTTTGACAATTCCATATTGGTAATAAAATTTAAAAAAATAAATAAATAAAAACACAAAAAACATTCATTTCATTAAGTTTCCTCATAAAAGTGTAACCAGTTTTCAAGTTTTATCATCAAATTTTTCCAAGCCAATCCGTGGTTTACGTAACTCATCTGAAATTTTGATTTTTCTTTCTAAAACAGTAGTAAATCAATAATGTATTTCGTAATTGTTGTAGTAGTATCAATATTTTCTGTAGGATTACCTTTTCCATTTTTTCTTCATAATTTTAACCCATAATACAAACATAAACATAAATTACATGCGTAAACAGTAAAAAAAAAATAATAATAATAATAATAATAAAAAAATACCTATTCTATTTTCAAGTTGAAAATTTTATTTTCTACTGTTTAAATGCCAATTTTATGTTTATTGTAATATTTGTGCATCAATATCCAATTTTGACTTAACATTTAAATTATCTGATTTGGTAAAAAACACTTTTTTTTCCATCTGTCATCACACGTTTGTACTTTGACTCACGATTTTAGTTCAGTTCTCTGAAAATTTTCTGTACATCTTAAAGGCCGATAGTAAATGTAGAGAGGTAGTACACAATTAATTAATCTCAACAGGGATTTTATTATTATGAAAACTTAAAAAATATAAACATGTGGTAACAGTGACTCCCGATTGTATAAATGAAGTAGTTAATTTTGTTTAATGTTTGATCTATTTCTCTTCTAAGCTTGAATTCTGATTTTATTAAGTTCTTGATTAGAATACTTCTAAACAAAGTATTATGTGTTTTTTCTCATTGTGTGACAGTCTGTGTGTGCGCACGCGCGTGTGTATGTGAACTTAATTTTTTGCATTATGCATTTTAAAACGTTCTTGAATTATCGCTTACAATCTTGTATTTATATTTGAAAAAAAGATTGCATCAGGTAAGTTTTGATTGCACTTTTGAAACAGTAGACTGGTAATTAAAACCGTACGAGTAAGTTTGATGACCTTTCTGTCCTCTTGTATACACATTCTATCGCTTTATAAACCACTATGCTGCACACAAGGGTCTTTTCATAAATGCTTTGGACTATTAACAATTTGTACACAACCCAAAAAGCATGCAATAAATCATTCGTGTACTAGCCATTTGTAAAATACAACAGGAATATTCCTCGCATTTTTAAGATTGACTCCGTCCAACACGAATTGTAACAATCATCAAAACAATGTAAAAGCATAATCATTCTTTTATTTTGTCGTTAATGCGCTGTCTGTAATCATGTGTTGCGTTTTTCCATAGCTTGACACAAAGATCATCAATGTGGGTGTTGCATTCCACTCATTTTCTTTTCACAATTAAAGCAGTTGGTATACCGTAGCTATACTCTCTTTAGTAAAATAATTTAAACAGATCGGCTCTTATTTCTTCAACTCTGCCCTTTTCTTTTATAACTGATAAATATGGGCAACGAGCAATCCATAATCACTTTATGACAGAAAATATTCAATAAATCTTTACATAATTTTGTATTACTGTTTAGCTCCATCTTCAAGCATTTTAGAACAACAGACAAATTATTCTAATAAAAATGATTTTTTTTTTAATATATCTAATTGTAAAATATAAGTTGGGATTTTGTAACTTATACATACAAATGTGATAAAAATGTGAGATAATAAAAAAGCTACAAAGCTCTTCCACGAATGATACAGGCATAATATTTAGGTCATTCCGATCTTCAACTTGCATCCCGAATGTAAAGAATTTCAGCGACAACACTTTTTAATTATCTTTGTTACAATACTTTCAACCTGAACAGCATACGTTACAACCAACATTTTTAAACATTGACTTCTTTTGGCCGATCAATTTTTAATCTAAATTTCATGAAATAAAACTTATTTTGAAACCACGAAGAAAAAAAACTTACTAGTTTCTTCATTGTACGCGAACAAAGATGAGTAGATAAACAAAAGTAATGATTTTAACAAAAAATCAATGGTTTTAAAGGTGTGCAAGACTTGTCCGTTATTGTTTTCTACTGGTTTATTATAGTTGACGTTTGATTAGACTATAATTTCATTTTCGATCATTTTAAACTAATTATGGGCTATAATTACTAAATATTGCTCCTAAATGTCATTTAAGTAATAAATTCATTGTGTTTTAATTTTTGAGAATATTATCAGTTAACTTTGAAGATCTGCGTTACCTTTACTCTCAGGTTAGAATTTATACAGGCAAAGGTTCATAATTTAAACGTAAAATTATGGTTGTTGCTTGCTCAAATTTGTCCATTTTGAGAAGCTTTTAAGTTGAATTGATTAGTATATTCTTTATAACAAGTTATTTCTTTTTATCTTGCTGTAAGATGAACTCTTCAGATAGATTCATCATGTAGTTTAAGCCCTCCTGACAGCAACTTACATTTTGAGTCGAAGTACCTGTGTCTTCCACTCTTTATGATTATGTTTAATGCTAGTGAAAATCATAGGCAAAATAAAATTCCAGACTGGAATTAAGGTGCAATGATTTAGCCTGTTTCTTTACTGACAAAGTGATTAATTACTCCAAGCTAAAAACGTTTATCAAAATGTTTCTTTACGAGTTGGAAAAAAAAAAAAAATCCAATTTGGAAGTATACTAATGTTAAACATTCTTATGTGAAGTATAAATTTAATTCAAATATGAAATTGTTGACCTGGGTATAGGTTAACTAGGGATATAAATTAAAAAGTAAATCAAATTAAAAAATTAAAAAAATACAAGTTGCTAGCACTGTGCCTATTTTGATTATTATTGATGTTTTTCTTAGTGTCTTGTTTAATAATTTGTTGGGTGAGTACATCACCGTAATTGACCGCTTCTCATGACTTACTAATGAATTAGTATGCGTATTACTATGCCAAAAATAACGCTGTGCCTAGTTCATACGAGAGATAAAATAAAAGTTCAGTAATTCAGTAGTCACCGATCATTTTGATCTGTTTAACATTGCTGTGTTGGTCTATTACGTTTCGGCGGTACGCCATAAAGGCAAAACCTCCAACTCCGAAGATGGCAAAATGATCAGATACATCTGACATTCTGACACAGTGACGATAGGCCGATCAAAATGATCGGTAAAGATCAAATTACGGTTTCATCGCCCTCACAGACAAATCTCGCAATATTTCAGTGCTGTTTGTTCATCATTTAATATTATTATTAACTTAAATCTTGTAATCTTAACTTGTATTTGTATATTCCAAGATCAAAAACCCACTAGTTTAGACAGACCCAGTGCCGGTTCAACATGTATTTTATTATATTGCTGTTTTTTTTTTTTTTTTTTTGGCAAGATTCAAAATTTTGTTTTCTTTTGGGTTGGGTTTAAGTTTTTCTTTTTCTCTAAATAAGCCTTTAAAAAAAAAAGTCAATAACAAATTGTATTTCATAATATACAAGTGTTTTGTTGAAAGGTGCTTCATTTGTTCAATTTATAAGGGCTTTAGGGAAAATTATATTCCAAATTTATGCAACGTTCATACATGTAAATGTTAGGTTTAGAGTCTTATTCGTTTATTATGCCAAAAGTCTGTTCTCACTTATTAATAATTTTTATTTTATTTCCCCAGACCAATTTTTTTAGGACCCAAAAGGGGTGCAAGGTGAAGGAGGAAGGGTTGAATTATTTTCTGTACTAACATTTTATCGGTTTGCATTCGGGACCCCTGTTTGTGGATATCTGGACAACCGTAAGTATTTGCATTAACGGGAAGTTTGTCATTCAGTGTCAGTGGTTTGTATTTATCCAAAGTTCGTGTTATAAAAAATAAATTAATTAAAAAATAATTTAAAAAGGCTAGCCTTTTAAATTTACTTTGAAATAATACATTTTATAGTTGGACATTTATTTTACTTTTGTTTGGTTAAGAATATAATGATGTCGTCGAATAAATTCATTGCCAGTAGATTTGATCAGGTGTAAATTTATGTATTAAAAACGCAGTTTTTTTTTTTTTTTTTCTTGTTTTTTTTTTGCCAGTTCTGATTAAACTTGTTTCTGCTTAAGCCGGAGATAATTTAAACAATAAAAGCTGCAGTATCCAGTATGCTATAGCTGATAATAAACTTCTACTATATTCAAACCAAATCGATATTAAAAAAAGTTTTAACAAATAACATTGCATTAGCAAGAAAAATAATTAATTATTAATTTTTGGTCAAGTAAATATCAAATGTTGCTAATAATTGTCAATACAACCTTTTTAAAAGTCATTAAAGTGAATACATTGCTGAAATTTTTTTTTTTACATCCAACAGTAAAGTCTAAAAATAACATCTCAATCAAGTATTGTAATAATTTACCTCATTATGATTATCCATGATTACCAGGCAACTAGGAAAGTTTGTACGAATTTAAACGGTTTAATAATAGTCAAAATTAAAATTAGATTATAATATTAGATAAAAATTATAAATGTTTTATTCAGGGAAATAGTCTCCATCGCCGTCTATTATTCTATAGAACTTCATCTATAACTTTCTCCCAACGTGTTACCAGTTTATGCCGTTCTTATATAAATGAGTCGTTGGTCTCAAGACTTAAAAAATTAAATTCCGTTCAATTTTCTCCTGTCGGCGATTATTGAACTACCGATTGTGCTCGAAAGTCTGATCGGGGCCAGGTCTGGCTGGATTTCCCAACCAATATTATAAATAATATAAATAGGGTGTAGGTTGATCTTTATAGCTCGCTTATCCTCCAGAGAGGAGAGAAATTTAATAATTTAGTCTGTATTTAAGTTTAAAAAAAAAAAAAAAAAAAAACTGCAATCAGCACTCTTTAACTCCGACAATTATTACAATTATTATTATGTTTTTAATTTTATTCTGACTAGTATTTAAAATCATTTTATTATTTTAGTTGTTGATCCTTCCGGCTGCCAGTTATTCTTAGGTGGTGAGGCCATTAATTACCAAACTGAAAGAGAAAAAGAATGAAATCGGATTAACTAGTCTATGCATGAAGAATTTCTCTTCTGTTGAAAAAACATGTTTCTTTGTGAAACCGTGCGTGCATTGATACTTCAGTACTTGCCACCGTTTTGATGATTTGTCCATTATCTTATATAAACATTTAAGTAGCCAAATTATAAAAATATATCTGTTTCAGTTTTGTGTTTTTTTTATTTTTTAAATTTTATTATTATTATTGTTTTGTTTTTTTTAAATGTGCCAATATGTACAAAGCTGGGTTTTGTGTGCGGTTTTAAACCGTTCAGAAAATATTAGCAAGAAAATACGTTCTAATACAAATACGTATTGTCAGTAAACGATGGAAATCTGCGTTTGCATATCTGCTCACACTGATAAAATAGATGTTAAAAATATTTCGAGTGTTTATTACATGGCTGGTTTTCCCGTTGTTTTACGACTGGGTAGTTTTTTCCGTAATACAATTAATTTATTTAATTACAATTTTATTTTCCTGACTCACTTAGCAAGAGGTCGAAAGGAATGTAGCGGAACTATTATTTAGCAGTACATCCTATTACAATTATTAAGCATGTATAAGTCAGCAGTGGAACCTGGCTCCTTCAGAGCCAAGCCCTCGCAAACTATGGCGCAGTGGCTGGAAAAAAACACTAATACTTTTAGACTTAACATTGTACCCAGGGCGTTATCAAGGAGGGGGTCGGTATCTAGTCACCATCGACACTTACAAGCTCACTGGAGATTCTTTGATTCTTTTGAATCCAGACCCAGACACTGATGCCCCAGTTAGCTGTCACAAAAATCGAATCCCATCACACTGCCAACATGGGGCACCTGTATAATAAAAACAATTGGGGGGGGGGATGAAATTACATTTTATCTAGAGGTTGGATGCCTGTTAAGAAGTTAAAAAATTGTACTGTTGTTGGATTGTTGCTTAGTATGGTCTTTATGGATTTAGTGGAGCTAGCTGAGGTGTTTAAACAACAATCAGTTATGGTGCAGGATATGGTGATAGGATATATCATGATTGGACATACAGGTTTAAAGGTACTTTCAAAGGGGAAACTTTGGGTGAGCCAGTAGTGGTGAATTCCAAGTCGGGTTAGGTTTCTTTTTTTTTCTTTTTTTTTTGAAGGTCTGGAAGAGGATTTATTTATATATTTTTGTTTTGCAAGGAGCTTGTTTCCTGTGCGCACACCCCATTCACGCCTCACAGACCAGCTGCCTTAAGTGATATTAGCGAAAAAGGGAATCCCATTCGAGGCCTCTTGAAATGTCCGCCTTTTCATTCTCGATTGGATAATGGACAAAACTTTTTCAAGTTTGCCAAGCTTTTGGCATATATATTTCGCCTTCCTCAGCGCAAATTTATGAGGGAAAAAATATAAGAGATCTGGACTCAATCTAGACACTGCTTTAAAAGCCCATCTATGCGGACTCCTGAACTCTTATATAATTTTTCCATCGATTTGCCCTGAGGAAGGTGAAATATATACACTGAAAGCTTGGCTTATAAAAGTTTTGTCCATTAGACCGCAAATAGCATTAACAAATGCTGGTCGATAACTACATCCTTTATCGACTCTCAACTGCCAACATGGCCTGAATCTATCCTTTGTCTTGATTTTGTTTTAATTATCTGAGTTTAAGATGTTTTTTTTTTTGGTACAGTAAAGGCTGAAAAAGAAACAGGTTATTAGGATGTACAGGTGATAAAAATGAAGTTGCTTTGAGTATAGCTAGGAGTTAACGGTAAAACTAGAACAATGATGATCCTATTATGATGATGTTTCAGATAGATTGTTTATATATTATTTTACATTGTATTGAAGAGAAAAAAGAAGAAATATTTGCAGTAAAATTTCAATAAAAACTAAACCCTATTTTCTAGAATAATGGTACTTTGGTTCACTATTTTTTAAATTTGCATCTTTATTATTATATTATAAAGATGATCACTTTTATGAATGCCTATGGAATTAAACCAAATTTTAAGACGTTCAGTGTAGCAGTAGAAACCTTAGATAAATTAGATCCCTTTCTTTCGATTTGTATGTTCTTAACCTATTCTTTTTTCTGTTTCATATTAAAGAAAACCAGTCGGCCAATAATAAACAATAAAAAAAAAAAAAACTTGCCCCAAATCAATGTTTAGAGTAGGTTGTTCATAAATTTACAAGTTGACAACATAGGAAGTATGTTGAGCGTGCTTCTCTATCCCTCCACAGTTTCAGCATGAAATGCATGACACCATGAACAAAAGAATACATTATACCGTAGAGACGAATCGTGCGTGTTAATACCACACTGGGTATTATTTCATCGTTAAGCTTTTTTAAATATACATCACTGTTTGAACGTGTTAAACTTGAGATTTTTTTCTGTTCCAGTAGGTAACCAACAGCCGCATCATATACAGGTCATACTCCCGCATAGTCAATGATGGCAACTTCACAAAGTCGAGAAGAAATTACATAATAAAAATGTAATTCTCAAATGACAGACACAAGCAACGCAACAGTTTTGGTTTTAAATGACAGCTGTTACAAGAAAAAGTGGTTGTTAACAATTAAAACAAATGTGAATAGTACAGTTTAAAATTTATGGTACAAGCAATTCAATTGTCTTTCTTACCATATTATTAGACAATCATTGTGATTGGTTACGGTGAAAACATATTAAATAAACAGTTTCAATTAAATTATTTTAATCAAAATTGAGCAATAAATTATTATGCATGTACAACTTAATCTGCAACAACTGTTTACTTTTATTGCACATTGCTCTGAGCAGATGTAGATGTGCCTGTTGATAATTTATGATAGAACATTGTCATAATTAACTTCTCCCATTACATGTTCGTTAAGTTATAAATATGTATGTAGCCTGTTTACTTGTATTTATTATTTGACGTTTGTTATCTTTAATCGATTACACGAAATCATGAACCACCCTAATGGCTATTCATGAACATTTATTGGCTTGAACTAAGAATACGTAATACATTGTAGAATAGCTGTAAAAGGAATCCTCATGTTTATAACCCGACCCCCCCCCTAAATATATTCAAATTCCGATCAATGTTGAAAATTATTTGAGTTTTGTACTTTTAATTTGAATTGTTTATTTGGTAAGTGTTTTCATTATGTATATTGTTATGACTTATGAAGGTAAAAAGAGCAAAAATGTACAGTTGCCTAACAAAGCCCTGTTTTCATATACATTTTCATGATTGAATAGTTCCCTATAGTGGTTCGGTATCAAATATTTTTTGTAAAATTATGAATATATTTTGTTTATTTTGTATAATCACATTTTTCTTGTTGGTATGTATATTGTATAAAATTACATATATTGCGCAAGTGGGACAAAAGTGAAATGAAAAACTCAAAACGATAGTGTTAAATGTTCAAAAAGTGTTGAATGTACATATAAAGAATGTGTGTTGTATATACAACTTCAATGAGTAATAAGACAAAAAAAAAAAAGGATCAAAGTTGGCATCAATCTAGCAAAAATTTCATAAAGTAGCTGATCTTGTTGTGATTTCCTTTCCTTGTATTATTGATTGGTTACCAGCAGAGATCAATTGAAAATATAATAATGAAAGAAAAAAAATTATTCCTGTATAGCGAACTACTCAGAAATTTTCATTGCTTCAGCTTGTCATTCATTCTTTATTGCAACCTTTTAAAAAACTGAGTTGAGAAACCACAAGAAAATCAGTTTAAAATATTGTCAACTTCCACTTTCAAGAAATGAAAAATCTATCTCCTGGTTCTTGTTATGTAACATTTTTTTTGTTTTTTTAATTGGATATTGATTTGTATCAACATTGTTGTTAAAATTACAATTATGATTTTGCTTCTGATCATTAATTTTACATTTTACAGGTTGTTTTTTTTTTTTTTTTTTCAAGCTTAACCGTTAATTGAAGAATCAAGCAAGGATTAATGGAAATCGTATCCTCTAATAATTATATAAAGTGTTAAGTTTAGACCTTATTTACACTTTTCTTTTGTTGTTATTGTTTACATTGCATTTTTTTTAATAATTCATAATAAAATAAGTTGAAAATTCCAAAAACTTTTTTTTTAAATTTATTAAACCACTTATAATACCACATTACTAGTACAAGTTCTTGTATCCAGCAGGTCGATAATTTATTTTCATCGAAACAAAATACTATTTATACATAGTCTTAAAAAATAAAAATCAGGTTTGGTCTCTTCCAACCAATCTTTATTATGTTTCATTTTCTCTGTTATCTTGAGTATCATTGCTTATTTTTGTTATTCTCTATGAAATTATTTCAACAGAAGAGGTATAATGTTTTAATTAAACGATTTTTGTGTAAGAATATTTTTTGCATTTTTTAATTTCAACTTCTTCTAGCCAATCCAAAGTTTTACATTTTGGGCAAAAATCCGGGAGTTTAGTGTTTTTATCTATTCCAAAATTATGTTCGCTTTTGATTAAGCGATCTTTAAAGTATGCAAATTTGGAAGCATTGGGTAGATGATGTTTCGATCTCTCTTCACATTTTCTACCGGTTAGTCCTATGTACTTCCTGTTGTATTGACAACTGAATTGATAAACTCTACTTTTTCCCACATTTACGTCCTATCTTTATTATTGGAAAGAACAATCATAATTAAGTTGCAATTTTTGTAGGGTAATATTATATTATATTGCTTTTAAAAATGTTTTCTAAATTCTTAGTTATTTTCCCCAAATATGATACGAACGTAGTTATCCTTATTTTTTCTTCCATGTTTTATATTTGTAGACTCTATGATGGTTGTTTTTCTGTTTCTAGATTTTATTAATCCGTCTATTAAAGTGTCTTTGTAACCGTTATTGACGCCTAGGGGTTTAATTGTGTTTACTTCTTTATTGTTATTTTTATTTTCTTCGTTATTGCTGCCCTACTTTTTCTTTCAATGGATGAAAAATTTCCTTTGGTAGGTCCTATTTTGATGGTGACTTTTAAAAAAAATAAAAATCACGATTTTACGACGTTTCGTACCTTTGTTTTGTCATTAAAAATAACAGCCACAGCAGCATAAATACCACAGGCCGTTGTGTGACTGGTCTGCTATTTCAGGAAATACTTGGTTGGTTTTGACGCTTGAAAAAGTTTCTAGATTGTCTTGATATTTCTACGTAACTGTTTATAGACAAATCCTCGATTTGTCTCGAAAGTCCCACGATTTTTTTCTATGCGTGTGAACGAAAAGTCAAAAAGGGAAACGGCCAACTGTCCATATTCATCATCGTCAGCATAATTGACGCTCAGTCGCAGAGCTTATAAAAAGATGCTAAAATGGAAGGACACAGAAATAAATGTCTAAAAAGAAAAAAATTCTAACTCCAGTACTAGTCGAATTTATCTTGAATCATTATTCCTTTTTTGTTTTCATCCAGGCTTAAAATGGAAGGTCAATAAACATTCAAGTGATACAAAAAGTAAACCAGCTTCCAAGATGTAAATAACGGCAATGTCCTTGAAATTCAACTTTGCAGAACAATTTTGGATAAATTCATTCTTGAAAAACAAAACGGTACAGCCAACCATTTGGCGCAGTAGTGATGACTGCTGGACAGTGGTCCAGTTCATTGGTTGGAATGGATGGATCAACTTAGAAACTCTCATTCACCAGCAAACCCATTCACTAGTACAACCTAAAATGTATCCAAGATTTTCCAGAATTAGATAAATCAGTTGAACAACTCCAATCTTTTAATGTGTTCAGATATCTGTTTCAGATACACCTTCAAAACATTGAAATATATTTTTGAAAGAAAAATGTATTAATTCAACATTCTTCAATGTACTGCATGTCTGAATTTTCACACTGCATGGATAGTTAATTATTGACGGGCTCAAAACCAGGAAAGCGAGACCTTACGTAAAATCGTATTGAAAAATTTCTCTTCTAATGTTAAAAGCGAAAGAAAAATCTAGCACATTTTCGATAACGAAATTCTGGTCCCCAACGTGCCGTGTCAAGAGATGAGCTGATCTCCAAAAAATGTCCATGTTATCTATTATCTTAAAAGTCCACATTTTTAGGTCCCACTCGTCGAAAATTAAAAGATAAGCTTTCATTTGGAAAATTTCTAAATAATTACCTCCTTGTAATAAGAACTGGCAGAATATATACTCTAATACAGTAATACATATGTTTTTTTATATCCGTCTTCACATTAGAAGAATAAATTTACATAATGCGAAAAGCTGGATGTAATAAAAACAACTCGCACCTGCTCCAAAACCACATAATTTATATTGATTTTAGCTTCAATCCTCTAAAAGGCTTGACATGCCTTGGCTCTTTATAGGGAGGGTGTAAGGCATGCCGCCAGATGTAAGAATGGTTCGGGAATGGTAGCGAATTTCTCGGTCCCCTGTTCCCCTTTTTAGAGGACATGATTTTTTTTTTGAATTGTATGTAGATTGTTTCATGCGTATTTTGGCTCTGTGTTTTGTATAAGTGGGTGGTTTATTAGTGTGAGTGGTGATGGCTGATGATGAAGTATAGCGTGCGCTTCGGGTCAGTGGCAGAATATCTATGTACGTACTCTGTCGACCCTAAATTAAATCAGCTTATTACTATTGTGTGAAGTTCGATAGCGGACTAACCAGCGTGAAATGTACGTGAGTGTGAATGTATTTATTTGTGCGATTGTGTTATATGATGTGAGTCTATGAAGTGAATGAGCTTGTTGTCGAAAGCCCCAGTTGGATGGGAAACGTCAAAACGAGCATGAACCCACGAATCGTCCTTCAGAAACAAGTAAGACCGCATGGCTTGTGTTTCTCACCTGAGTAGGTATAAATCGGAAGGGTTTATACCCATTTTGTCACTGGGGATGAGACAGTACTTTAGAAAAATGTTAAACGCCTAAGGACCGTTTGCAAGAAGAACGAAACGCTGCCGTCTACGTCAAGAGCAGGGTGCAACCAGCTGGCTGGTTGTGGGATATTCGAGGGATAACTAATTGGGATATCACACAATCAATCTCTTAGGGAAGAGGTATACTGTGCCCAGTTAGTGCGTGTTGAAGGAAAAACGTGCTGGCGAATAGACGTCGTGTTTCACCATGGCACTGCCAGGCCTAGCTGCACTCACTCAGAGTACAATCGCCTGTGCAACAAATGCCCCCCAACGTCTACACTCTTCAGACCTTGCCCCTTCCGATTTTCACTTGTTCCGCTCTCTAGACAACCAGTCAAAAGGCGGGGAATTTTTGAACGAAACGCTCTGAAAATCAGCCGACGGATTTCTTCTCGTCTTTCTTATGTCAGACAGGAATCGTGGCTAATGTAAACAGTGAAGATTTTATGCCAGATATAGATATTTCAACCGCTAGCTATTTATGTCTACACTGCTATGTGTACCAACAGATGTCAGCTGCAAGTTCAACTTAGTTCGCACTTCTCGCAAAAGTTGGGCATTCGTCAACTTTTTTTCCATTGCAAATAAGTGTCGAGTAAACATGGGCGACAAAAAAGAGTGGTTTAAATCGAAATTTTGAACCAAAAAAAAAAAAAAATATATATATATATATATATATATATATATATATATATTTATATATATATATAATTTCAAATTTTATTTAATAGTAGTACCTACTTACCAGATGCTAAAAATCGCGAAGTGACAGCAAGTCATTCTGTTAAGCTAATAGCTTTTCTGAATTGACATAAATTTCTTGTAATTTCTATCAGTATGTAAACAGTCAAAGAGATTTTCCGCCTGACACTCGAAATATATCTCCAGACAAAAGTGTAATGTAAACATACCCTGTCATCAGACTTTTACAAAAATGGGATATTTCTGCTACCAGAACGCTGGCAGTATGTGATGGAAAGCGAGAGAAATTATGTTTTGGGTTAAAAATAAAATACATATTTTGAAAGTTTGACTTTTTTCTGAAAGTTTTAAAAAATGTATGCAGATACCATACGAATATACGGATATTGTGTGCTTCTATGTGTGTCTATTCTTAGTCTTCATCACCATTTCCCCATTTTAATTTATAGAAATATAGATGTAATCAATTATTTACTTGAATACTAGATTTATTTAATTCACATTCCTCCGGCAGTTTGAAATCTCAATCTTGACTTGAATTATGGTGAAGAACTACAAGCGATAATTTTTTTACAATATATTCATTTGTGTCCACAAAGCATTGAGTTTCAACAACACATGCTATTTTCCGAAATCATGGTAGCGAATGAATTGAAACGTTCAGGCTTCTGAAATTTGTACCATTCTACGGACGATATTGGAGAGAGGATTCTATTCCATTATGTATTATTAGACAGTATGCGGTGATATCAAGAGGAAATGGTTTATTAGCTTAGATTTAGAGACTCATATGTAACGCGCCGGTTTTTATGGATTTTACTGACGGCTCCAAAGCTCACAAGGGTACGGAGTTGGAGTCTTCGGAATGAACCCAAAGGCCGAACTGACGGTAAGCCTAGGTAAATTATGCTACCGTTTTCCAACCTGAAATCATAGCGATTGAACAATGTGTCATAGAAATAAAAAGGCTAGGAATACATTCCTGAGAGATAGACTTTTTCTCTGACAGTCAAGTAGCACTAAGTGCCCTACTCCCTACTCTCATTCGAGGTGAAATCAAAGAGGGTTTGGAACTGCATGGAGGCAGCAACAATAATGACCTCACCTCTGGCATGAGTCCCTGGGCACTCGGGGCATAGAGGCAACGTAAAGGTTGACGAAAGGGAGGGGGCACCATGGACTCTGGGTTCTGAACCCTACAGTGGATTAGTACCCTGCTTAGCATGTACGGGGTACAGAGGCAACGGAAAGGTTGACATGTTGACCTCATTTTTGGTCAACATGGACTCTCTGGGTACTGAACCTTACAGTGGCATAGTATCCTGCTTAGCATATATCTTAAAATGGATTCTTAATGAGAACAAAACCTGATGGACCAATTCCACAGGTATGAAGCACGCGAAGAAATTCATAGAAGGACCATCCGAAAAGCTTACAAAAGAATTACTGTAAGGCAACCGGAACCGAACCAGGATTCTGGTTGGACTCCTGACAGGGCTGATGTTCCCCTCTTTACTCATGGGCGTTGAGACCCATGAGGATCTTTAACCTCCAATCTTCTCGAAAGAACACCAGGAAAGGTGTAGGATTTTACATGCATGGACTTGTACTCCCTTAGCTATGGAGGTGGCGCAATACTAGCCAAGATCAGAAGTGCCATAAAAAAAAGGCAGCTTTGTGGTTTCCAGCACAGCTTTTAGCCATGCCTTCCACCACCCCTGGAGAGATAGAGAAGGCACTCTATCTCCAGCTCCGATTGGCCGGTACTATCCAGCTAAGGTACAATTTGTTTACAAACCATTGCCCAACCTAGTGGAGTCGCTTGGATACTCCACTCCCGTGGTTCAGTATTATTTTTAAGGTGGGAGTGATCGCCCACCCGGGAGGTTATACGAACTTCCTCTGATGCACCCGTTGCCTGAGGGGTGCGGGTTTAGTAACGCAGTAATCACCTGCCAAAGGAGAGTGGAGGGAAAAAGAAAAGAGGTATTGTAGGAAGGGTAAGGAAGGTAATAGGGATAATGCCTCCATCATTAGTAACCCCCAGGCACCAGGGCGGATGGTCGGACATTGCCTGGGCCCACAGGGAAAATATCCCTGCAGGTAGAAAAATAGTCGGTGTCACGAGTGGGAAATTGACAGGGCACTGCCATTTAAGAAAGCGCGCGCACAGGATAGGAATACAGACAGAAGAAACACTGTGCAGAGACTGCCAGGAAGAGGAGGAGATCGCAGAACACAATCTATGTTCTGTGAAGGTTCTTGCAACTAGGGCAAGAAAAACCCGTAAGATTTTATACTAAGGAGCCCCTGGCAAAGTTATGAAGTCTGATGACCTGCAGCTGGCCAGTGAGTTATAAATATTGGGTTGTCCGGAAAATAATGCAGGATTTTAAGTTTTCATTTAAAAAAATCTATATAAAATATTCTGTTTACGTTTACAGGATTACTCATTTGTATGAATGTCAACACTTATTAATCCTCTTCCAAATGATATTGTTTGTTTACCTCTGTAGCATTCCGCTACTTGGAAATAATTCAGTCATCCTTATAATGTCAAAACGAGAATTTCGTACGATTTTCTTTTACGAGTTTAAACTCGGCCGAAGCGGAGCCCAAACGGCTAGAAACATTAACCAAGTCTGGGGCGAGGGTTGTGTTAATGAGTGCACTGTGCAAATGTGGTTTAAAAAATTTCGGGAGGGAGATTTCAGCCTTGAAGATGAAGAAGGTCGTGGAAGGCCTTCCTCTCTTAATGATGATGTTCTGCGATCAGTGGTGGAAGAAAACCCCAAAACAACTGTTCGAGAACTTGCAGAGCAACTCAAAGTCAGTAAAACGACCGTCGCTGACCACCTCAAGGCGATTGGAAAAGTGAAAAAACTCGAAAATTGGGTTCCACACTCATTAAACGATCGCCAAAAAAATCAGCGCTTTGATGTTTGTGCATCACTTCTTTGTCGAAACAAAAATGACCCATTTCTGGCCAGAATTGTTACATGTGACGAAAAGTGGATTCTCTACGATAACACTAGACGTTCTGGACAGTGGCTCGACAAAGGAGAAGCTCCAATACATTTTCCAAAGCCCCCAACTCATCAAAAAAAGGTAATGGTTACGGTATGGTGGGCTTCATTTGGTTTAATACACTACAGCTTCTTAAATCCTGGCGAAACCATCAATGCTGAATCATACTGTAACCAAATTAATACCATGCATCAGAAATTGGCAGTAATGAAGCCCTCTTTGGTCAATCGGAAAGGGCCCATTTTGTTGCATGACAACGCTCGACCACATGTGTCACGTGTAACGTCACAAAAATTATTGGAGCTTGGCTATGAAACTTTGCCTCACCCACCCTACTCTCCGGACCTCTCGCCTACTGACTACCATTTTTTTAGAAACCTGGACCACTACTTACAACACATAATATTCAAAAATCAAACGGAACTGGAAAATGCATTTATTGACTTTATCAATTCCAAAAATTCTGAATTCTACTCAGACGGAATTAATAAGTTACCAACACGTTGGGAGAAATGTATTGAGAGTATGGGAAATTATTTTGATTAAAGAACATTGCTTTAAAGTAACTAGTTTCTTTTTTTTTGTTTAATACCAAAATCCTGCATTATTTTCCGGACAACCCGATAACAGGGGAGCACAACAGGTCTATTCAGGTCGAGGTGCAGTAGGTCTTGTGGCCGCCTCTTTTATCCCTATCCCTTCCATTTTTTATGGATTCGGACTGTTTGGCACACTCTATTACGATAATACGATAATACGATAATAGAACCTCCATCTCTGAACTGCGGTAATGAAAGGGGTGAGAGGGATTATGCCCAGAGTCGAACTTTTTTTAAAGTTTGCTTACATATAGTATAACAATCCGTATTGGTTATTTGAAAAATTCAGTTTTAAATCGTCGTATGGGTAAGATTTCGAATTTTCAGAAAAGTTTGTTTGTCAAAGAGCAATGACCAAATTGACGTGAATTTACAAGGGAATATTTTTTCTAGATAGTTGAAATGCCAAAACGAGGGTTTTTTTCATTTGAATGTCATTCGAGCAGGCTGATAACTCGAAGGAAGTTCTTGCGGATTACCGTTTTTTTTTAGTATATATCAATTTGCTAGCCTTGCATAACGGGCACCTACGCGTAGCTTTCCGGCCAGATGTCCACGCGTTCTTGTATGACCTATGCGTAGTCTTGTCAGTAAGGCCCCTTTTCGAAACTCCGTGTACGAGGCACAAACTGGTTCGTCAAATTCGAAAGGCGGATCCGTAGATGTACGGTCATGCACGGAAAACGGAAATGCACTCCGGCAAATGGTATTTCACGTAGAATTAAAAACATCCAATTATCCCAACACACTTGGCGAATCCTTTTTTTTTGGTCAAAATGTATGACCCGGATCCAAGAGGCGTCAATCACGGTCTCAGAGCTGGCAAGGTGCATGCCAGCGCGGCAGGGAGTATGGCAGGCGGTCCCCGCATTTTTCCTCTAGTTACGCAGTGCTAAAGGAATGCTAAAAAAAAAGAAAATAACACTTTTAATCTAAGGCTATTGCAGAATAGAAATAAAGACTCTTTCTTAAAATAATTTATGCAAGTTATGCAATTCACTTATATAAATAAAAAATCGTCCAACCGCAAAACATTTATCCTGATTACTTGACCTTTAGTTGACTAAGCTGTTATTAAACTGTTAAACTTTCACAACTAAAACTATTCCATCTTTTGTTATGACACGTTAATTGTGAAGAAGTTGGCATAAAAAAATGAAACTGTAAAAGGGAAATTTGACTTTGTGAGTCGCATTATTCTAAATTTCATAATTAAAATTAAATCCTCAGGGCAGTAAACCCACTTCATTGTGATAAGACATTTTGTGTAATATTTTTTATATTTTTTCTCCCCACGTCAATACGACAATTGAAGAGCAAGATAAACTCGTTTTGCTTTGCACAGTCCATTAATCTTAGAATACATTTCCAGGCTATTTGTTATATAACCCACATTAGCAGATAATGTTTTGCCTGTTTGTCGGTTTAAGAGATGTTTTTTATTATTATTATGCATATTAGGAAGTGTTAGGTTTTGTTCCACAAACACTGCAGCTTTCTGTCTTAACGCATTGTACTTTCCTAGTTCCATAGTGCAGTTCAAAAGACTTAACCCTTGTCCTAAGAAGTACTAGGCTATTGACTGTCGTTGTTACAATACATTCCCTTGGTTTTCGTAGTATTCCAGGTTATCTCTCCAGTGAACTGTTTGCATTCGAAGAAGACACGGATGGCTGTTTCTTCTTCCTATTTGCATAACCTAAAAATGGGGTTATCATTTAATATGCCCGTCCTATGTAGATGATTTGTCAGATGCCCGTGACTCCTCTAAGTTTTGATCTTTCTGACTGTGGCAGTTAATTTACCAGTCTTGGTGAGGGTTGTTTTAGCAATAAGCTTACTATGTCTAGCACCTCTAGCGTTTATCCTCTTCGACTTGTTTTTTTTTTTTTTTTTTTTAGGATACTGGTACGCTAGCACTTTGAAAGGAAACTATGCGAAGTTTTTCTTCAGTAAAACCAGCCGAAGAGGGCTGTTGTATTCGTCAAGCGGCCCAGTGGCTTATTGCGCTTTACCCGTTTAGCGGTACAAGTTTACCAATTTTGGTGAGGGCTGTTTTAGCGTAGGCTTACTATGTCTAGCACCTCTACCGTTTCTCCACTTCTCCTTTTGTATTTTTTTTTTTTTTTTTTTTTTTGTTTCTACACATTCTGTGAGGCTACTACTTTGAAAGGGAGTCCGATTGTCCGATCTTATTCCAGTTGTATTCCTCGAGCACTGCAGCTCGCTGCTTTATTGCGCTTTGCATAGTTCCTTAGTTCAGTTCAATTGACTCGATCGTTCCTAGTAGGTCATTGGTGCAATTTTTTTCAGGCCCTTCTTGATTTCGTATGTTATGTCTCCATTGAGCAGTTTCTTCACGTTCGAAGGTGGGTTGAAGTTTTTTCCTCTTCATTGCATAACTACAGCTATATCTGTAGGTGCTTTCTAAGTATCCAGTATAGAACCATATCACTCTGAGTTTAGCCCTTTCTAACTCTATCAATGAATTGGCCAGTTTTGGTGAGGGTTCTTTTATATTAGCTTTTAGCATCTCTAGGGTTTATTTACATTTCCTTTTGCCTTTCTTTGCTCCATTCTAAGAAGTTTTTGTCATCCTAAGAATAGGTTCAGGACCTTTTATAGTCTCGCAGATACTCCTCTGGTAAATCAGCATGTTCGTTCCACAAAATTCCCTTGCGCCCTGTACCCAAGGTTTCATCAAGTTGTTGTATTTCCCCAGACTGTTGGAAATTTTGGGAGCATTCACTTAGTTTTTTTGAAATGATTTTTTTTTTACATGGTTTTTATTAGCTGCTTGGCTATACGATCTTACGCGGATATTTTTGTCAGTTTACACCTCTTTTAATTAAACAAGAGCTGATGTAGTTCAGCTTGAAAGACCAAGGTTTACTTTACTAATGAGTTTGATTTTGTCAATATTATGCGAGTTTACAAGTGAAGAACTCGAAACAAAATGTTAAGTTATTATTCGTAAGTGGTGATTCTTGATTTCACCGACTTATCCATCGCATACGGCATGAATATATAACCGACTAGTTGTTAAATCGTAAAAGCACCGGAAACGAAAGATCAGAGCGCTGAAAAACCTGAGAAACACGTAGTTTTCAAAGTGGGGTCACTACTGTGCTATCCATCATTATTAGTTATTTGCTCTATTATTGATTCAGCGCGACATTTCTACTTTCATTTTGTATTTTGTATTCATATGTTGTCAAGGGAAACGTGCCTGTATCGGTTTTCTGTCACACTTTTCGAGCCGGCAAAGAAAAGTTTTCTTCTCTCCTAATTTCGACGGAGAAATCGAGTGATTCGAAAAAATTCCATAATCTTCGTAAAGTCGTACTTTTCTATCTGTGTAGAAGGACGTAGTTTTGACACGGACCAAGGTCTTCCTCGAGTATGGTAGCGATCATTATAACCTGCATATCAAATTTTCTTACAGATTGTTCTGTATCTTTATACAGTCACAATTCAGTTGGTTCTCTGAATCTCAAAACAAATAATTTATTCTTATTTACATATTAATTATGCGTGTATGTTTTTTCTCTCTGTCACATCATTGAAACTGGCCCGCGCTGTTCCTGGACGGCACATTTTAACAGAAACCAGCGAAAACGACCATGTGAGAAGGATTAAATGGTTAGGAGCTCTCGAGACCGTCATCGTTTGCGATGAGGTGGCGGTTCTCGGGACGGTGAGAGCGCTGAGAGGGGTCGAGAAGTTGGTGTGAAAATTTTGGAAGAACGTATCAGTTCCTTGGCAACAGGAATGATAAGGTCGATGTGGATAGTGAGATTAGCGACAACGTAAAAATTTTTAACGATTTGTCTCAGGACTTTTGGTTGGAACGATTGAATATGTTAGATGGTTCGCTTGGTAGAACTACTCCATTTTTCCAAAGTGGTCGCAGTGGGGAAATATATCCTCTACCAGTTAATGCAAAGTACATTAATGTTTTGTTGTCTCTGTTCCGAGAAGAAAAACATCTATTTTTGTATTACTTACCGGCTATCATTTAAAAAGTAGAGTGACCATCGAACAAGAAGGGCCTTCTCGGCTATCAAGCCTTTGAATTGATACCATTGTCCTTATGAATGCGTTTATATTCTTTCATCCGATAAATGAATCATATTGTCTAAACAGAGGTGGAAGAAAAACAGTAATACTACTACGTTTATACTCTGACATAATTTTATGAGTAAACCGTTCTCTAGATAGACTAATTTTGTCTTTCAGTCGTCGGAATAATCTCAAATTATCGCTCGAGTTTCAATTGTTTTTATATCAAAGTATGTTAAATTTCCAAAACTGGACTATTTTCAGATTAAGAGCTTAAACGGTAACTAAAACGCTTAGAGCGAAGAGTAAAAGCCGCTCTGAATGTTAAGGACGAAACTGACAAACAGGTTTTTAAAACAATGGAAGTGGCTCAAAGGATCGACCCTATAAATCAAATAGTCGACAACATCATTGGGGGGGGGGAGCTCTCATAAATGGAATTTAAAGACGTTACACAATGTCTTAACGCTATCGGCTGACATAAGCACGTGGTCAGTACTCATACGCCGCACCGTACTACCATGGTACCAATCAAATCATTTCCTCAACAGCATCATTACGGATTACGTAACGCTGTTCAAGCTGCAAGGCAAGAAAATGGCTTCATCTGATTATTTTCTTCCAGAGAGTTGGAAGAGATCCCATAAATGGAACAATCCATCAGCACTAGCTACAGCAGCAAGGGTACTCGCAACATCATCTCTCGCATTATCAACACCCAACGTGGCCGACTGCTGGATGGACTCCCCTTGGAACAACATCAGTCCTCGGACTTCGACCATCGGCTCCACTCATAACACCGGCCACTAAATTTTAGTCCCTTCGTTAGTTCCCTGGTAATTAGTTTGGTTTCCGACAACATTCTACAGTTCAACCATGTCACCGCGTTGTAGACGTGTAGACGTTATCACCTCCTTCTTTGGGGAGAAAAAAAGAAAAAACAGTATTGCAACCCAGAACGCTTATTTGATTGGATGCTATGTAAACTCAAAGACAACCTCCCCACTACATAACCATTATCCTCAAGTGCTACCTTGTCGATCGTTAGTTTGGATAAAGTACGGTTCTTCCAGTCACCGTCCTTTATCCGTGTCATCCATCCTCCAAGCAGCCCCCCCCCCCAAATATGGTGTTCTGGGTCTAATCCTATGATTAATATTGCTGGCATCCCTAATCATCCCCATATTTCCCTATTCAAATTTGTGGATGACACAACAACCTATCAACTCACATTTATCCTTGCCGCTCGTTTCGAGCAATCTCTCCTTGCCGTGTCTTTGATGGTGGTCCTCTACCCACAACTTCTTAAACTTCTCTCTCGACTATTAGATCCAAACTATCTCTTAACAATAAAAGACTAATCCACAACACAGTATTCATACCGGCATGACCTCCATGAAATTATGTGACAAAAGCATCCAAATCCTATCGAATTCAATCCTTCCAGTCCAAAACCCTACGTTGAAAATCCTTTAGTTGTATTTGTAGAACTGTTGTATATCTGGAAAATGGTTGAGAATCGGACCACGGTTCAACGAACTTTTTTTTATTGCATTTGAGGTGTTGAAGCACCTGACGAATTTTGTCGTAAGAGATTGTGAATCACCTTGTATATTATGTTTTTGGGGACAACTTTCTAGAAAAGTCAAGAGTTTAAAGCGGTCATTGGTTTAGAACTCTGGATTGGAACTCGTCGCTGTCTTTTATAAATTACAATTTACTTCGAATGTAGGGATTTGAAAGTCAAGAAAAGGAGGAATAATAATTTAAATTAATAACGTTGAGCTTCTTAGTTCGATGGGCGATTTCTCCAGATCTGGCTATTATTGAAGACGCCTGGGAAAACTTTCTAGTTGAGTTTATGCCGAAGTCTTTTCCGGGGAACTAGAGAACTCAGCCAGACATAAATCAATTGTAAAAAGACTAGAGATTTCAAGACATTTTCCTTTGTTTCGCAACAAATCAACCTCATTCAAATTTATTACCAATTCAAACTAAATCATAACTGCAATACATAAAGTAGTTTTTATTGTCCTGGAAGTGGTCATATAACCACCCGTAGGCTCGCCAATAAAACGATTTCCTTCTGAATGACCTTCCTCCTTTTATATTTTATTATAAATCTCACCTTAATCACTAAACAAAATCTTAGCTAATTTCATTTTATTAAAACAATAAGTTGGAATATATTCTATATAAAAGGGTAATTCACGGATAATATATCAAATTTCAGGGTGAATACGGATTTACCTTCTGACCCATTGGTCCTAAAGCAAATTTGAACTCATTAAAAAACTGATTATATTTCCATTAAGAAAACTGATTTACACGACCTCAAATTTGCACATTCATGTACAATCTATACGTCTTCAGAGTTAGATTCAGAGACCGTGTCACTTCTCGCAGTTCACCGTCAATTCCAACTTTAGCAATTTAAAACAAATTATCGACAGACCTCTAGGATCACCCCCCCCCCCGGTTGGGTGAGAGGTTGAGCTCCATGTCTGACCAACTAGATAATTTCAGGCCCAAACGCAATCTATTCCAAAATTTATTCACTCTCTTGTATTTACCTACCATTCACTCAGTTGGTGATGGCGTACTCGATTTATAGGATATATATAACTAACCTAATTGATGGGGTTCCCAGTATTCCGCCATTGACTTTCTCACAATAAAAAATTACGCTAATAAATACATTCACCTTCAACACACGCTCGGGCCATTAAGCTATCCGTACTATATGCAATAAAACGAATCCAAGAATCGGAACGTGTGCCTCCAAATATTAGTCGCCGATTCTCATATCTCGTGACATTCCTACTCGCTCTCTACAAAGAGCCATGAAATTGCACTTTGCAAATTAATTGGGCCACATCGGGCGGGCGACCTTTCATGCCGGACACATTAGCGGTCTTAAAACCAAAAGAAAGTGTCCACTCCAATCAACCTCGCATGGCCTATCCTTAATCGGTGAGGATTACTTTTCTTCTAGGAGTCAGGTCATACATCCATCGAGTATTTGGAGTATTGTGAACATTCCAGTTGGGATTACTCAACTGTAAAAAAATTTCAAGAAGAAGGAAACGAATGAAACATTATTTGATGAGGATGCAAGGGGGTGGGGGAGGTTGTGTGTGTGTGTGTGTGTGTGTGTGTGAGTGAGTCATATGATGTTGACACCAAATGTTGACAATCTACATTAAAATTTTATTATTTATTAAGATACCAACTGCTTATAAATGACAGGAAAAAGCAATGCACAAAATGCTAATTAAACTATAAAAAAATAAAAAAACAAAAAAGTACAGATTTTTTATGTATTAAATATGAAATTAATTTATTAGCCTATATGGAATGTGGCTTATCTACTATTACTCCGAAGAATATTGAGTACTCTGGGATAGGGTGAACGTAATTTATTGTATGCAAACAATTACATCATAATTCGGCGTATGAAACGAGAATTAATTTTGGTCAATAAAATTATTGCACGAAAATTCGGTCTTTATTAATAAATTTTTCAAAACTTAGGATGTCAATAAATATTAGGGCCATTCGAGTAAGAGATGTAAATGAATTTATTTGCGTGATTGATGAGTATCGGAATTAAGTTTTGGTTGTAGTGAAAGGGGTGGAAATTGCTTTTTTTAGGGGGGGTGCTTTCTCTCATAAATACTGATAGTATGAAGGGACTGAGAATCGAGAAAATTTTTGAAGGAAAAGTAGGAAATCTATTGTTTTTTAAAAATTAATTTGGTGTTTTGTTCTTTGTTGGAGAAGAATTGTTTTGGTTGGAAGGCTGGGGTGCGAGAGGCGTGAGGTGCGCGGCCTAGCGATGACGTCTCTAATGAGGATCAGGTCGAAACGGAAAGGAAAAGTGGATTGGTGCGACCTTCCTCCTTCGAGCCGTCCTTGAGGAAAGTGTGCCTAATCCGTCGTTTGGTGGCCCCACTGGGACGAGTCGTACCGCATCGAAATATCGAAAAAGTGAGGACGGGAGAAAACGATTCGGCCTCGTCTCGTCTGGTGACCACTTGTTGATCGGTGAGCGAGTCGACCCTCGCGTTCTCTCTGGCAGCGTTATTTCTTTTCTTTTTCTTCTTTCTTTCTTTCTCACCAGGGACGAGATAGGAAGGTGGACATGTCGACGGAAAACCTCAACGCAAACTCGCTCAGGCTCTGCCACATTTTCAAATGGGACAGCTTCGACGGCTACGGTTTCAACCTTCACGCCGAGAAAGGCAAACCGGGCCAGTACATCGGGAAAGTGGACGAAGGCTCGCCGGCTGAGGCGGCCGGCCTCAAAGAAGGAGACAGGATCATCGAAGTCAACGGGGTCGACATAGCCAACGAAAATCATAAACAGGTCGTGCAGAGGATCAAATCACTCCCAGAAGAGACGAAGCTGCTCGTCGTCGACGCCGAAGGCGACAACTACTTCAAGTCACAGAACATCGTCGTCGACGGGAGCCTAGCCTGCATCGTCACCATCCGGACGCCCCCGGACCCGAACAGCGACTCCGACCACAAAATACCCGAAGACTCACAGTCGCAGAAATCCAACAAATCCGGACGTTCTTCGGATTACGAGGTAACTAGTTGGGCGTGGCCCTTCTTTACATCATCTACCTTCATCACTCATTTATCCCTGTCACAAATCTTTGTCGACCCATTGTCCAGCTGGGCCCTTCAAATCCCTTCTTAAAGGCCCACCAAAAAACGTCCCTTTCAGAAATTACAAAATCTCCACGTCCTCAATGACTACATTATTTTCAAAATAATATATTCTCATGAACCACCAGCCATTTGGTACAGTTCGTTTCGTACAAACTAAACTCCAATTGCAATAATACAAAATCATATTTTCCTCATGGCGATATTTTAATTTTATTTTTAATCGTATAATGTTTAAATAGAGAAGTATAGCATCTTTTCGTAGAAGGCTTGACGTATATAGACAATAGTTTGGCATATCATCAGACCTTTGTGTAATCTTGGGGTATGGCTGTGGGCACAGATTGCTGTTCCGGTACCTCAGAGCTATGGTGATTTGTTCGGTGTTTAGTGATGGTTAGTCAATGATTATTTGGAGATCGTGAGATGCGGTCTGTTGTGATGTAGGTTTTAGAAAAACATTTTCTTTGTGTTCTTGAATGTGATCTCAATAAAGATCGAAACGTTGGCACGATAAAGAAAATGTTTTCCTAAAACCTACGTCACATCAGACCGCATCTCACGTTCTCCAAAAAACCAGCTATAGTGATTATTAAATTTTTTATGTATGCATTGTGCCTGTTAATTTATTGAAATGAATGTAATTTATTAGCGTGAATGGACGGGATTGTTTAACCCTGCCTCGAGGGGTATCAAGTACTTGGGGTCGTGAAGTGGAGAGTAAAAGTATCTTATTAACAAGAATTGGAGTGGGTTCGACCTGCCCCGAGAATTTTTGGGGACTGAGCATCACCAGATTTTGATGTTTTTAACACCCCCGTCCTGTTTGCCAGACGAATATTTAGTATCTGGTATAGTTTTCATGTTAATTTATTGGAATGAATGTAATTTGTTAGCATGAAAGGAAGGGGTTGTTTAACTATTCCCCGAGGAATATCGATTACTCTGGGGTGAGTGTATGACGCCTGGAGTGTAAAAGTAAGTTATTAGTGAGAACGAGTGGTTTTGACCCTGCCATGAGGAATATCGATTACTCTGGGGGAGTGAACATGGCCGGACTAATATATTTGTGTTAGGTGTTGTGTTCATGTTAATTTATTGAAATGAAGGTAATTTATTAGCACGAAAAGGTTGTTTAACTATTCCCCGAGGAATATTGAGTACGCTAGGGTGAATGTACGATGTATGGAGAGTAAAATGAATTTATATTAGAGTGTGGAGTCGTTTCAACCCCACCCCCAAGTACTCTAGGGTGAGTATGATACCGTAAATTATTAGCTAGAATGGAGGGATTTCAACCCAGCCCAGAAGACTATTGAGTACTCTAAGGGTGTGAATATGACCAGGCGTCTCAGTTTGTGGCGATGTATGTTTATTGTAGGTCTTGGATCTATTCTTTATATAACAACCTGAGGTACAAACGAGAAAGCCAGCGTTTAAGGATATCAATAGTATACATATACGAATAGAGAGTCAGAAACCAGACTGATATGTACGAATGGCTGCAGTTTAAAACAAAATCCGGTGAAAGACTGGAAAAAACGGAAGGAAAACATGCAAAATGCCGGTGATGGCTTAGTTGTTTGTCGGCCCATAAACTTCCCACTTATACAAATAACACTTTTGTTCACATACAATTTTTTTTTTGCATATTTTAAAGCAGTCGAATTGTTAAGTTTTAAGACATCGGTTTATTATAATTTTTTTTATATATCAGGAGCTGGATAAGTGGTTTTACAGTTTATTGTACTGGTTCCTGGTTACATTTTTTGAGCTTGCGACAATATTAACCCCTGAAAGAAAAATTTAGGATGGACCAGTGGGAATTGAACCCATAACCAGAGGATCCATTAGCTGAGTCTGGCCTTAACCACACAGCTACCGTGGTGCCCATATAATTCATAGACTAAACACAATCGCTTCAAGTTTAAATCCACTTGTGTTGAATACCTTACACCACTCTGATAATTACTTTCTATAATTTATCCGAATGATTTTAACACATTCTCAATCTAGTTTCGTTGTGGATGAAACAAAAACCTAGAAGTTAACTAGAATCAAATCCACTCTGTATTTTACATTTAATAGAACTTAGAATAATAGATAGAACTTAGAATTTAGAATAATATGTTGTAATAATTTAAAAACAAAACGGTCCATGATATTTGAGGCATGTAGATTGCTACAGGAACATGCCCGCTAAGGACCTATTATGAAGCTATTGATTTGTTTAAGGCTATAGTAACAATTATCATATCAATAGATTATTTAATTAAAATTTAAAATCGAAGTTTAGTTTCGACTCATGAGTTGGTCCTACATTCTATCAGTTTAGGAAGATAGTGCAAAGCAGAAATGCATTCGAGTAAAATAAAAAAAACCTGCTGGTAGACAGTAAATATAATGTATGATAGAAGTATAGAACAAGAAACCTTAAATAAAACAGAATTTTTCAGTTAGCTATAAATTATCCCTCAATCATATTTGAACCTGGTCTGCCTATTTCCACAGATAAATTTGTAAAAACAGTACCAAATTTTGTTGGCGTTGCACTTCTTAACATCACCTACAACAATTTTTTCTACCGACTGCCAAACAATAAATCTCATCATGAATCCCCCCCCCAAAAAAAAAAAAAAAATCTTAAATTTCATGTTCAGATTTTTTTTTTTCAATGGAAAAATAACTGCTAAGATGAAAGTAAGTTTAATAGTTTGGATCTGTTGTGAATTTGGAGTAAACAACGTGGCATAGGAGCATGAAACATAGGAGGCAGTGCGATGATGTGTGTTCATATGATTGTATAGGATGCTGAGAATTATTATTCTGAATATGAAAAGGTTGTGGACATACTCATCCATAATTTAAAAAAAAAAAGGTTCACAGAACATAATGCATCCGTTTTTATGGCATGATTCTGATAAAATCATAACTTTTCAGATTGTTCAGACAAGTCCCGGTTACTTCAAGTACAGATAATCGGATTTCTACAGTAAATGAATTACAAAATTCAGTCATTTTTTGTATTTTAATGTAGTACATAATTATTTTTTAACAAATAATGACACGTTGAATGGAACTGGATCCAATATGTTTAGCAGTCATAATTCAATTATTTCAATGAATTATACTTTTTGTGTAAGGTCTCGTGAGCGGGATTCGAACCCTTAAAAAGTATATCAATTGAAATAATTCATACGGTCAATTATGACTGCTAAACATATATGAATCAATATAATAATAAAAGAAGAATTAGGATAACACCTCCCGGTAGCCACTTCATAAGTCGTTAAGATTCGAATTCTGAATAGACGGTTTTGAAAATACGGCAAAAGGGAAAAATTCAAAAGGTTGTAGGTTGAAATGACTGTGTCCAAGTGGAATGAAGTCACGATAGCTCGAGAGGTAGAGCAGCAGCGTATTAAGCCTGAAGGTCCCAGGTTCGAATCTCACTCATGACAGAAACTTTTTCATCTTAACCAAGACTTGGATAAAGAGTGTAATTGATCGAGTTAGTTGTTACTTTAATTTAAGAAGAAAGTTGTGATGTTAGCTTTGAGGAGAAAAACCTTGCACATTACCAATGTTTCAATGAATGTTGTTCTTCTTTGTTAGATTATTGTTAGTTTTATTATGGCAATACAATACATGGGAAAAGTACATATTACCTGACACATAATCACCGGTCTAACCATCTATTGTAAGCCTAATTGATAAAATTAGACCTTTGAATCTTCCAGAAAAAATAGAAAAATTACCCGAGGCAGGAAAATAAAATAAGATGTTAAATAAGAGTTAAACAATGGTGGGTTAGAATTGCACGGCTGCTGGATTCAAACCCGGGTCCTTTATCTTAAATTGATAAGCACCGTGTAAACGCGTAAACCGTTGCGGCCACTGATGCCCCCAAGACGATCAGTTGTTTGCAAACATTTGGTGATGATTTCATCCTTGTTTAAAGGGGGGAAAAAAAGGATGAAACTTTATTATATTTATTAAAAGTAAAGTAATTCCTATCACACACTGCCTAGCGATGTGGACTAGGGGTTAAACCGCTTTACAATCCCTTTTTCCAAATTGAACAGATAGTTAAGTAAGATATTAAACTTTAAGAAACATTAAGGTCCTAGTTGATGAATTTGTAGCTCTCTTTCCTTTCCAATCATCATTTTTGTTGATTCTCGACGATTTCGCCCTAAGGTGGTGGTTCTCCAACTGATCACTGAAAGTGTTAAAAAATAATTCATCATTCATTCAGATGTCAATATCAAGAAATAATTTTGACCACAGTGGGGAATATTATTGGTTTTATAAAAGCAATATAATATTTCGGAAATAAATCATCCAAACCACCAGATTTAACCACTGTAAACTAGCCCCCACGCTAAAAATGAAATAAATAAACAAAAATCATGATTTTTTTTTAAAGTGGCAGCGTTATTGTAAATTACACAAAAGCTGGAATGCCGGCGAGCTGTGAGACATGAAGACTCAACTTCATTCACATATGAATGTACATACATCCATACGTGGATTTGAGCTTAATTGAATCACTATTTTTTTTTTTTTTTTTTTTTTTTTTTACCATCTGTATATGTTTATACATTTTGTAATTTTGTGACTTATATACACAGCACAGTTCATTTTGTCTTGAGGGGAGAGTGCAGCCATCGCTGCTCTCCCATCACTAATTAAGGATTAAAATTAGAAAATTAATGCTTTATAATATTGTTTTTCGGCTGAGATAATGGGAATTGAGCATATCTTATTTATTTATATAATCAAGCGTTGTTCTTTTTGTAATCTTATTTCGTTCATTTACAGAAAAAATTGTCATTCACCAATTAATATTCAACAAGTGTATTAAAATCTAAAATTCACAGTAGGCCAACTCTCTCTGGCAAATTGCCTTCAGATGAACACAGGTGGTTGTGTTTACCCATATATATTAGGCAGAAGAGAGAGATCTGTTTTTTTTTTTTTTTAAGTTAGACTCTCTTAATATTAAGTCTAGTCCAAAGTTGAAAATACAAGCTTAATTTGATTTTTGACCAAAGCTCACTTTCTCTCAATGTTTAGTTAAAGTTAATATATTCATTATTTAGTTATTCTAGGTGACATTTGCAAGGAGCGTGTTGCCGATAAAAACAACTTCTCAAGGTTGTTTTTTCAACTAAACAAATCTTGAATGAGTAATCATCATAAATTAGTAAGACTAAAGAAATTTGATTGTTACAGATGATTAACAAAATTGTACAATTTTTATCTCAATTTGTAACAGAAATTTTCGTTAATTAAAAAACAAAATCAATTTGGTTATCTTAATTGATCATTTAAAGTTTTTCACAGTTATGGTTACGCAATTAACATTTTCCTATTAACAATTTCTTTTTTAAGAAATATGTTCTATGTCGTAAACTCCGTAATATATATTAAAAAAAAAAAAAAGTGCTGTAGATCTCAATTGTTTTAAATTTTTCGTTTCATTTTCTTTGTATTTTCATATTACAGAATGATTTCAGCCAAATTACTTGTTTGTATAGGTAGAGAATTCAAATAAAATTTGACACACCTGAACAAATTATGCCAGCGTTACGCAAGTCATTTGTGATTCTATTAAACCTCGGCAGTAACACAACACGGGAATAAAGTCGAGTAAAGTTTAATTGTACACGTTAGTCTCGCTTAGTCTCGTTTTAAGTGACTTTTTTAATGGTTCCAAGCGTTTAGATTACCAAGGGAAATATGAAATGATCGAACATAATAATATCTTCCCATAAATGGCAGGGAGTCTGAGATAACTTTAGAATTTTTATCTCTTAGAAATTTGTTCTGGTGCTGACTCATGGTCCATATAACAATATTCCTCCAGTTGTTCTCATTTCGTGCACACGCATTGATAGAGCATCTTAATTTTCATTTGGCAAAACCCAGAATGGAACCAGTGAGTTATCTTTGCATTTTAATCTCATATTTAACAATCCCTTTTTTAAATTTTATATTTAATAATAATCAACTTGTTGATTAAATTATTTTATGGTACTAAAAACCCCATGAAATATTTGATTGTGATTTAATTTAATAACAAGATGGTCTTTTCTAATTAATCAAATATAAAATTAAAATTTATGGCTGCTAAATAAAAGGTTTCATTTCCGTATAATAGAATTACAAGTTGATAAATAATTTTCATTTTTTTTTTTTTTTCAATTTTGTCACAATGATAAGTAGTTTTCTAAAAGGAATTTTTGATTTAAAGGAGAAATGATAAAAAATTATAAATCTTGATAAGTAAAATTGTAATAATATATTTATAACTTTTGCTATTTTTGAATTTCTTTAAAAAAAAACTATTTTCCTCACAAATCGGGTAGTAGTTTTTAAACGACGGATGGATATTTTAGAAAGAAGAATTTTTGGATTTTTTTTTTTTGAAGGATTTATAAGTAAAATAATTCTTGTCATACAAGAGGGATTAACGTCCAACTAGCCGTGGGTGTCGCCCATCGTCCGTGACAGGGAATAAATGATAAGTCTTTATAAATATATTTTATTGTGATAAATATAATTTTATATATATAAATATAATAGATCAGGTGTCGTCTTCTTTCATACTATTCTCAACCGAAAACCGTGACCTATGTCGGGGTTTGAATCAAGGACCGCTAGCATAGCGATGAGTTGGATACTCAAACCACTCGGCCACCACAGTCCCCATGGATTTATAATATATACGCCCGAAAATAATTTATCTTTAAGAAGTAACACCTGACTATTTTTAATGCTATTATAGACTCCGTGGATAGATCCAATGCCAGAATAGCAATGTTGTGAGATGACTTTTTTTTTACGAAGTAAACTTTTTTGGAATAACAGTTATTAATCAGAAAAATAACATATAATTGTATTATTTTTTAAGTTTAATTGTAACTTAACTTTAATTGTTTTAAATTAAGAACCTTGGGTCAATCTGCACAGGTAAAATAATTGTTCGGTTATTTAAAATGTGAGATCTTAAAAATAATAATTAGTTGTGAAATTAATTAATAATTGATCGTGTAAAAATTATTATTTTAACTGTATTTGATGATTGGAACGAAGAAATGTAAAAGTTGAATCAACATCGTTTTTATGAAGTGATTGAGTATGCTATTGCTATGGTATGCTAATTCGTTTGGCGGAGTTAGCAGAAATAAAAGGCCAAGAAGTTTGAAGGTGGCGTAAATGTTTCACAACTGTTTGTCCACTACCGAAGCAGACGTTTGGTTGTGCTTCGTTTTCTATAGTTTAAATTACGCTTTTAGCACTTAGTTAAAAGGCTAGGTTGTATATCACAAAAAAATAAAAAAATTGAAATGAAGATTTGATTTAACTCGTTGTAATTGACGGTTCTTTTAAATCAAGAGTTTTTTAAAATTCTAGAGAGTTGGAGTCCAGATGGTGAAGTTTTTATCCCAACCCTTTACTGTCATCGTTAAAACAAAAAATTAACTTTTGACTTAAAAAAAAACAAAAAAAAAAAAAACGCTGTAGTTAACAACTGTACTAGATAGTGAGGATTTACCATGATTTCTTTAAAAATGCTATTCTATGTTTCAGACATCAATACAACCTCAAATTATCACCGCAGATAAGGACAATACTGACAAAAATTCCCACTTAGACAACTCGAGCACAAATGAAGAACAGCACAACAGTCTCAATTTGAATATGACTGCTAAAGAACTACGAGCTCAGCTGGCAGCAAGGAAGAAATATGACCCAAAAAAAGATAGCACAATCGATTTTAAAAAGAAATACGACATCGTACAAAAATTGTAAATTTGTCCACACGTTTTTTGGTTATATTTGTTGTTCTTTAATTGTATTATTTGTCATGTGTTACCAGAAGTGGATTGTATAAATTGTTTCTTTCAGAACTTGTTACTAGTTATTTTAAATAATATATTGTATAATGAAGGTAACATTCGTAAACTCTTGGTGAGTGAATATTTTTATATTATATATGCAGCAACGACTAGCTCAAATATCATATATTTTTTAATATAACGAGTTAACAACCAAATGTATCAGTGCCTTGCCAATATGTAATTTTTTTTAAAATATTTATTTTGGATTGTATAAATATATTTGTGTGCAATTTTTGAATTTGTGATTAGAAAAAAGCTCAAATAACAATTGATACCTTTAAGATAAAAAAAAAAAAAGCCATTTAAATTAGATAGCCCTGTTGAATGATATTAAATAATATATATTGCTAGTTGTTTATGTCCAGTGTCTATTTTTGTAATGAATAATGTATGATAGCTTATGTTTTTTTTAAATAAATTTATTAGCGGGAAAATGATTGATTTAGTGTAATCTAAGTATTTAAGATTAATATCAATGATATCCATCTAAATGTTACGTGTCGTTAATTAACATTCCATTTCATATAAGAATACTTTAGAAACTTTCCATTAGATTAAGGTGCACTGCAATCACATTAACAGTATTTTGTGTTTGAATGAAAAATGAATAAATTATTTATTTACATTATTTATTTGTGATCTAAAGCTCACAGCGGTTGTGAATTCGACATAAACGTGATAAAGAAGAAAAAATTCTTACACCTTATTTTAATATAATAGTTCATTTAGGCACTTGGTTTACACATAAAAACAAGAAATAGTAGTATTAAGTAAATCTTAACATAAAAAGAAATAATCATACTATAATAATTTTAACCCTGTTTAAAGTAGCGATTTTCCACATTCTGGCACATGTATTTAAATGTGATTATGTTTTTCTTTATGATATGAATATATACTATTTAAATGTATTGTAATAAACTATATAAAATGCTTTAATCTAACACGTTCGTTATTTCAGTGCTCTCTCTCCCCCTCCCTCCCTCACTCCATATCTTTCTCTTTCCTTCCATAAACTGCATTGGATCGATGTAGATATTGTTTTGGGGACATAGTTCTTACTGTGCCCTTTAAGAGCAATTGTATGCCCACCTGTGCTTTTTCTAAAGCACATCGGTGAGTTCTATTTCGTCAAGGTGATTAATAGGCCCAGTTTCAATGGTTGAAGCTCTTCTATGGTCACATCCCAAAACACTTCCCCCTGCGGGCTAATCCGCAGTTTGTTAGTAAATGTGTTGGTGTGTCTTCTGGCTTCTGTCTCTTTGCAGAATCTGCATGTGCCATCTTGGATTATGCCAATTTTCTTTAAGTGTCCATTTAACTTGCAGCGTCCCGTTAAGAATCCTATTTAGGATTCGCTGTTTGTTCCTGCTTCCCTTGACACAACCTGTAATTGCTTTCCTTCCAAAATTGGTTAGAAGATTCTTGGATTGTCAGTGTCCAATGAGTGAATTCCAATTTTCTTTTTGTCCTGTCTGAGATACTCGAGTGTGGGTTCCTATGTCAGAAGGGTTCAGGACCTATCAGCCTTGCAGCAGCCTCTTTTTTTGCAAGGGTGTCCGCTTTCTCGTTGCCTTCTACTCCCATATGCCCTCGGACCCAGCAGAGGCTGACTTTATTCCGCATGCCTAGTATGTTTAGTTCGGTTTTGCAGTTCAGCACCATCCTTGAACTAATGATGTTTGAGCTTAGTGGCTTGATGGCTGCTTGGCTATCTGGCATGATAGCTATATTCTTTTTTTTGTACCCTTTACTTAGGTTGAGTTCGGTACATCTTTCGATTTCATGAATCTCAGCTTGGATTTGGAAGACGTGTGTTTTCCCATGGGTTGTGAGTATTTGGTTCCAGGTTCAAATACTCCTGCCCCTGTACCTTGTGTTCTAGATTCATCTGTGTACCGAAGGATGGTGCCATTTTTTAAAGAGTTGTTTCCATCTCTTTTCCCCTTCTTTTTTGGTACCTAGGTTTATTCGGAAGTTTTGGTTAAATTCAAACATCCTGTTCTTGTCGTCTCTTGGAACCATAAGTACAGTCCCTTAAAATAACTCCACATAAACCAGGCAATTACGTAAATATGAACCAATTTCACTCAAATGACACGTACGATGTACTTGTACAGGAGTCTTGATCATTTGTTGAGAAAACAAAAGAGCCAAAGGTTTTCCTCCAAAAGAGAGTTATAGTACTGATGGCTTTTTTCTCCTGACATATTAAGTATTCTTACTTTCATGTAGACAGAATTTTATAATTAAGTAATTGCAATTTATTCCTCAGGAAAATTGTTACCGATAATTGTTAAAAGGAGTGAAATTTTAAAACTATTTGACTTAATTCTAAGTTATTAAGGATTGTCTCAGTAAAGACTATAAGTCTAAAATTTGACAATAATTGCAAAAACTATAACATTTTACAAATTTTCTTTATTTTTGTATTTTATTATTATTATTTTTGCAAGTCCCGAATCATAAATTGTCGTTCATGGAAGAGTGTTGGATTTACCTGCAGTTGTAAGCTAACAAGGAGACGTCCAGGTTGGTTGGATCACGGGTTTGGACACTGAACTTTTTTTGTTGCTACACTCCAAAATAAAGGCACGTATCTACAAATTTTTGTGAATAAAAAAGTGTAAGTTCAAATTTTCATAATTTTAATATTTTTATGTTGCCTTTCTTCTTCCTCAAACCAACAATGTGAATACATCTTTGCATAGCATTTTTTTAAATTGTAGATTGTAATAAAAGTATACTAAGAGCTATCAGAATTTACCAATAAGTCAAATATTTTTAATATAATATATATTTTTTTTCCAATATAAACTAGGTCATATATATA
>CM077101.1:22506796-22520873 GCA_039619505.1 Cimex hemipterus
AGTGAGAGAGGATAAGAGTGAGTGAGTGGGATTGTGGAATTGAGTGAGTGACGAAGAGAGAAAGTGAGTGAGAGTAAAACAAGAGTGTAAGAGAGAAAGAGAGAATGAGAGAGAAGAATGTGAGTGAATGCGTGAGAGGGAGAATCATATGAAAGACCAAAACCGACTTAGACTTCAATTTTCGAGAATTCTTTCACTCAGAGATTCCCATCGCTACTAAAAAATGCAATGTCAAATCAGACTATATTTTTACATTGAGTGAATAAGTGAATGGAATGAATGAATGAGAAGAGGGAATCATACGAATTTTCATAGAAATATTCGAGAATTTCTTTCGTTCAGTGAATTCCATCACTGGTAGAAAAAGAAATGCTAGATGTTAGAGCAGACTATACCTTTATATTGAGTGAATAAGTGAGTGAGTGAATGGGTGTGAGTGAGTGAGGGAGGGTGAACCAGTTATGTAATAGTTTTTTTTGTTTTTTGTTTTTTGTCATGTCGTCTTCGTTCGCCTCATGATCGTAAGGTGTAACTCGACATTGAATTACAAATATTCTGTCTTCGAAGGAGCCCCCGGCTGATTTATGATCAATGATCAGCATTCAAGGGTACCTGAGCAATTTATTTTTCCCTGGTGTCTGGAATATAATCGTTCGACTATTTTTCACTAAAAGATTTTCCCGTACTGTAGACTTTCCTGATCGTTTCTTGAGTTGAAATATTGGAGAAAAAGTTGTTTTCAGATATTAACGTTTTTCTTTTCTTGCAATCAATTTTTGTTTTTGTTTTTTATAAACAACAGATAACGTATCTATTATCTGTTGAATACAAATCGAATTTCTTCAATTTTTCCATTTTAATTTGAAGATTGTTCATACTTCTATGTTGACAGTGGATATTTTATTGTTGACTGTGTACATTTTACAAAACATTTCATTAAAAAATTTAAACTCTGGTAAAGTAAATTTTCTGTTGTCTGAAGAAGGATCTTTAATTTGGAAAATGGCTGGTACTTCCAAGTTGACCGAGGCTAAGATAGTGAATAGTTGACTCTTTACAACAAATTCCGTTTTTTTGTTTCTTTATAGGGCTGATGATGGTTGTGTTGGTCAGCGAGTTTCATACTGAGCGCATAGGGTCATCTATTTGACTTGTCTTTACTCAGGGATTTGTTGAATTATTCAAACCCTTTTTGGCATAGCATTCAGCGAGGAACACTTTTTGAACCACTGTTCGATGGAGTGTAGGTGCGTCGGGAGTTTCGGAATTAGAGGGTAAGATGGCAAAATCGTCAGGGTTTGTTAGGATAGCGTCGGGATTGGAAGATATATCAACAGTTCAATATATACAGTAGCGGGCCGAAAACGCTACCCTGAAGGACTCCCAAGTCTGTACAAAGGGTCGGATCCACACTCTCTACAGTACCTCTTGCCAGAGGTACGATTTAAGGATGAGAGTGCGTAGAAGGTAAGGATGCCCTTGAGATTCCATAGCAAACCCATGTGCCAGATTCGATCAATACAGTTGATGAAGGTTATGGTCTGGAGGTATGATCGGCGGTACCTCACTGAAGATGGCGCAATACCGAAAAGGGTTGAATAATTCAACAAGCCGGCTATTGAAAACAGACACAATAAGTGACCCTATGCCGGTTCAGCGTTGTTTCTTTTTGTTTTGCATATTTTTCTGTCTGCGTTAACTTTCTTTAATTTAAGTAAATGCTTGCTGATAATTACTGATTTGGTTGTCTTCAGATGTCAAATTTGAACGCTCCACCAAACTTTTATTCGCTTCTTTTCCAAATTTAGCCTCGGCCTTCATGCTGAGTTTGAAACGTACGTTTTCTGTGGTACTCGGCTTGCTGGAAATTTATCCGAGATTGAAAAGAAAGGGAATGAACCATGAATATAAGGCACCTTGAAATGTGACCGGCCAGACGAGTGGTCCATGAAATATCTGACCCATATTTAGTGGCTGCGTCACACCTGGCTGATTACCATCGCGGCTCGTTTTTACATCAATAGAACGAAATAGAATTGCGTCGCTTCCACGTTTCGATGGATTGGCACATTTTTCACAACGGGCACGGTGTAAATTTACACATGGCAAATTTAAGAGAGGATTACTTAATAATTTCACTTCCCAGAAACAAACTGTGGACAAATACACTAGACCACAAGATTTGTTGAAATTGATTTTCATCTTCAGAAGTGTGGAAATTCCAGTTTGTCATTAAACTTTTAGCCTCCTAAAAAGATATTACAATACATTACTTTTTTTCTGCAATTTTGTAAATTTAATTAAGGGAAAAATAAATAAATGGTTATCAATAAAGTGGAGGATGATTATTGTATTGGTGACAATTTCAAGGGTAACACTGGGATTTCCCACCATTTTGTAAAGAGAAATAAATAAAAATGTGGTGTCCGTTCTGTAACTTCAACATGTGTAGTTTTTTGACAGCCGCCTTCTTTTTTTTCTATAAAAAAGAGTGTTTTTCTATACACATCATACCCTTGCTTCAACTTGGTTTAAACTCAGTTTAACACTGAACCGAGTTCAATACAAAAATTGCAATCATTGATTGATCCAACTTAGAATGGACGTCGAGCGTGAGATAAACCTAGTTCAGTGTTAAACGAACATCAAAAGTTGAAATCGAATTGAAATTGTTGATCTCTCTTTTCAATAAAAATTGATCCACATTTGACATGCAAATTACTGAATGTTCTTTCTTATATATAAAAATAAAAAACATGGATTCCGTTTTGTAACTTCGACACGTGCAGTTTTTCGACTAGTTTCCTTCTCCCTCCCACTGACATTAACAGCTTCCCCATTATACCAGCTTGGTTAAACTAAGGTTTGTACTGAATCAAGTTCAACTCCAAAATTGCGGATTTTCATTTCATCCTGAACCGAGTTCAAATGATGCGTAAGTTAAACCTGGTTCAGGGTTAAGCGACTTTCATTTGAAGTTTTGAACTTGGTTCAGTACTAACGTTAGTTTAAACCAACGTTATTACTGAACCAAGTTCAACTCCAAAACTGCTTTCATCTCATCCTGGAATGATGAACGTGATTCAATTTTGAACGTCTTTCGACCGGGGGTTAAACCTAGTTCAGAGTTAAACGACATGCAACTCAAATCTTTTGTTATTTTTTTAATAAATAAAATTCAACGAGTGGTCCTAGTGTATCTTAATTTTCTATATGACTTCAGTTATTGAGTATAAATGAGAAAGTGGCCTCGTAGTCGCAATCAAACGGCATTCTACACAAATCACTCAGATTCCACCAGTGCTAAGTGCAAATGTATTAATTAAACAATTATAAAGTTTTCAAACGGCCATATTTAACGGATGTGCATCATGTATCCAATAGAACAATTCGTTTTGCTCTAATGGACTCATGACAACAGTTTAAATAGCTGTAACGGCAGTTTTCCGGTTTGGTGCTATAATAAGAATGCGGACAAACGATTGCTCTATTTATTGTAACGTCCGATGCCCCTTTTAGCCCATTTTCTCATAGCTGGTCTGGTTCATTGTAAACAGTAAACAGGATTGCAAAATTTGAAAAGAAAGGAAAGCAATACAGTGCTGTCACCAATCTGAACTGCGTAAAAATTCAGAAATGAGAATATTAAAGTGTAAGTATTTTAAAGTAAGAGAGTGAGTGTGAATAAGTGAGTCGGAACGAGAGCGACCTCCCGCGAGAGAGAGAGTGTGAGTGAGAGAGTTAAAGAAAGAGAGTGTAAGAGGGAGAGCCCATATCGAGACCAGCTTAATTTATAAAAAGTTTCTTTTGTCCCGTGATTCCCTCACCTCCCTTCACTGCTATGAAATGTTAGATCAGTCTACATTTTCACATTGAGAGAGAGAGAGGGGGGGGAGGGGAAGGGAGAGAATGAGTAAAAGAAAAAGAGAGAGTGAGTGAGATAGAGTGAAAGAAAGAGAGAGAGAGAGAGTGAGAGCCATAATGCAATTCTAAGTCGGAATTTCATAGTAGTCGAGAAATGTTGCTGCTGTACCACTTGAGCGTAGCGGCGTATTTACCCGAAGGTCGTGGGTTCGAATCCCGCTCGTGACGCTGACTTTTTTACCTCAACCAATACCATTCCTAAATATTAATTAATTGAAAAATGTTAATTGGTCAATCGGTCCATTGTTAATGTTTTAAATTGAAAAGAGTTTTCATTAATTGTTGACATTGTTTTATTAAATTATTCTTTAATTTTTACTTTTAGCTGCGTGTCCGTATTAAATTTAATTTTTACATTAAATGAATAGTGCAACCCTATCTGAGACTAATTGTTTTCTTGTTGCGTAATGTGATTAATTAACTATAAAGTATTTGCAATGTTTCTACTTTTACTGCCATTATCGATTACATAATCTACATTGTACTAATTATAAAATTATTTTTAGAGTAAACGAGTTCCGATATAGTAATAATAGTCTTTATTATAAGAGAAAAACAGAAAATAAAATACATCCTTAATTTTAATATAATTTGATTAGACTTCGGGCCGTCAGGAGGGGGGTTGTCTTTAGCAGAAAAATTAAGGAAGGAAATTAGATAGTTGACCAAATAATCAAATTGGTTAAATAACTATCTTAATCTAAAATGATGATAAATGCGTGTTGTGAAATTTACAATTTTGCCACGCCCACATCCACTGGAATCAGTCCAATTTCATCTGCGATAGCAGTTATGTTGTTTCCTCTGGTTGATGCCCAGAAGTGCGAGAAGAGCCGAGGGACGTTTCGAACATCCTTTAATTTCTGTGGCCACCTAATGTTTGACAAATGTATTTTTTCTACTGTGCTATCCTGATTTGAGATGATTTCGGCAGTTTTTGTATATGGATTTTTTTCTCTCTCTCGAAAAGCTTAAAATTTCAACGGAAAACCCGAGGCTTTTGAACGGCAAATCATAGGTTCCGACCGATCGTCAATTTTCCAGATAGCCCCTTTTTTAACACTGTTTCCAAATTAGCCGTAGGTTTCGTCGTGACAGCATGATCTGTGGAAATACAGACGAGCTTCTTTCATAGCTTCAGTCACGATAGCTCTAGTGGTAGAGCAGCGACGTATAAGCAGAAGGTCGTGGGTTCGAATCTCGCCTGTTACACTGACTTTTTTTTGTCTCAACCAAAAACTTAATTAAAAATTAGCCATAGAATTATTTCATTTACACAATTTTACTTAATTTTTAATTATTTACACAACACATTTTCCAATTTAATAGGCACAAATTCACATATCCAACATTCTAGTTAATTAAATAAATAATTTACTTTAATTAAATAATAAATAGCTAATACTATCGCTAATTCTTGGATTTAAGTTTACAGCTATACTAAATTCTGCAAAATGACTGTATATTTGGTCATCTTTTTTGGAAAAATAAGGATTTATACTTTGTTGGATTTGTAATGAATCTACTATGTCAAACCAAATCCTTCGCTCCTCCAAATATCTCGTACAATTCTTAATAATACGTTCCGTATATTCAACACCGTATGACCAACACCAAATCAGTCCTTCCTTTCTTTATTTTATGTACGTGCAATCCACAATTGCCACGACCGGACCAAAGCCTATTTATCATTGAACAATCTCGTTTTGTCCAGGCTAGTCCATGGAGCCAAGGTCTCTTATTTAAAGTAGGACTGATTGTACGATAAAAAGCATAGGGCTAAATTTAAAATGGGCGAAATATTTTCGTTGGATAGGCATATTTCTGGCTGTATGATCCTGTATATATGTATAGGTATTTCGTCCTTAAGACGCATTACGCGCCGCCCCTATGGAAAATATGGGGGTAATTTTTTATAAGTTAAAATCATGTGATCGGTTCTAATTAACGTATCATCATTTTTAGTAATGTGAGGCCGGGAAAAAATTAACTTTTTTGCTGGGTTGTGTTCCTTCCAAATTTTCGAAAGACACCACCTCGTTGAATTCATTCATCAACGATAACCCTCTCGATTTTCATTGACAATAAGGCACAATGCTTCGTAATTTCTTACTTTTAATTTTAAAAAATCTATAATACATACTTGATCCCATTAAAGTTTGACAGGTAAAACGACCTATCTGTCACGGATATATTTACCTTTTATTTTAGGGGAACGCCGTAGCCGAGTTGTCAACGGCTAGTGGACCCCGCGGTAGTGGGTTCGATTCCCACCGTTCCCCCGGCCATTTTTTTCATGCTCTCCTCCCTCTCCCCAAGTATACACCAAGATGTTCGGCGACTCGTATTTCACACTTTGGCAATAGAATCGAAATTCAAAATGGAGCCAAAAAGTACTAATTAATTATTGTCCGAATCTCAACAGTTTCGCAGTTATTTCCCTTTTCCTGATTTTGTAAGATTTCAAGACTTTGCTGCAAATAAACCATGATAACTTCAATACTAAAAGATTTTGGACACATCCGTCGATACCATTGAAAACTACGTTAAATTTCCAGTAAGATTTGATTAATATTAAACTAGTAAAAGTAGGTAAAATAAGCGTTTTAGAAGCCAGAGAGTTTAAATTTTTTTTCAGAGTTGAAAAACTTACTATGGTGATTCTAAACTAGAACTTCCAAACCTAGAGACCAGCAAATTTCAGAAAACTTTCTATATTTAATATCATTTTTAGTGAAATTGCTGTTTAATTACTTTTTACAAAGATGAAGAACTTGATGAAGGGGAGGAAAAAAACGTGGTTGACGGATTGGTAAGGTGGAAAGATGAATTTCTTCTCTTTTGAAAAAAGTAAATAAAAAAAACAATCTCGCCACAAAAAAAGATATTAAAAGAAGCACTTTTTCTGAAATTTTTTGGTCTCTAGGTTTGGAAATACTAGTTTAGAATCACCATAGGAAATTTTTCAACTTTGAAAAATTTTTTTTCAACGTTCTGGCTTCTAAAACGCTTATTTTACCAACTTGTACGAATTTGATATTAATCGCATCTTACTGGAAATTTAACGTAGTTTACAATGGTATCTACGGATTTGTCGAAAACATTTTAATATTGAAGTTATCATGGTTTGTTTGAAGCAAGGTCGTGAAATCTTAAAAAAATCAAAAAAAGGGGAATAACTCGTAAACTGTTGAGATTCGGACCATAGTTAATTAGGACTTTTTTGCTCCATTTTGACTGTAGAATCTACTGGCAAAGTTTGTAACACGAGTTGCAGAACCCCGTATAAGTTGAAACAAAACGTACGTACTCTGGCTAATATGTGCAAGTTCCTAGGGCCATTAAAAAATACACAAAATTAAAAAAAAACTTTTAATAATATTTTCGAAACGCGAAGAGGAAGAGATGTACTGGATTTATCTTCGACGATGAACAGATTTTTTCCCTTCACTCGTCGTTCCTTATCAATTTCTTATTATAACACGCGGTAATTTTTATTCGCTAATGTTATCTCGTCATTGTTAAAATCTAATTTAATATTTTAATGCGATTCAATCCGAATAGCATGTCGAATGGAGGTCAAATAATAATTCTAAAGGTTTTTTTTTTATCTCGTCTAAAAACCTGAATTAATTGTAATATATTAACTGGCGTAACATAATTTCAGCGGACCATGAAATTAGTGAATTTTAAATTAAGTATACTTCACTAAAAAGCTCTCCGTGGCCGTTTCATTTGTCGTCGAGAATACAATCCGATTACACGGCATTTGAAAAATGGCAAAAAAAGATGGAAAATTCAGAAGATGCGGTTGAGATGGGAAGTTGGTGTCCGAGTGGATCGAGTGGTAGAGCAGCGGCGTATCTAGCCGAAGATCGTAGGTTCGAATCCCTCTCGTGCCAATGACTTTTTTAACTCGACTAAAAACTATAATTAATTTTAATTTACTAATGGTACTACTTTACTGTCTTCACTTGAAATTTTGAGTTTCGATTAGCGGAGTTTTCATGTGTTCCCTCGAGAATTTATGATTAATGAATGGCCTATTGCTACCTGTACCTATTTATTAAAATTTTTTATTTCGTTCGTGGGTCAGTTAAATAAGGTGGCCGGTTACTTAAATCCTAATATTTTCTTGTTGGTATTTATTCCAAAAAAACGACGTTTGCACCTGACCATTGACCTGATTTTCAAAGGTTGAGTTTCGTAAGTAATAATTTTGTGGTACGTGATTTGACTTGGTTCATTGGGATTTCAGAATCAGAAGGTTCTTGTGTTTCCATCTGAAAAAAAAAAACTTGCGGTTGTTTCTTATTCTGGGAATGATTCGCGTTTCAGGTCGAGATGCCCATTGGTGTTGGTTCGAAGGGGTTCTGTGCCTGAAAGTTATGTTGCGTTCTGACAAAATTGATTTGCTGGCGAATAGGATTTAAATTTCGATAAGCGTTACTAAGGGGGGGGGGGTTTCTTGTGAAGGTGTCATATGAAGGTTGGAACATGAGGTATCACATCTATGTCATTTTCGCTTAAATATTTAAAATCGTTCAACAATTACTTTTCTACATACGTCACGTTTTGAGAGGGTTTCTCGTAGCCAAATTGTTTCTGAGGGGCTCCATTTGTGAACAGACGAAATTCAATTAAATAAAGATTTTGCTCGTCCGAACCTCCCTGCGCTAGAATTTTGGCTCTAAACAAGTCAAAATTTTCCTTGATTTTATTTAGAGATTTCAACTCATTGTTAATATTTATTTTCGTCATATCTAAAATGCTACTACTAAAATAATAATTGACCCTACTTTTCACAGATTATTTAAAATTATTCTAAAAAAATTTCTGACTGCCTACAACTTCAACGTGACTTACTAAAACTTAATAATTGGTACCCAACTAATGATATTCTTTTAAATTCTGACAAATGCTTAGTTATAACTTTCCATAAAATGAAATATCCTGTCAAATTTAAATACGCTATATCATACTCGCTGCTAATTAGACGTGAAATGTTGAAAAGATTTTGGCATCATTATTGATATTCAGATAAACTTTCACACACACATTAATAAAACAACTGCTAAAGCACATAAAACTTTAGGATTAAACACGTCATACATTAAACTTCCATATTAAGACCAATTTCAGTTAATTAATCTTTTTAAGTAGGGTTTTGCTTGAAATGAAATAGCGTCGCGAGCGGGATTCGAACCCACGACCTTCGGCTCAAGAAAATCGCTGTTCTAACCAGTTCAGCTATCGTGACTTAGACCCAGTCGGAAAATTCGAAAGGTTGTAGATTGAGATGAGGAGTTGATATCCTAGTGGATCGATATATATATCGATAGTTCAAGAGCAGCGGCGTACTCGGCCGAAGGTCGTGAGTTCGAATCCCGCTCGTGGCACTAACTTTTCATTTCAACAAAAGCCCTTCATAAAAAGATTAATTAATTGAAATAAGTAATTTGATTCAGACCACCAAATATAATGGAATTAAGACCAAAATTAAATTAGTGGTCACCTCTTCGAACGTAGCCGCATATAAGCGGTTCAAAAAAGATTTTTGCCCCTGATACATTGAAAAACAGAGTATACAGAGATACAACATAATCATCGCTAATGTCGGATCTAAAATTGGCGACTGTTGTGAATAGAAGGAAATCCTTTAATTGGATATAATTATATCAATTATGACATTCCTCAACGAATTGTTCGTTACTGCTGAACCGAATTCATTCCGTCTTATCATTACAGAAGTCATATAATATTCTAAATAGATTGTCATAGAAATGCCAAATTCGGTTTTATACAACACCAAATATGGGAGGCGTCGGTGCTGGAACGGTTTAGGCGTTGACACGGCGCTCATCACTGTAAGGTAACGGTCCCGGGTTCGAATCCAGCTGCCCTGCATTCGAACCCGACACAGTTATAAGTGGGCTGTTTTCAAAAACACCGAAACCGTGAGGTTTTGCAAAAAAAACGAATGTTTAACTCGTTCAAAAATATTGATATATTTAATGTCAGTTTCAGTAAATTTAAGCAAATTTTATCATTCAAAAATTAAATAGGGACATAATATTGTACCACTAACATATTTAATATTGATCTTGGTTAATATTGATCTGATAATTGATAGTTACTTAGTTTTAATTCAGATTTCAAGTAATTTCAATTAATTTTGAATGGCTTGTTTGTCATTTTTATATGTTTATTAAAAACATTTCTAAATTTATGTACAGTTATAGTCTTTATTTTTTTTTAAATATATTTATTTTACGGGCATCCGACAGCTTGGTCATTTCAGCCCCGAGCATATGCAAAATAGAACCACATACATTCAACAAGCATACAACCTATACATGCATACCATATACTATTTAGTAGATGGAGCACATCCATCAACCTGCATGCAATATAAAATAATCTGGAGTACTTTTATAAATATTCCGCCATCGACCCAAGTCACGTACACAGCTCGAGGGGCGATTGGGATGCTATTTCGCCATCAGCCCCTCCCCCTTCACTCTAATAAATATACTCACACACACTTGCGAGGCTTTGGCCCAAAATCAGGTCCCTGTATGTCAACAGCGTATGGCTAATCCTCAATCGAGTCGGGACGATCCCTTGTCTTCTTATCAGGTTCTCTGAGGGCCATCTACCTGTTGTGCTCATAACCACAAGAGCCTTTATAAATTTATCGTATACATTGATAATTAGGAAACCGTAAAATAAATAAATACTCCCTGGTCCACGCCTATCTACAAATTCTCTTACTAAAATTGGTTTTAATTCGCTCCACTCTCGTTTACTTCGTTCGCTTTATGGATTTTTTTTTGTACGTATAAAAGACGTTGAGTTTTAAACGCTGGAAACGGGCAGCTGTTAAATTCTTGAGGCCATACGTGTCGCCTGTGTGGTAGAGTTAAGTCGGATTACTAAGGGATGGGATGACCTAAGGGATGAGTGAGGAAGGTAATTTGTATCTTGATTTGATGGCGTGGGAAGCATTAGTGATGTTGAGATCATGGTGAAGGGTACAACTGGAAGCAGAAAAAGGAGCATTTGGAATTGGGTTTTGGACTGTAAGGATTGGATTCGATAGGCGTTTGGCTGGTTCAGCCCCACATTTCCATACAGTTCATGTCGGTTTGAGTAATGAGTCGTGAGTTTAAACTTTTTCTGTTGAGTGATAGTCTAATGGGCAGTTGTTTAAGTATGCGGATTCCACGTGAGGCGTTGGTTGATGTACTGTCATAAGTAGCGAACACCGTTGAGGTATACAGGAGGAAGGATTGCTTGACGTAATGTAAAACTAATGTACTGGCATTTCTTTTCACCCTCCTTAAAATGAATTGTATTAATGTTTTTGGACTTTCATCGTAATTAGGGATCGTGTCCAATACGAATTTAACCTGGACCTAACTTAACCTAAAGTATTTGTGGTTGTCTCATGAGCACACAGAGTAGAGGTTAAATCGAAAATACCGAAGAATTTTGTAATAGCAGGGGAATATTACAAAGAACTCAAAATGTAAGCCTGAAGTAGGCTTTTATTAACTTTGAAAATATGGTACAGCTTCTTTTGTATAAACAATCGCTTATATACTTTAGGAGGTTATCGGTATTAGAAAAAGCGGCGATTCAAATCACCGCAAATTTCTTGTTTGGAATTAAATTTGTATATCTTTCCTGTTGCTTTATTTTTATTTGAATTCCTTTTTAGCTGTCTTTGAGCCGAAGGTGAAACGGCATTTTAATATGCACAATGAATCGGTTGTTAGAAAGTAAATAGTTGACCGTTCCGGTCGTGAGCGGTTCGATGATGTAACTTGAGAATTTTCGGATGACGGATCGGCATTCGATAAATATCGAATACGACGGTTAAACTCCTTATTATACGAAGGACACAAAAGATTGCTTTCTTTTCCTTGTACGATTTGGCATTGCACAGTCACGATTATCCGTGCACGATCTATTATTCAAGTATGACGGCTAATAAGTTTTGGTCTTAAAATTACAAGACGTATCGTAATTTCATTGCCGGTTGCATTCGAAGAACATAGGGGAAAAAGTTCATCCCTTGTTGAAGGTCGAACGGTTGCAGGCAGCATTCTCCCCATATGATGATAGACTCAAAAAATTAATTACGATTGCTTAACTAAAGCGTACGTTCTGTAATGTTAATGTGCCAATAAGAATTTTGAAAGAGGGAAATGACTGGGTTTACAATTTTTAGGACAGATAAGGAAGACATATTGAATCCCTGGATTTAAAATTTTCAGTGTGGCTTTGTTCCCACCAACTTACGTTTCTTTAAGCGAATCATTCATAACAATAAATTCTTCCTCACTTCACTTCATTACTATACTTATTATGACGATAAATACGTTGAAGATCACTTTTGTTACTGTACAATTCAATAGTTCTTATCAGGGCCCATTGGATCAACTTGGTTTAAACTCAGTTTACTGCTGAACCGAGTTAAACATAAAAATTTCCGCTTTTCCATTCACCTTGAACCAAATTAAAATGATAAACCTGGTTCAATTTTGAACGACTATCGAACGGGGGTTAAACCTAGTTCAGAGTTAAGCGACATCCATTTCATAACAGCATGTACGTTCTTAAAGATGGAATTTTTGATAAACAAAAGTTGAAATCGAATTGAATCAGTTGCTGAGCTCTCTTTTCAATAAAAATTGATCCACTTTTGACATGCAAATTATTGAATGCTCTTTCTTATATATAGAAATAAAACATGGATTCCGTTCTGTATCTTCCACACGTTTTCTTCCTCCCCTCCCCCACTGACATTTACATCTTGCCCGTTGCATTAACTTGGTTTAAACTAAGATTAGTACTGAACCAAGTTCAACTCCAGAATTGCAATTTTCATCTCATCCTGAACCTAGTTCAAACGATGGACATGGTTCAATTTTGAACGGCCGTCTAATGGGAGTTAAACTTACTTCAGAGTTAAGGGACGTCCAATCCATAATACCATGTACGTTATTAAAGATTGAATTTTTGATAATCAAAAGTTGGAAACGAATTGAATCAGTTGTTGATCTCTCTGTTCAATAAAAATTGATCCACTTTTGACATGCAAATAATTAAAAAATAACACGCATGTAATTTCGACGAGGCTCTTCCCCCCTCCCCCTCCTCATGACATTTACATCTTGCGCATTGCACTAGCTTGGTTTAAACTAAGTTTAGTATTAAACCAAGTTTAACTCTAAAATTGCTGTTTTTCATCTCACCCTGAACCTAGGTCAGTGTTGAGCGACGCTCATTTCATAATATAACATATACGTTGTTAAAGAGCGAATTTTTTATCAACACAAGCTAAAATCAGTTTTTAGTAATTATTTATATCTCTGCTTTGATGGTAATTTAATTAATTGATATTGTAAATGGTTGTAACTATATTGAGTCTAAGTTTCTTCTTCTTCTTCTCTACCTCAATTTTGTTGATTATCAATGAGCAATTTAGCCAAAACTCGTTTCAAATGTGGTCATAATTGCTTTTCGCAACTTTCACCTTATCAAATCAATTTGTTAGACCGGGTTAATTTAAGCCCGCGGTGGTTTTTCGCAAGGGACGCTAAGCTTTCTTTTAAACTGTAGCATATAAAAGAAAGCTCAATGTTGTAACGAATCCTCGAAATAGTAAAGAGCACCCATCGAAACAAGGCCAACATGACTTCACATCGCAATTATTCCCGTTAACCACTATCAGTGCTTAATTAGCCGAAGCTGTCTAATTTTACAACTTTTTTCGACAGCCGTTGGTAAATCAGGCATTTCCGTCTCGTAAAAAACCTAATCAATTCGTAAAGCTATAAGATAGCAATGTTCACGCGTTACAATTTCTTGTGATAATTGCTATTAAAAAAATTATAACAAAAAAATTAAATGATACAGCATTGTCTTCTTTGTCTGATTGAAATAAATAGATAAACATTCTAACTAAACAACTAACTCAGACAGTACTGGAAATAATATTCGGTTATCATATAAATATTTGATAGCTTTGATGAGTTTATGTTAATTTAGTACAGATAAGCAATTTGATTAATTTAATAGGTCATCGTTTTGTACATCGGAAATTACATTTGAAAGAGATAAAGGGGTGCGAGGGGAGGGGAGA
>CM077101.1:22521273-22570339 GCA_039619505.1 Cimex hemipterus
AGAGAGAGAGAGAGAGAGAGAGAGAGAGAGAGAGAGAGAGAGGGAGAGAGAGAGGTTAGGTTAGGTTAGGTGGCAAAGGTACTAGGAGGTGGGGTTTGTGTGCCCCAGGCACTGCAGCCTTCTGGCTTATTGTACCTTCCTAGTTCTTTAGTTTAGTCCATTGACTCGATCCTTTTTCTCAGGAGTATCAAGTCATTGATTGTTACTGCTTCAATGTGGTTCTCTGAGTCATTTTTGTGCGTCAGATTGAACCTCCATTCAGCCGTTGCTTCGTATTCGAAGATGATATGAGTGGCTGTTTCTTCCTCCTCATTACATAGTCTGCAAATTGGATCACTATTATATATGCCCATGTTTTGTAGATGTTTTCTCAGATGCCAGTGGCCGGTTAGTAGTCCTACCACTCCTCTGAGATTTGCCCTCTCCAATTGTAGCAGTGTTTTTGCCAGTTTTGATTAGGGTTGTTTTATCATGAGTTTACTGTGTCTAGGACTGCTAGAGTTTATCCATTTTTTCTTTGTTTTATTTGGATCCATTCTGCAATGGAGGATTCTACGTTTGTTTTGGATATTCCAAGGATAGGCTCGGGGCCTATGTATCCTCTGGCCAGTCTGTCTGCTTCTTCATTACCCAAAATTCCCCTGTGCCCTGGCACCCAGGATACCGTTACCTTGTTGTGTTTTCCCAGGTTTTGGAGATTTTGGATGCATTCACTGACTAATTTTGATGTAATCCTTGTACATGCCAGTGCTTTTGGAAACTTGCTTAACAACAAACGATTGATATACAATAATAAAGCCTAATGTATGTACAGATCAAACTGTGGGGTTCAACCAAACATTCCAATTACCATTGTATACAGATTTACTCTATACCAAACTCACCTGAAAAAAAAACAAACAAAAAAACATTCCCTTCTATGTTATGTATCCAATCATCATAATGACCATCCATTTTGTAAAATATGTCATAAAATCCTGGTACATAAAATTCCACAAATTCCTTTCGTCATTGCAAGCATCCCATACTATTCTCAAGAATCCACCCAAGAGATTAAACTGGTGGAGGCATCATGACCTGTCGGGCAGTGAGACTAGCCTCGAAAGATCGTCATTGGATGATTCTTCGCACTCTAGTGCTAGATTTGATTGCTATCAATCGTGTGTTTTATGCTCATTTTCAATGATGATGACCTCATGCTGATAAGACAAAGTGTTTTTGTGATATGTTTGACTGTCATTGTTGCACTGGTCATTATTGTCAATCTAGGGACGGTTAAACAGCACAAATATATTCAACTTAATTTTATGATTTTTGTAAATAGTTGCATCATTATTACATTGAAATTGAGTAGTTTTCTTTTTAACAGACGTTTCAGTTGTTTTTGCCTTCTTTTAGATTGAAACAAGATGTGGACTATCAGGGTATTGACATTGCTTGGCAGTGCTCTCGTTGCGCTTGGGAGCAGCGAGAAAATGAAAGAAGTCTTTAAGTGGAAACAAGTCGATTATGCATTTCCAAATGAAGCTGCTCGTAATATGTCTGTCACCATGCAAGAATTCAAGCAAAGACATAATCTGCCTTTGGGAATTGAAGTATGGAACGATAAAGTGTTTGTCACTGTACCTAGGTGGAGATCCGGTGTCCCATCGTCATTAAACTATGTAAAATTAAACAGCGGTAAGTAGTATTTTAATTTATCATTTAATGATAAAATAAGAGCATACATTTTTTTTCCAGGTGAATCTCCCTTACTTGTTCCATATCCCGACTGGGAGACTAACAACATCACCAGCAAACCGCACGAAGAGAAAATTGTTAGCACGTTCCGTGTTCGGGCTGACGAATGCGACAGACTTTGGGTCATCGACTCCGGTCTGGCCGATTTGCTGGAAGCCCCTCAACTACTGACTCCCCCTAAATTAATGGTTTATGATTTAAAAACTGATAAACTCCTCAGGGTGTATCCTCTTAAATCTACAGATGCCAAAGCGGAATCATTCTTTGCCAACATCGTTGTTGACGTTTCAAAAGATAAATGTGATGAAGCCCACGCATACCTCGCTGATTTAGGAAACTTTGGATTAGTAGTTTATGATTGGAAAACAAACGATTCTTGGAGGGTTCAACATCACTTTTTCTACTTTGATCCTCTTGCTGGCAATTATAACATCGGAGGAGTTAATTTCCAATGGAACGACGGACTTTTTGGAATTGCCCTTGGACCCACTGATAGTGATGGACATAGAACAATGTATTTCCATCCACTTTCAAGCACTAGGGAATTTGCAGTTTCAACGAAAATTGTTAAAAATAAGAGTATCGCATCAGAAAGCTATTATGAATACAAGATTCTTGGATCGAGAGGACCTGACTCTCAAGCGACTACTTCGTTCCTCGATGAAAAATCGGGTGTCCTTTTCTACACTCAGGTCAACAAAGATGGAATCGGTTGCTGGAATTCGCTCACCCATAGAAATGACTATTCAGCTGATACAAACGGTCTTGTGGCAAGTGACAACCAAACAATGGTATTTCCAAATGACTTGAAAATCGACCGCAATAGAAATCTCTGGGTTATCACAGACAGATTGCCTGCATTTATATACAGACAATTGGACCCTGAAGAAGTTAATTTCAGAATACTGATGGCGCCAGTTGATGAATTGGTCAAAGGAACTGTTTGTGACAACGTTGAAAAAAAAGCCCAATAACTTGTTTTGAGACAGTTCAATTCACAATTCAAAGCAGTGTAAAAAACGCATAAAAAACATACACTCATACTACTTTACTCAAGCAGAATTCTTCATCACGAGTTATTAAAATATTTTGTATTTCACAACAGCAGTGCAACAAAAATTTCTCATTTTTAAATAAACTTTTATATTAAATGATTTTTTTTTTTACCAATTTCCCATTATAATTCAAGTGAGTGGTGTTTAGTGACGTTAGTTAATGATTATTTGGAGATCATGAGGGCACTCTCAACACGACACACAACAATGACACATCTACACGGAAAACAAACACCTTGCCACGATAAACAAAATGTTTTTCTAAAACCTATGCCACACCAGACCGTATCTCACGATCTCCAAATAATTATAATTCAAAGAATAACTACGAATGTAAAAACAAAGTATACAAACTTTTATTTTATAATTCCAATAACAAAATATGTTAATATCACAAGTATAAAATCACATTATTTTAATCTGCTAATCACAATTTCAAACTGAGCATCACAACATTTTGTCGTGTTCAACAACTTCAGCGTACATATATAAAAAATATTATATTTTCATCACATTATTATGAACTACGGATTACAACCTCCAAACTGCACTACTGGTAAACCCATTATTTTCAGCGGCATATTTTAGAGGCAATTGATATTCTTCGATGAGTTTCAAGGATTTTCTGAAATTTTTTGCTAGGGCATATCTACCGGGGTCGCCAATAAGGACATCTGCCCCTTTAGACTTGCACATTTCCAACCAAGAGAACAGCTTACTTGCGAAGAATGGATCGTAAAACATATCCCCCACAAGGACGTAATCAAATTTGAAATGTATTTTTTTAGCAATTATGTTTTTTTGAATAATATGGACTCTGCAACCATTCATGTGTGCATTCATACAAATAGCCTCACAGGAAACTGAAACAAAAAATTAAATTTGTTGCTAGTAAATGACATTATTAATGACAAATGCAAAATAATGATTAAGGGGAGGAGGTTAATGCACAGAAACAACCGGGAACATTTAAATTCACTTTTAATGCATTTGCCAAGATTATGATTTTCCCTTTGAATATTTTAGAGTTCATAAATGACTCGAATGCTGCATGTTATATAACAGTATTTTTGAAAGTTATTTTTAATCTTCAAATTGTTGGACTAGATTTAAATCTTTTTTCTTTTATTTTAATAATGGTTGTGCAGATATGCTGGAGGGTTTCACTAGGAAACAAGAAAAGTTTATGGGGATGAACTATGGTCTGATAGACCCGCCTTGAATGGTCACAAAATGAGGGAAGTTATTGAACTTGATTTAAGTAAAATATGTCAGGAGCTTAACAGAGTGTAAGCTGTTGTTCTAGCTTATATCAACTTTGGAAGACGTGGATGCTGAGCAAATGGGTTCCTTAAGGGAACGATGACAACAAGCTTCAGCGTCTAAACATTTGCATTTCATCGCTTTCACGGCAAAAAGTTAAAACATTTTTGACTGGATTGTAACATGCGACAGAAAGTCCTGTTCCGTAATACCAGGTGGTCGTACCATCAGCAAATCCCACAGACGCGAAAACAAATTAGCCAACAAAACGTGATGGCAGGCAGTATACACTATGAATCCGTGCCATACGACCAGACTAATATAGTATCTATTAAAGCTTGGCACAGAAGCGACCTGCTCTCATGAACACAAAAGGTGAAATTTTTTACAAGGACAACACGAGACCCTCATACAACCAGAAAGACAAAGGAAGTAACATTGATACTTGGTTCGGAATTCCTTCCACAGTCTCCATAATCTCTAGACCTGGCCCCATTTGATTTTCACCTTTTGGTGGACATTCGTATGTGAAATTGTTAGTTCAGATAATTGTTAAAGAAAGAAAGAAAATGTGCTGAATTTATTTTTTACGTCCCGGGACCCAAACTGAAGATAAGAATATAGAAGGGTACATTCCACCATTTACCGATCTTTAAAAGTAAAACAAATATTTAAAAAAAAAAAATGCGTTTAAATCTTTTAGAATTAATTCGTTAAACAATTTACTTCGAGTGATAAGATAAAGCCCTCGCGAAAATAATACTTTCAATCATAAATCTTCGTTCGAACATCAATTTTACATGTTAATTGCAACAGATCAATGTAGATAATTTACCATTGTCTACGTCATTCGCAAAACAGGCTTTGGCATTACATTTGGCTGCAGCAATTGCAGACGCACCACAACCGCTTCCAAGGTCGAGAACGTAACGGCCTTGAAAATCTTCAGCATGATCCAGAATGTATCTACAATCAACAAACTTAGCATTAGGTTTTTTGTAATTAAAAAGCGGCTGAGTTGACATTGCTAGAATTTTTTAGATCAACGATCTCCATCTTTTTGTCTTTTTGAAAACAAAATTATGTTAATCAACAGTACTTATTACGGCCTACGGATAAAAAAAAAAGATAAAAATAAAAATAATTTCATCATGTGTGAGGTTTAATCCTAATATTTATTCATGTCAAACAGCATGAATTGTTCAAAAGTCTATGTAAAATATTGCATAAACAGTTATGTTTGAATAAACTGGCAAGGTACATTTTTTAAATATTTATAAGTGGAACAATGTAGCTGCTCCTTTCAATAAGAATGTAACTCAGGACAAATGTGTATTAAAAAGTTTATCAAAGGACCATGGCTAATGGCGTTAATTAATAAATGTAGTTAGCAATAGAAAAATCGGACATTGCAGACTCCAAAGGCATATAAACTCTGAGAGGCAGAAACAAGCTTGTGCAGATATTGCCAAGAACATGTCCTCTGCAGGTAAGCAGTCCTAAAAAGCTTTCGGATCTAGTAAAAATCCTTAAGCTTAATGAGGAGCTTTAGACAACAATGGAGATGAACCATAGACCAATACTGGTCATGGTGTACAGTTCTTAAATTGGCCGGCTCCTGCTCTAATCGAATACAATGGGAGAAAGAAAGTTGCTTAAAACACAATATTGATATATTTCAAAAATTATTTCAGAACTATATTTTGGTCTGACGACCACCTAGCACAGTTAAAGTTTATTGGCTAGTGACAGAGCAGAGGGGAAAGTATAGTAATAACTGCTTTGCCCTTGTTCACTTTATAGTTTATGAGGACCGCTGTGGGCTGAGTGGTTAGGGTGTCTAATTTGTATTTTTGCCATGCTGGCAATCTTGAATTTGAATCCTGGCACAGTCTACGGATTTTTATTTGCAAAGAATATGGATAAAGAATTGTAAAGTGGTTTGACGCCTCGCCTGCAACATCCAACTATCTGTTTTTGTTTTTTTTTTTCCAGCGAGTAGTTGGATATGCCTGCATGTAAATGGAAGAATAACTAAATTGCACACACTGCTTGCAAAACAAACACTTCACTAACAAGATATGGCAATACAATATACGTTGTTCATCTTCTCTGCTTGAGCATACATGTCTTCCGCCAATCTTACTTGAAAATCATGAAAACTCAACTGTCCTTTTCGCCTTACTAGCGCTCTCTTCTGCCAGACCCGGAGGGCAAATTGGCCTGAGATGCTCTCTTCCCACTTGTATCACAAGAATTACTTTACATTTACTTGGGGGGGGGGGAGTGAGTTTTCAGTCTATTATCACCCCACGATCTTTGATCGACACCTTTTATTATACTATTTAATTTCGACTTCTTTATACAGCAACAGTCTATGCTTGCTGAACACTACCGGCTCCATTTTATTACAATTAATTTAACTACTTATTATTTTTACTTTTGAATGGTGACAGAAACTAATGCTTGTGTGCATGTTGTTTTATCTGTCTGATAATTTGTCAAGAAGAAAAAAAAAAGAGTAGAGCGATATCTCAATATAAAGAGCCATTTTTACATTATTTGGGGTGAGATATGTGTTAAAGTATACCTAGATGAGGATGGGTTTTAGGATAGAGCCTTGAAGAAAACCAGCAGAAATGTTATTTTCATTCTGAAAATTTTTGTATGTATATGCAAATAAAACGTTTAAACTAATAAAGCGATAATTATATATAATAATTGAGTATAAATTTCAGGTAGTGTTCACATTGTCTGAAAACAATGTTTGAATAAGTAAGATTAAATTACAAAACTAAGGATAATAAGAAAAAAACAAATGTATGGAGGGCACAGATGATACAGGATATCAGCCTGCAAGGACCCAGCCATTGCAACAAGTCAAATAGAGTCGACTGTCGAGGATCCGGAAAGTTGCTGGAAGAAGATCCTGGAAGACACTGAAGGATGTGAAAGCTGGTGTTGGTGAGCATGATTAGCGCGTCCTTTTGAAAATAAAAATAAATTCAACCCCTGGATTGTGACTGGTTTGGCTACTTTGGATTATTGTATGTGCAAAAAATAGTTAAGCATGTATGCTGAATGTTCTCTTAATGCTTAGTGGCGCATAGTGTCAGCGTCCGCTTGCAAAGATTCATATTTAAAAGTAAAATAAGAAAAATTCCAAATGGCTAAATATCTAAGAAGTTCACAATGATTTTATCAATAATGGAAGAATGATTTTTATTGTAGAGGTTAGTACAGCAGTTTTTATTTATTTTTGTGATAATCTGATATGAACAAAATTAATTTATTTATTTCTAGAAATTTAAAAAAAAAATCAACATTCCATTTTATAAATGAATAGTCTTTTTTTTTTGGAAGCGACACTTGACAAAATTATTTAACCAGAAAATTCAAACATGATGGATTTTTGTAAAGGTTTAAAATTAAACTGTTGGTGGTTCATGAAATGCGAATAAATTTTTTTTTTTTTTTTTTTTGTTAAATATTCTTGACGAATGAATTGTGTAATCAGATAAGGTTTTTGTATTTTGACAAGTTGCATCTTGCATAAACCACTTGAAGAAAAGAAAACAAGGAAGATAAATTTTGCTGGAATCCAATTTAACTCCACCGATATAATATCAATATCTGGAGGGGGGGGGGAATTGGAGCACACATTGCAATATAAGACGCCGAAAACAATTAAAATCGGATAACGTTTTTAAAACAGGAATGACGACAAAATTGTTACGAGTAGGATTTAATTACAACCGCCTTTCACCAGAACGTACTAAATTTATGAGGGCAACATGCAACAGGACAGAATCAGTAAAAATTACCAGGACGATCACTGACAAACAAACCCTTGATGCTAACAAAAACAAGTATATAATAATAATAATACTTTATTGCAAAAAAAAGTTATAAATATTACATAATTTATAATTTAAAGTAAAATTACGGCACGGAGGGTCCGCCGGATTTTCATTTGACTTAAATTTTTGGTCGACACAGAGAAAAAAGTATAAAAGAAAAAAAATTTATCCTTAAATAAATATTACAATTGATGATTTAATTTTTAATAATTACATTAATTACTAACATACATTATAAATAATAAGTGTTGTTCTTCGTTTAATTTACAATAAGTATAGATATATAAATTATTTGGGCCAGCAATTTAGAATGACAAGGCTTTAAAATATTCAAAAATTAAATTCTAATATTAACTTTTGGCGATAGTGCCAGGTGTATTTGAGTAAATTTTGGTAACCATCAAGCAGTAGGTCAATAACCTGTGTCATATTCAATTTAGCAAAATTTAGATGCAAAAGCCGAATCTCCTATAGGAGGGTGCATTTTGCAATAAAATGCACTGTCTTCTATAACCTGGTCATGGCATAATGAACAAATTACATTTTCTCTAGTCCGAAAAGGTGCACCGTTGAGATAAAATAAAGGAGGTCCCCTCTGATTTTGAACAACCACCTTAACTCGACCAATGACCAACCTTTAGACCTGTCTTTAGATAGGCTAAACATATTAAAATCATCTTGGTAAAGTTCCTTATAGAATAAAAAGCGCGAGGTTGATCTGACTTGTTCATGAAGTTCTTCACTGAAATTGACACTCAGTTTTGTTATAATTTCCTTAAACTGCAAAGGCCACTCATTCAAGTTATTTATAGAAAATTATGATTCACATGATAGATCCCAACACATCCTATTCCAACTTTCAAACCTTAATGCGCCACGATTGACAACTTCCAGGGCTACTATTTTGGAAAGATAGTAAGCAGGATGCTTCAAGAGTACAAAGATGTAATTAAAATGAAGTTTGAAGGTATATAAAAATAACGGGTCAGCTTTAGTCTAAATAAATCATAAAATTCGAGGTAGTTTTGGAAAGGGCAAATAACTTTCTAGTGAAAAAACGTTGAGTTTTTTCAATCTATTCAAATTTTTCATAGCCCCAGACTTGTGAGGCGTAACATAGCCCAATATGGAATTAACCATCCTATCACTACCTTGGTTTAAGCGAAATGCAAACCACCCTTAGGGGGACCAATTGTGGTAAATTGTTCTGTTAAGTACCACAAGCTGAATGACAGCATCAAACCACACCTAGTTGTCACCATCAAACCACTATGAATCCGAACCCGAATAGCAATCTATGGGTTTAGAATTTCACCTGTAGTTCTGTAGTTCAGTCAGTAATATGCCATCTTTTCAGACAGGATCTGGCTCACTGACCCATCTGTGGACCGATCATGCATGAGCCTTTTGCCCAATGAAAAAACCTTGTGCTTTGACGGCTTGCCACACTCTGGGCTGAACCATTATTTTGCACCAGGACACCCCTTTCGTAACCCAAGGGTTTCAGGAGTAATGAAGGACACTAAAGATGAAGAAAGGTTTACTTTTCGGTCATCCTGTCTCCCTAAGGAAACAGGGTCCCTCCTTGGTAGGTTGAAAGTGTGCCCGTGAATATGAAGCTCGCCTTTTCAAATTGTGCCTCACATCCCAGGACATTCCTGCCTACCTTTAATTCAACTCGACATAAATTCAGGGAAGAGGCTATTGACCATTTCTGGTTTCAGGAAGCCTGTCCTTTTTTTTTTAAGACGGATGGTTCTGAATCCCTCTCCCCCCACTCTTAGCCGAAGGTCCACTCGCTCCAGACTGTATTTGCTGCTTTTGCATAGGATAAACAGGTGCACTGCCTCCTGCTCAGCCAGTCCTGGGGGACAACAGTGCTTCCAGGCAGGTCGCTTAAGAACAGGAGAGGTTATGTGCTACTTCACCTCATCCACTAATGGTGTACCTACTACGCCATTTGTGGGAAGATTTTTGTCGCTGAACAATAGAGAAATGACAGTGATGGCAGGATCTATATTTGAACAACAGGTTTGTCACCCTGCGGGCAATGGAATTTCATAGTTTTGATCGACAATTTTGAGAAAATAAAAAAATACAGCTGACAGATTTCTGTTCCAACTAAATAGCTTGGCACTTTATCATGTTAAAAATAGAAACGAAGTAGCTTATGGCCTTTATATGTTTTTATTTAATTTCTACTCTATCCGGGAGGGCAAAAATTGAAAAAACTTTTGTGTCTGGTTCGATATTAAGATTTTGGCAGTTATATTTACCGTGTCAAAGCCTGTCCACCGGCCCAATAAAAGGCCCAGAAAGGATTTCTGAATTCACAAGTTTCAGGTTTATCGGTCCACAAAGGCGATCTGGGAGTTATCAGGCGGAGTTTCAGTTCGGGAGTCATGTGGTCGTCCGTGACTTCCGTGTGCTTAGCAATACCATTTCGGATATTTACTCTTTTCAGACACAGAGACCCATATTTGTATAATTTCATTTTTTCTCTTTAATTTTTATTTTATATTTTCTCAAATTAGGATCAAATTGTATTAAACGAAGAAGGGAGTTATTTGTACATTTATACGGGAGACTTTGTCTGAAAAAAAGCAACCCTGAAACTGTATAGTATACTGAATAATGAATTATCTGAAGTGCCAAGTGATTAGAGAAGGCGGTTAAAAACAAAAAAGGGGCGATCAAAAGAACTGGTTCTTTAATGAACGATGGATTGTCGGTTCAGTAAAATTCTCCACTTTCAAACAACTCATAAAACATTTAAAAAAATAAAACACTCATAGTTCAGAGTAGAAATTCATTCGAGAATATGTTGCTCTTCATCGTATTCAATATAAACTCCCTTGATTCAAGAATAGTTCCTTAACTGAATCGGTCGTTTATCGTTCATCCAAGACCCGGTTCTTTTAGTTTTCAGTCTTGTGTGACGAAACGTTCTCTCTGATTACTGGGAACAGTAAGGCTTTGTCATTTTTCGGATAAACGATAAGTGTTTTTTTCCGCGATAAAAAAAAACAAACAAAAAACGATTTTCTTCTTCGTGCTTTCTAAATTTCTATAGAAACGGGCGTTTGTAGATTAGATCCGATCCTGGTACAATTTCGATTTGATAGCATTTATCAGTGTCAATTTCGCGATTAATTTATCCGGTCGAAAGTTTCAATTAGTCACGGGTCGAAATTCGGCCGTCAGCGTCGGCGCCCTCGCAGATTCCAATTTACATTGAAAAATTACTTTTAAAGTCTGTTGAAGATCTTTTTGTCGTTTTATGTAATTCAGCGAGTTGGAAGAGAGGAGGCTCCAGGATGTCATACGCGATAAACGGCAACGCGAAAAAGACTTCGCCCTATTGCGAAGACGACGTCTCCGACGAGGCATTTCTCAGAAATAGACGGACGGAAAACACCGCCAACAGCATTGAAGAAAGGCAGAGAGAACTGCTTCTCAAACGAAAGGAAATCGAACAAAGGACTATTAAATCGACTGAGAAGTCCCTGAGCTATTTGAGAAGTTCGGAGGAGGTCGGAGTAGCGACTGCCGAGGTAATTTTTTTAAAAAAGTTCAAACTTGAAAAAAGTGAGTCAGGATGGTCACATTTCATATGTTCGGTCAGCCTACCCTTGCTGGGCTGGTCTGTGGAAAAACTTCAGACTTAACCAACCAACAGCACCGACGAACATGTCTGATAGATCAGCACAGCAAGGATCCAGCAGACCAAGTTGATCGGCAACGATGGATTAACACATTAGTTGCAGTTCATAAAGGAAAACTAATAGTTGTATAGTTGTAGTTCAAACATGAAAAAAGTAGGCCATGGTGGCAACCATTTCACTTGTTTGGCTTATTGGGTGAAATAATAACCTCCTCGTATAATTTAAGGAAAAAATATCTAATCTGATTGATACTGATCATCTTGGTCTGCCTATCCTCAGTGGGTTGGTCTGTTTCTAAAAAACTTCAGGCTTAATCCCCCAAAAGCACCAACAAACATGTCTTGACAGTTCATCGTAGCGAGGATCCGGCAGACCTAATTTATCAGTAACGATCGATTCATGCTTTCATCACTCTGTAGATCATTGTCCAACAGACCAATATTGATTGCAGTTCATAAAGGAACATGAACAAATAATTGTAGTTCAAACATGGAAAAAGTTGGTCAAGGTCATTTCATAATCATCACAACATTTAATTCGTTTGGCTTATTGGGTGAAATTATATCCTCTTCGTATAAGTAAGGGAAAAAAGACTTTATTTGATCGTTACTGATCATCTTGGACTGCCTATCCTTATGAGGTTTGTCTGTATTGCTCAAAAACTTCAGACTTTAACCTCAGAAAAAAAAAGTCATCTGATAGAAAGGCCCGGGAGGGTAGGCGGACCAAGATGATCAGTAACAATCAATTTATCATCACTCTGCAGACCAGTGATCAATTAACAATATTGGTCGGAGTGCAACAACTAAAATATTTTACAAGTAATAATAACATATTTGGTGTAACGCAGTTGGTAATATAAAGTGTAGATGGCCAAACGGTTTCCAGGTGTTGAACCAAAACCTTGGAACTTTCAATGACTTGAGATTTTTCAATTGAAATATTTAAATTTCCCATTGTGACGAGGTGTCCTTTTCATACTGGCTTTGTTCCTGGCCAGTCTGTCTTTCACACAAAAGATCAAATTTAACTGGCTGTCGTAGTTCAAATGTGAAAACGTATGGTGATTAGTGAAACAAGTTGTAGTCAAACATGAAAACATTTGCCCATTTGACATACCGCGCCATTTGAAAGCTATCGTATCACCGATTCTGTACATATAGCACACTGACAAACCCTGATTCTTCAAGGAATACAATTTTCCCATTGTGTTGAGTGTGTCGTTTTGATATTTATTCGCTTTCCGACCATGCTGTTAGCCAAGTCTAATTGACTTCCCTAACAGACTCTAGCCTCAATTTTGAATCATTCTGGACAAAAACAACTGAATAATAAATGGGAATTATACAATAACAGACATGATGTCATGACATGTTCTAGTTTAACATCAAATCATCCTCTTGGTTTTGACGTCTTCTATATTCATTATTAATCATCATCACATCTCATAGCGCTGATAAATCATCCTAATATTAGTTAATTGAATGCAGAGTAGTCATAGAAAATAATTCAAATTTTATCCGATAAAATATAGTTAGTGTACTTTTCTGACATAAAAAGGGTGGCTGTTTTCAGTTCAGTTTCAATTTTGAAAATTTATGCTCACATTGTAATTATTTCAATAATATTTTCAAAGTGGTATGAAGGGGATATATTTTTGGTGAGCTCTTGTCAATATTAATTATATTTTCTATTTTATAGAAGTTGGATATTTATTTATTTTTTTCTACCATGGCCAAGTTTATAAAGTTTGTGATTTCAGTCGACATAAGCGATCGGGTGATAAGTCTCTTCAATCATTTCAAGGTTTTTCAATCAATTAAGATAAAATAAATCAACTTGGTGTTTGAAGTGCCTTAAATAAAAATGATTTATTGTAAATTTTATTATATTTTATTTGTTATTTTTATTTATTTATTTTTCGTTTTAGTCATATTGACATAATTACCTGGAGTAAAGTTTGTAATTTGGCTAATATGATTAACAAAAGGCCATAAGTTAGCTTTCCTTAAAGGAAAGTTATAAAAAAAAAAGTTTGTAATAATTTAACATACGTTAGATTCAGAAATTGGGGTATAGAGTTAGAGGGTAACGAAGAGTTGGCTAAGTCCAAGACGTCCCAGCCTCCAGACTTAACCACCGAGATCTGGCTCTTTGGGGCACAAAAAAAAAACAACTTTAAAAGAAAATGGCATCATCAGTTGCAACTGCAGAACAACGTATCAAGAGCACTGTTGATAGATAGCACTCAGATGATATGGTCGTCCTCACCCAATTAATAGGCCATGTGAGGTTGAGACACAGACACCTTTGGGACAAAGCCTAAGTATGTGTCCGGCATACTGCTCAATGTAACCTAAATGAATGGTGCAACTCCTTGGCTGTATATGGAGAGTGTGTAGGAATACCTCCCGATATGAGAATTTTTCTTGAGCACAACCTCTGGGTCCCCTGTTTTACTTTCTGGAGGAAACAGGGTTGCTTTATTCTTGGCTGTATATGGAGAGTGTGTAGGAATACCACCTGATATGAGAATTTTTCTTGAGCACAACCTCTGGGTCCCTTGGGGAATGAATGAGAGTATGAATATGTTTTGCGTTGGGAGGCAAATGTGACCTAGTTGTTGATAGCACCTGAAGCCCAACCTTGGTGGCTAGACGGTTAGGGCTGAAATCTGAATCTTGGACTGCCAACACTCAGAGTGGGTTATTTTTGATGCGAGTTGATAATCTATAGTAGTATTATACATAGAGGAAGTTGGTTTGTATGTAACATATAATCTGGAAATCTACTGGTCCGATTTTGAAGAAATTTTTTAGCTCCATTCCTTATGATATGGGGTTGATGTAGGAGATAGTTCTTTCCCACACTGTTACATAAATAGGTCTATTGTTGAACCCCTATAAGGACACCTTGGAAAGTGCAGTACTCCTTAAGGTGCTTACACACTAAGTAAATCTCAACTAACAAAAGACAAGGAATATATCAGGCCGAATGTTGGTTGCCAACACATTGGCCATCTTTTGCTCATCCTCGTCAAACCAAGGGGTGGGGGCCAACGGATTCAACTGGAATTAAATCAGGGCCAATGAAACAGTTGGTTGTCTTTCGTTGGCTGAGATTTGCTTAGTTTGTACACAGCTTTATAAAATTGCACACTTACCTTGGTGCCTCTTTATGGACCTCCTTTGTATGAGAAATGTCTGGCTGTACCGTAAATGGACGGACTAACGTTTTAAATTCACAAAAAGGATATGTACCGAGTCTTCCTGACAGCCGGCATGTTTCCGTCTCATCTTTGCCCTTCTTCTTGAGATGATAGTTAAGAGAGCAGTGGTTGGTGTAGAGCCCTTCTCAAATCCTGTTTCCTGAGAGAGAGGAGTTCCTTCGTCTTCCGTTTTGAGAGATTTATAAATCTCTTAGCTTGCCTCATACCTGGAGTGTTTGTCCAGTGTTTGAGTTTTTCTTTCTCAATCCGTTTTGCCATTTTGTGCCCAGAAGGCACTGCTGGGAAGTGGGGTTGAATTCGCCCCCCCCCCCAAATATAAAACTGCTTATATAAATCAGTACTCAGAAATCGAAATATTTTAAGCAAAATTAATTGGCTAAATAGGAGCAAAATTATGTGGCGAACCAAAGTTTTGTGAGATTTCCTCTTGCTGATGGCCATCTTTTGTGGTGGGTTTGTAACATATGATGGCAAAAAGCCAAAATGCATCAGACAAACCGCGGAGATAGGCAGACCAAAATGATGGGAATTTTTTTTTGACAAATTTCCTTGTAAATCCATGAAAAATAAACATTATTGCTGGTGAAGAAATGTAAATATAATTTTATTATTATTTTTCCACTAGGGAGAACGTTTCACTTGAAAAACACTAAATAATTTTTTTTCCTAATTTGCAAAATTTTTTGTTTGGCCATTTGGTTTATAGTTTTTTGGAATAATTTTTTATGAACATTGTTTGTTATGATGACACTCTTTAATGCTTGATTATTCCATATTGAATGAATTGTTAACTTGAGTGTTTTGAGCATGAGTGGGTGGGTTTGTTGCGGAATCTAGAGTACCCTACAAGCTAACCAAAATAAGTTTGTTGTTATATGTTTACAGAGTGATTGAGGGTGAAGAACTGGTGTAATATCAAATATCAAAATGACTCGTCAATTCTTTTTAACTGTCTACACTGTGTAAAAGGGTATGCTTTTGGATGAATGTATTTATTAGTGTGAGTGGTGGTTAGTGACGGTTAATCAATAATAATTTAGAAATCGTAAGATGCGGTCTGAAACCTACATCATACCAGGCCGCATCTAATAAGTATTTATTAGTGTGAGTTTGAAGCTGATTATTGAGTTCCCCCAGAAGTTGACCAAAGTAGGTTAGATGTTGTATGTCCCCCTCCTAATCTCTCAACAATGTTAGGTTGAAAAAAAAAAATGTTAGGCTTCGGATAATTAAAAAAATAAATAAATAAAACAACATATTATTGTCAAAATACTGTGTCTCTTGGCAGGTTGATTAGGATGTTTGATATCTGGTATGGTAACTGAAATGTGCCTATTTTTTTTGTTATTAACGTCAAGTGTATCCATTAAGTGTGAGCTATTGGGTTGTCCGGAAAATAATGCAGGATTTTGGTATTAAACAAAAAAAAAAGAAACTAGTTACTTTAAAGCAATGTTCTTTAATCAAAATAATTTCCCATACTCTCAATACATTTCTCCCAACGTGTTGGTAACTTATTAATTCCGTCTGAGTAGAATTCAGAATTTTTAGAATTGATAAAGTCAATAAATGCATTTTCCAGTTCCGTTTGATTTTTGAATATTATGTGTTGTAAGTAGTGGTCCAGGTGTCTAAAAAAATGGTAGTCAGTAGGCGAGAGGTCCGGAGAGTAGGGTGGGTGAGGCAAAGTTTCATAGCCAAGCTCCAATAATTTTTGTGACGTTACACGTGACACATGTGGTCGAGCGTTGTCATGCAACAAAATGGGCCCTTTCCGATTGACCAAAGAGGTGGTCAGCGACGGTCGTTTTACTGACTTTGAGTTGCTCTGCAAGTTCTCGAACAGTTGTTTTGGGGTTTTCTTCCACCACTGATCGCAGAACATCATCATTAAGAGAGGAAGGTCTTCCACGGCCTTCTTCATCTTCAAGGCTGAAATCTCCCTCCCGAAATTTTTTAAACCACCTTTGCACAGTGCACTCATTAACACAACCCTCGCCCCAGACTTGGTTAATGTTTCTAGCCGTTTGGGCTCCGCTTCGGCCGAGTTTAAACTCGTAAAAGAAAATCGTACGAAATTCTCGCTTTGACATTATAAGGATGACTGAATTATTTCCAAGTAGCGGAATGCTACAGAGGTAAACAAACAATATCATTTGGAAGAGGATTAATAAGTGTTGACATTCATACAAATGAGTAATCCTGTAAACGTAAACAGAATATTTTATATAGATTTTTTTTAATGAAAACTTAAAATCCTGCATTATTTTCCGGACAACCCAATATTTGACATTCTTTATCAACAAAATTTAGCTTCTATCATAATTGTTTCATGAGAATTAATCAAAATTAGTAAGTTGGACCAGTAAACAATTTTCATCTAAAAGCATACTTCTGATTTTACCGTTTTAAAGATGTTAAATTAAATATTAACAAATGCTTAATTTTTCATTTTAATATTTTAGGAACTACTTCGCCAAAGGGAACAACTGGAAAGGACTGAAAAACGCTTAGATGATATAAATTCGACATTACGCTTCAGTCAGCGTCATATTCAAGGGATTAAGGTACATTTTTTATTTTTATTTATTTTTTAAATGAATGTTTTTTTTATAATATTTTGAATTTATTCCAGAGTGTATTTGGCGGTTTGAAGAATTTTATTAGCGGTGGGAAAAATTTACAGAATAGAGATGTTAAGAATCCTAGTGAAAGTATGTCCAGTACGTCTTCTTCTTCCCATGGCCTGCATAATAACCCACTCGTACAAAATCCAAAGGATAATTCTATGCATCCAGGTAAAATATATACAAATGGTATAAACTTTTTATGATTATTTATCCAATTTGTATCTTCGTTTTTTTTTTCTGTTTGTCAATCGATGAATATTCCTATTAAAAATTTATTTTCGTGGTACTTTGAAAGAGTTGACCTCTGTGAAACTGTTCCAAAAGGGTTCGCCCATTATGTAAGTTTTATTCGCAAGGATTGTGAAGTAAATATGATTTTTGAGTCGCAAAAACGTTGGCTTTGGATGAGAAAAGTTTTGGCCCGGCAAGACAATGCCTGGACAAAGCAAAAAATTTGAAATGGTTTCTATCAATCCTCTCAGCCCTTCAACAGACTTATGCAGTCCCTCCTATGCAACAGACTACCAACCTATTCTTTGTTGATGATGATATTGAATATCCCTATAAAATTTGAGCATTTGTACTAGGAAAGTGCACCTCTATTTTTCAAGCTTGCTACCTATACTTGTGCGTAAACAAATAAAAAAAAAGGTTATACAAAAAAAAATCCTAATAAGATCCAATAGCCAAGCAGCTAAGCGTTAGCATGTTAAATTTAGTGAATACATCCAAAATCTCCAACTACCTGGTGAAACATAACAAGGAGGACACAATGGAGTTTTGGGTAACGAAAAGGCCGACAAACGAGACCGTTTCAGAATGGATCCAAAAAAGTCAAAAAATGAGAAGTAGTAATCTCCATTTAACCTAAACACAGCAAGGTTATGTTAAAAACAACCTCACCAAAACTGGCGAATTCACTGTTACAGTTAGAGAGGGCTAAACTCGGAAGAGCTTTAGGACGACTGGGCACTGGCATCTGAAAAAAACAACTAACATGACATAACAGTGATGACCCCCATTTGTAGGTTATGCAATCAAGAGGAAGAAACAACCACCCACATATCAACTTCAAATGCAAACCGCTCAGTGGAGACATAACCTGGAATACAAAGAAAACCCAAGGAAATAAATTTTAGCAATGACATCAATATAGTACTTCTGATATGAAGTAAGCTAAGATAAAAATTGAGCCGATTTAACTGAATTAAGGAACTAGGGAAACTGCAATAAACCAGAAGGCTGCAGTCCTTGGGGAACATAAAACCTCCACTTCTTAGTATCTATATTCAACATCATCACCACTCCATCCTAACAACTCTCTTAAGAGGAAAATATAGATAGTAAGACATAAAACCTGAATAGAAGATTTTTTCCCCCAAAGCCATCAATTTAAGCCGTTGACCTCTGAGATAACAATTCCATAGTGCGTAACAGGCTATTTCTACAATTGAAACTATTTGTTAAAAATGTGAAATAAATTATTTTACATGTTATAATATGTCTCAATGAGTATTAACCCTTGTTAACTTCATTATTTTTCTCGTTATATTAAGAATTGTGCACTTTGTTCTTATACTGATTTATATTCCAGGGTTAAGAATTCACGATTTTTCTTTGGACGATTCTCAACTACCGACCAATTCAAATACTCAGGAAGTGATTGATGAAAATCTAGGCCAAATGCTCAATTCCATTACCAAACTCAAAGGTATTTAACTGTTTCTGACATTTATTTCTATTTTATTGCATGTCGTGATTACAATTGAAATAAATTTTTCAAAAATATACAAATTGGTTATATTTAAAGGGAATATAATTTAATTGTTTGTAATTTGTAATTTAATTTAATGTAATTACTGAAAATTCCAGGGCTTACTGCTATCAGGAAATCCCTATTTTGTGAAATACCAATTCTTTTTTTATTAGATCCACATGTTTCTTCTCTCTGTTGCAAATAAAAGGCTGTCGACAGTTATTAGATTCATACTACATTCATTTAATTTGTAATCATAAATAAAAATAAAATGCTAATTTAATAAAATTAAATTACATTAATAAAAGTCCTTTTTTGGCTGGGCATAACAGTTGCTTTTAGAATAAATAAGTCACACATATATTTAATTTTTTTTTTTTTTTAAACGAGAGTATTCAACAATGAGGTTATATGAACCCTCAGAGTGTTGGTGTTAAAAAAAAAAAAAAAAATTTGTTTGTATGTCTAGTTCGAATGCAGGGCCGCTGGATTTGAACTTGGGACCTTGACCTTACAGTGATGAGTGCTGTGTCAACACCTAAACTGTCACTAAATAAACAAAACACAAAAATAGCAATTAAACTGTATTTACACAACTCCCATAAATCTTTTTCGGAGTTGTGTGGAGTTGGCTCGTACAACTTGGAAGCCCCCCAGGCACACTGACGAGCTACCTCATTTTAGCTTATACGCTCCCCAGACCTTGTTATCTAATATTCATGGTTTTTCTCGTCCTCATCATCAACAAACCTCTTTTTTCTAGCCCCTACTCAAAAATTAATTTATGTACAATGGAGTTCTTCGAAGCAAACTGAGTTCACAGTATAATTTTTCTGTCACCAGTGCTACAAACTTGGCAGTAGAAGCATGTCCTCACCTTCCTACCTCACCCATCAGCTCTTTTGCTGCAATTTATTCAAAAGATTTTTTGCCCCTTAGAGGTTAAAAGTAGGAGAGTAGAAAAATGGCCAGCAAGAGAACGAAGGACTATATGGACAGGATGATTTGGGCTTTCGCTAAACTCCAGGTAAATCATGTCCAGTCCATTCATCAGCCATTTATCTTCTTCTTGTCCAATTGGGAATAACTATTGATCAAGAAGAAGCAATCCATGAGAGAGGTGAAAAAAATTAACTTTATGCACCATTTTTACCTTCTTTTTATATTATTATTATTATTTTATTGACTTTTTATTGTCAATTCCCCCCCTTACAGCTTTAGCTTTACTGTTTGTTGTATTCTTTTGTTGTAACATTTTGATTTGCTGCTACATGTGTTTAAATTGAGCCCCCAGTTCTTCCGTTGAATAAACTCATTTTTGAAGGGGTTCGGGATCGAATTCAGCGACTCTTGAGACCTCCCATTGATGGGTGTCAACTCTCATTGTGGTCACCTATTCTCTTAGTCTGAAAATCCAGACATGCGACGGTGGGAAATCGAACTCACAACGCCTTAAACACTTGGCTATCGCGGTCCCCTTTTTTTTACCTTCTTTCTTATCTTTCCCTTCTTTATTTCACAGCTCTTCTCCTAAAATCTGCTTTAAAGTGGGGGAAAAATAATAGCCAATAGAAAACAGTGTATCCGAACAATGGCCTGGGTCTCATTTGACATCTCCATTGGATTAAATAAATTTTTTGTTTATTAACTTCAGTCCTTTGATTATTGGTTTTCTTTTATTTTCAGGTCTAGCGCATGGATTAAGTGAAGAACTAAACTCCCAAAATGATATGATATTTAATGTTATTGAAAAAGTGGACAGAGCTGATGCCACTATTCACAAACAAAACAAGGATATCAACAAATTGCTAAAATAAACAACAAAAATGTTCAATTTTTCTAAATTTATATATAACTCTGTATTTCAAAAGTGAATTTTCAAATATTGTTTCTTTATTTTGATAATGCACCAAAGCAGGCAAAAAGTTTCTATAATTTGTGAAATAGTTCATACAAAATCAGTTATATGCTTATTTGTTATGTGTACATCACTACTATCAACATATGAAAAAATTTCTTGGTCAATAAATGTGGTTATTGTTATTGTCTTATTATTACTAGTTTAGTCTTATTTTATAAAAATATTGTAATATATTTTAATATGTTTATTAAATTTTTGAACTCTCTTTAATTGTTAATTTTTTTTTGTCAAATTAATTTGTACAGTGTTAAGGACAGGTGTAAGAGGGAGAATCTATATATATTATGTGCTATGAATTATTATTTCTAGTATTATTGAAATTCTTCTAATATCATTAGTCCTGTATAATACCAAATTTTGTGCATTATAGCTTTTAATTTTTACAGTATACGTTCTTTCCAAAGCATTTGTGTTATGCACTGTATTATCTGTGTTATTATTTTTAAAAAATTTATCCGTCTACAACAAGTAATAAATATGTAAACAGAAATTACATTCCTATAATTTCATTTGTACCAACGTATTTAATAAATTGTGTATCTTAAAACAAAAAATAAAATTTTATATTTTCTGTTCATTGTTTGATGTTTGTTAGTCCATTTGGATTTGGATTTATGTAAGGTAAAATGTGCACATGTATATACGCTTTTGTAATTTACAATAAATTATCGGCAGCTGTTGATAATCCGCGTCTCGAGTGTTGGCAGTCTGAGTTCAGACTTTGGTGGTCTTATACAGACACCGAGGTTGTGTTCCAGGTGCTAGGTCAATCCAGCACCCAATGCATGCAGTACGTAGGCCCAAACCCATTCACACTCTTGCTCACTCCTAAATAAATTCTTACCATTCAATCACTTATGGGGGTGTCATTCATTCATCACCCTTTACGCCTAATTGAGGGTCGATGGGTACTCATTTATTGCCATCAGCCTTTGTACACTACACATTCATGCCAATAAATACATTTACACATTATGGACACAAAATTATCATTACTATGTACAATAAAACAACCCTGTTTCCTCCAAGAATACGAACAAGAGAAATGCTGCTGTGGCCAAGCACAATTCTCCTTTCAGGTGGCATTCCTGTGCACTCGGATATGGAGCAAAGGAGTTGCACCCTTCAATTAAGTGGGGGATGCACTGAGCAACCTTTCTCTTCATGTTGGACACACTCTGTGAGTTTTGGGTGTAGTGTCCTTGTCAACCTTGCATGGCCTATTCTTAATTTGGTGATGGTGACTTCTCTTCTAGGAATCGGCCTGTCCGAGGGCCACCTATCGACAGTACACTTGCTTTTCAAGGTTCTTTACTAATGTGGCCCACTGGAACTGCCATTTTCTTTTAATTGTGATTTTGACCGTCATCCTGACAGAAAAAAAAACAAAAACATGAATTTTGTTGTTTATTTCAAACTATGTAATTTTATCGTTATATTAATTACAACATAATTATGTTAATGTAAGCCAAATTAAAGTAAATCAGAAATTCATGAATTTTAATAAAAAATATTGAATTATGATGGCTTGAAAGAAATTCACCAAAATATTATTTGATGGTAGATTAAAATTTAACTAAATTTTTTACCCAATTACAAAACCAGGTATTTATTTATATATTTATTAAAATTCACTCTACCTCTAATAATAAAAATATGTATGGTTGGAAACAAATGACAAAACATGGGTGTATGATTTGTCTGTCTTTTTGTATATACAATTTTCTTTGTATAATTCTTGGTAATTATATTTAAACAGCGTGTTTAATTAAATCTGTGTTGTTTTATTTATAATGATTTATTGCCTTTTTCATTGATATCTTTTTGGCTATAGCTTAATGGAGTAACATATGCATAGTCATAGCCTTTTATTAATGTTGAGTTATTTATAAGCATTGTATTGAAATAAATTTTTCCCCTGTACTTTCATACACGTTTTTTAAGAAATGGGTTTTTGACCCGTAAATATATTTAAAAAAGGAAGAAGGAAAAAAAGATTGCACCACTTTTCTTTGACGTCACTTCTCTAACCCAATTGTGACAGTCGATTTTCAATTAAGATAACAAGTCTAAGCAAAAAAATTGTTGTGGGTGTCAAAACTGTTACAAATAAGTCAGGTTAGCTTATCAAATCTGCAGAATGTAAATTTGACATGTCCTTATCAATTTACCATGACAATGGATGGATCTGAAAATGGTTTGTACCAAGTTTTTACCAAGAGGTTGTTTTTGAATTAGTTGCAAGGTAGAACACCTATTAAACTGTTTTATTTTTAATTTTAAATTAGTTATAATCAGAAATCTAACAAAGAAAAATGTAGGCGTTGGTTTCAAATCTTTTCAATTCGATGATGTTTACACGGCATTGAAAGCATGTTTTGGATTATTAACAATGTCAATCGTTGAAACGGACGTTAATGGAACATCGTACGATGTTCGTCATAAACTTTGCCTTTTGTAAATATGGTTTTTAGCCCATTACTTTTACCATACAGCGAGCTTGTATTGTCGCATTGGGTATTTCTTGTGTATGTTGTGATTAGAATTCACGATTTATAGTTTCTGCACTTAACGGTAAAAACACATATCAAAATTTAAGGGTTCACTCGTTCTTTGATGCTCTTATGTCTGGTTAAACTTGTGTTTACACACAGGGTGAACGTTAGCACTTTTACTACCAAAATGTAAACACATTTGTAATTTGATCGTTACATATCATCTTGGGTGTCCTATCACAACTGTGTTCAGCAAGAAGAAGTTACGAACCTAACACATAAGATGGTGGTTTTACATTCATCACCTTGCAGACTACAGGAAGAAATCCCACAGTATAGACGTGCTAGTTAGACAGTTATTTCAATTTAGCAGGATAGATTTATTGTGAGATTTATGGGATGATGAACCCTTGGCTTGCTTGTTTCTGCCCATCCTGGTCTGCTCACCAACAGGGCTAGTCTGTCAGATGCGTTTTGGCATTTCGCCATCTTGTCTGAAGAAGAACCGAACACTGAAGATGGTGGAATACTTAAATGCATACAACAGACTAACACATCGAGGATAAGCAGGCCAGATGATTGGTAAAGAACAAATTACAAACTTGTCTATACTTTGATAGCAAAAGGGTGAACATTCAGCCTGCAATCCTTTTTAAAAATATTGTTCCTACTAAAAAGATAGTTTTTAAAAAGGATTGAACACCGCACTTACTCCACCATTCACCATTTCTTTTCAGCCTGCACGTTAACCCGATTTGTCACAGTGAGTTAACGCTCACAAATATTAAAATAAAAAATAATGTTCAAAATTTTCAATTTAAAACATAAGTTTCATATATACAATAATTTATGTTGATATTATGCCCATGACTAAACAGACAACCACTGATTGTGGTGAAAGGTAGAAATGTGCCTGTCACACCCAGAAAGTGAGGATAGATCTCAATTAGCATTAATTGGCTTAAAGCAATTTTGGCCCTTGGATCAGGGCGAATGTAGACTTTTCCACAAGTTCTGTGCACATTATAATTGGTTTTTATCCACGTTCTTCGTAACTCAAAAAATAAGATAAAGAAGCGTGAAAGCATCCCATTGAGGGCACTGCTCGTGGGTTGGCAGGCACTCAGTGGGCGAGGCCCCATGTTCTGTACGCATGGCTGTTTTTTTTTTTTTTTTTTTTAATTATTTTGGCTTAACTATTAGTTTTGGGAGGGTCTTTAGTTATTGAATTGTTAGAGTACTTGACTCTTTTATTTGCTTTACTAGTAGTTGTGGGTTTGAATACGTTGTTTTGGTGTAGCTCTTGCAAGTTTGTTAAGGATAGTAAGCGCTCATAGGCAAATCGATTTTGTCTGTAGAGTTTTGAAGAACAAATCCAAGAAACTGTTACGCATCCACGCCTGCACAGCTCAGTTAAACTAGTTTCTGCGATAACATGATAAGTGAGATAGTTGCCTGCTGTATGTGCAATTTTAAAATCTTGATCATAAAAGGAAAATTTGTTGTAAACGGTTGGCAGGGATCATTTTAGCAGACACTCTTACATGTGGATTGACTCTAGTTCAGGATCAATAAATTTCACCTGGCTAACCACCACATTTTTGAAAATTTACTAGTTACAGTTGGAAATAAAATATGCAAGCAGGAAACATGATTCAGAGCGACCATTATCTGACCATCTGTTGTCTTTGTTGTTGATGTTTCACAACATGTCTCCATTTTTTTTCCTGAACTGTGGGATCATAGGACTTGGGATTTTTATCTACAGGTATTTTCAGAACAAGTGATTTGTCCCTGATTTGTCTATAGACAATTGCAGAGCTTGTCTATAGGCATGAGTTGTGCGATTTTGTCTATGAGTGTGCACTAGCCTTCAGATTTCTCAGTGTGGTCTGTGGGGTGATGGATCTATGATTTGGTCATTACTGATCGCCCTTGTCAGCGGATCCTTGCTGTGTTGGTCTCTCAATTCAATATGATCAGTGACGATGAAATATTCAAAATTTATTTGAGAAAATTGTTTAAAAAAATTATTTTTATGTGGATCTGACCCTTTGTCGATGACACTTAGTTCATTAAGTCCTCCTGTGTGACAGATTATGTCCCTGTCAAGCTGGTTTGTGTGCAATGTTATACAGAAGCTTGGAGTATCTAAGATGGATTCACCCTAGGAAGATATTAAAGCTCCTTAACCCTATGAATAATTAAAATTCACAAATATTTAGAGGTTCCCCCCCAACTTATTTGAGCCCTTGGGGTGCTAGTGTTTTTGAAAAAAAAATTGTAAGTATGTCGGGTTCGAATGCAGGGCCGCTGGATTTGAACCTGGGACCTTTACCTTACAGAGATGAGCACCATGTCAATGCCTAAACCATTATGGCCACTGACCCCCCTCCCCCTTGGTTTATTTACATTTTACGAAAATATTTTCTCATTTACATAATTAAATTATATATTTTATACTGATTGAGTATAATTATTGTTATGCAACTAAAGTACTTCTCTAAATTGTCTTCCATGAAATTGTGCCTACGGTCACTTAAAATTTGTCATTATATTGATTATTGAAATAAGATTTATGAAGGGGTTTTATATTTTTTTGTCAGTATTGCTAGACTTTTCAAATTATTCTATTGTTATTTTTTACAATTTTTTTATGCTTCCCCAAAAACCAATATAATGTTTTAAATATTTTGAGCGATAAATGTGATTTTATGTAAAAATCCTTCAATTTTATGCGATATTCATCAAATATGAAAAAAATATGCTACATAAAATTTAACCTATGGCTTCCTAGATACATGATTCAGATAGATAATTGATTTCTTCGGATGTATGTGGTGGTAAAAAAAAATATAAAAATCATATAAAATCAGGTATCATCAGGCATAAAAATCAGGTCCCTCGGCATAAGTCAGTGGAACCCTTTAACCAAATCTACCATGATTCACCCCCGTCCTACTAAAAATGGTTTACGCTAAACATAATTGTTATACTGTAGTGTGTGTACCTGATCATGGTCATAAAAGATGGTGCTTTGAGAATCATAAACAAGAAATTATGTTATATACATGTTTGAGAATCGGCCAAAGCCCTGCTTAAAGTGGTTTTGACACATAATAATGAATAGTGTCATCCTGGTTCATTGTAGAAAGTGAGTAGGTATTCGTGACATGCAAACACTTATCGAGCAAGAAACTGAATTGGGGCGTCTGACTTATTACCAGCTTTTCCTATCCAAAACCTTGTGCCTTGAATTTATTCCCTGTACTGATATTATTCTACAGTTTATTTCATTAATCACAAATTTGGAAATTTTCCTTTCTAATTGTAGGTTAATAGTTAATTTAGTTTACACGACAAATTTCATCATTTCACGACTTCACGAATATGTGAGCGTTGCGTTTTGCATTCTTGTTGATATATGGATGCTATTGTGATAGATCAGAATAATTGTTCATGGTTGATTATTTCACTAAATCATCTGTAAATTGTGTCTTTTTATTAGCTGATATCAGTGTGATGGATAAATAAGTAAATTATGTCATTGTTCCTGTTGATAACAGTCCATGACTCAGTATTTGTTATTCCTATACTTGTTTACAGATACCAAAACACTGGCTGCATTGAAAACTTCGTTTTGCACACTTGTCTGTGCTAGCTGCCTAAATACAATTGAAGAAGATGAATACGTTCAAGCACTAGGGCAACAGTGGCATGCTGATTGCTTTAGGTAAAGAACATCAAGTGAAAATTAAGGCAAAACTTCCACTTTAATATTTTAATTGAAAACATAATATGCTATCAAAATATTTGACAACTTAACTGCCATTGTTAATTGTACAAATAAAATTCTGTATGGCTAATATGGTCTTTCTCTGTTTTCACCCTCCATGGCTTTGATTGTCCAATGAATAATTAAATTTTTGGTTCATACAGGTGCTCTGCCTGTGATATTTCTCTTGCGAACTGGTACTTTGAGAAAGATGGTCTATTGTTTTGCAGAGACGATTACTGGACTAAATATGGGGAGGCATGTCAAAATTGTGGCCAGGTAATTTTTTCTGTTAAAAATATATGCTTCATAAATAACCTCTAATATATTACATTATTTAAATTAATTTTACTTTTTAGTATCTTGGTTGAGATGAAAAAGCTAGTGTCACAAGCGAAATTTGAATCCACAACCTTCAACTAGTATGCCGCTGCTCTGACCACTAGAGCTGTCGTGACTGATCTTGATCGTGACACTAGCTTTTTCAACTTAACTTAAAAACATAAATACATATTACCTTAACATAAAATGTATAATTAATTGAAATAATTAAGACGCTCAATTCTAACTACTAAATACATATATGAATTAATTATATGAAAGTACTTACTTCACTAGCAACTCCTCGTGGTCTGCTAGTAAATACATATATGGTGTGGATACATATACATTATCTTTTAAAATTAAAAATTTTGTTCATGGGTAAAGTTATGTGATTTTGAACCTAATCAGGTACACATTCAGTATCTAAGTTTTTTGAACTTAGGCTGAAGTATGTTGGTGTTTCATAGACGTCGGCGGAAGAAAGTATTGGATATTTACCCTCCAAGTGTGGGTGCTACCAGGGATGGTTGCTGGCTGATGCGTAAAGGATTTAGTAGATAAAAATTTAATAATTCGTTTAATAGTTAACTTTATTAAATGACAATTTATGATATAAATACTGAAATTAAAATCTGGCCAGAAATAACTTACATAAAGTTAACAAAAAGAAACATATATGTAGAGAGATAAGTTGATACACGAAATGTTAAAAAGATAAAGAATAAGGACGTACGTACGTCTTGTTGTCGACTCATGACAGAGAAGACCAGAAAATCAGTTCGTGCTTATCTTGATTGGAGTCTGGGAGTCACTCGCCAGATGAAGCGAAAGGTGCGTTCGTTCGTACAGGTCGAAAACCAAGTAGAAGCTGACTGAAGACAGCTGATGGACGTTTGTACATACAGGTCGAAAACCAAGTAGAAGCTGACTGAAGACAGCTGATGGACGTTTGTACGTACAGGTTGAAAACCAGGGAGCGACTGACTGAAGACAGCTGATGGACGTTTGTACGTACAGATCAAAAACCAGGGAGAGACTCCTGGTTTTTAGTATGTCTTGCTGAAAAATGGCCTGTTTCTCCCTCCAGCGTCTTGATTTTGCAAATTTTCTATTTTTATCAACTTTTTAAATGATGAATTTAAGATGATAAACGATAAGATTTTTAATTAACTATTAATAAATAAAATTGTTTACATTGACTTTCAAAACAGTTGGTTTTCACCTCATCTTCATGATTCCCCTGTCTATGTATTGCAGTATTTACACAGTATGCAATAGCAAGCAGCTACCTTGTAAGTGTGTGATCCAAGGACTAATCTTACCAGAGTGGATTGTGTATTTTAAAGGGCAGGTTCTCAGTAAATCCTCTGGTAATGCTTTTAAAAAGGATACTTGGAAGTCGGGTTTGTACTGCAGCCTTCTGGCTTGTTGTACCTTTCTAGTTCCTTAGTTCAGTGCAACACGCAATCCACTTTTGAAGTATCAGGCCATTGACTGTCGCTGCTACAATTTGATTCCCTAAGTTATTTTCCGTACGTTAAGTTAAATTTCCATTGAGCTGTTGCTTCGCATTTGAAGATGATATGGGCTGTTTCCTCCTCCTCAATACATACTCTGCAAATGGGTCATCGTTGTATATGTCCATGTTGTGCAAATGTTTTCTCAGATCCCCGTGACCGGTTAGTAGTCCTACCACTCCTCTCAGTTTGGCCCTCTCCAATTGCAGCTTTTGCCAGTCTTGGTGAAAGTTATGATTTTCTGAGTTGGAGAAAAAATTATAGTACTCAGCAGCCAAAAACGTTTGTGTGATTTTCCATTGTTTTAATACCGCTGATCAGCATTTCTATTTACATACGGGGATTAAATGTTTATATCACATAATACCAAGAGAGGTCAAAACCCATAATTTGTGCTTATTGTATGAATTTAATTAAGCTTAGTACTAGGGCAGCCTAGGCAGCCATAAGATTGCACTGCAACTTGTCAAAAAGTTTGCTTCCGGGAACAAGAGGATTGAAGATGAACGATGGTCTGGTCCTACTCTGGTCCTACTGCTAGCTTTGGTAGTAGAAAACCCCAGAACAACTGTTCGAACTCTTGCATAGAATGCTTTAAACAACTTCAAAAAAAAAAAAAAACTTCATCATTTCTTTGCCAAACAGAAACAAACCTTTTCTGGATAGAATTGTTACTTGTGATGAAAAGTGGATTAATACGATAACAGCAGTCATTCTAGTGGTTGCGGAGAACAGCACCACATTTTCCAAAGCCATCGACTCATCAAAAAAATGTGATTCTTTGGTGGGTTTCATTTGGGCTGATTTACTTTACCTTAGCAAGTAACTTGCTGGCAAAACAGGGGGGGCCATGGTAGCCAAGTGGTTAGCGTGAGAGACTCATGGCTCGTAGACTCCGCGATCGTGGGCTCATTCCCTCTGGTCGCCCTCTGGCCTTTTTTCATGATACCCTTCCCACCAAAACGAATACGTATAACATAATACGTATTAAAAAAAACAAACCAACTTGTTCATTTCAGCCAAGACCTCGCATACAAAGAATAATTAATTGAAAGAAATAATTTTGTCGATTAGACGACTAAATATAATGGATTTTGTTTTAAAATTTAGGTTGAACAACAGTTTTTAAGAACTAAAAAAAAGGTTTAGATAGATAGACATACTATTGATAATAATATATTTACAATATAAAGTACTTAATGAACACACAAATAATTGACAAAAGCATTACAGCATGGATAGAAAATCCTGCTGTCGGAGGTTGTTGCCAAAATAAATTACTCGTTTTTATAACAGACTTTTTGTGTAATGTAAAATACAATAATAAAATATAAATAAATAAATTATGTATTAAGTAAAAATACATAGGAAATTTAACTAAAAGAGGAAACAAATGCATTAGTTTAAGCTAAAATTAATACATGAAATCGTACCAATATCTCCAAACGAGCCACGCATACCGCACCAGGATACGATTATCTAAGTTATTGAATATTTGAAGATTATTTTTTTTTCTTTTCAACACAACAGCATTAAAGTATGAAAAGCGTATCTCACTCAAGATTGAACATTCGGCCAAGTGAAATACGCCATACATTACACTTTCCTGACTTTCCCTCGATCCATAACGTTGAAGAGACTGAAACGACTGTGGTGTTAAATAGTTAAATATTCTTGTGGGGGGGGGTACACATTAATTACAATTTCTATAGTGCACTATAATTATGTTAATTTGAAATTGATAGTAATTTTTTTTTGTGTAGATAATAACTGGTCCAGTTATGGTCGCTGGTGACCATAAATTTCATCCTGAATGCTTTAGATGTACATCTTGTTTGAGCTTTATTGGAGATGGAGAGTCTTACGCATTGGTTGAAAGATCCAATCTTTATTGGTGAGTCAGGCATTTAATTGAATTAATATATTTATAGTTTTCACTTAAATTATGTAATTTAAAAAAATTTGCGGTGGCCATAACTAGGTTTAGGCATTGATGCTCATAACTGTAAGGTGGGTCCCATTTTCAAATCCAGCGGTTCAGAATTTAAACCACAAATATTAATTTTTTTAAAATCTCAGGCACTTTGAGGGGGTTCATATGACCGCACAGTTGAAATACTCTAGTTTAAAAAAGAAAAAAAAATCTGTTTAAATTGTATCGTGTATCGATCACTTTTTTACTCACAAATAAATGAAAAAACAAATTCAATTGTTATCTGCCAAGCTTTTGACCTATTTTATTAGTTTATCGTCAGGACAAAACTTATCTTAAAAATGTTTACAAATCGGCATAATTAAGTTTTTTTAAATAATTGCTTTTAAAGATAGACTTTGAAGATAGACTCAGTCCCAACATTGCCAAGGATAGTTAACACTGTTGATGAGAAAACTTGGCAGATAAAAATTGAATGTCTTTTTTTTTATTCAGACCATACCGAGAAACAGATTATTCATGGTTATCAAAAATTGTTTAAATACTGCCGATTCATGCCATTGGTCTCAGGACGTACTCATTTTGGATTAATAATATCTTAGACGGAAGTTTTTCAGCATATTCTTAATCCAACTACTATCAACAGTAACCTCGTTTATTTCCAAATATAATGTAATTCATAAGTAGTATATGTCATTTATAATTTGTGCTGTGTAGCTGCTAACAGCTAAATTGAAAAACTGGCGTTCATGTAGTATTTTTCTTTGAAATCCGTACATTATATTTTCACGTTGTACACGTTTTTTTTCTTCTTCTTTCTGTGTTATTTAGTGGTCCTTGCTACAAAAAACAAGTCCAACCGTTAGCCGTAACATCATCCAAAGTCTCACATTCCATAAGGTTGGTCGAACTGCCTGCTACAGGCATAAACAGGCAAGGGATAAGGCTCACTGTCGATTCTATGGTAAACAATCAAACAGCTAATTGCCCTCGACTTAGGATTTCTCAGTAAGTACATTTCATACATAAAAATATAAGTTAACTATAGGTCATAAAAAATGCACTTTTTTCAGTTGTATTGAATGTAGACATTGCAATCTAATTTTTCTTGCTAATTACTTTTGATCTCCATATAAATTTACTTTCCATTTAGATTCTTTTTTTGCTCAAATTTCTTCTTGTTGTGTTCTGTTGTGTATAATAAAATATATTATAACCTTAAATTTTTATGACATTCATCCATTGAACCTTTTTAATTGAATTGTACATAGTTAACAATATTTGCAAGCATAAATTTTGTATAGATGAAAATGGATGCCTGAACTTGAAAAAATTATAATTTTTTAAATTATCGCATGCTTTAATACTTCTCTCCCCTAGATTAACTATTTCCAACTGTCTGTTAATTCTTTATTGATAGATCGACAATTTAGATGAACTCAGAATGAATGAAATATTAACCATTTTCCCTTTGGTATATTGCAAAATAATAAAGACCATAGGCAGTAATACTGATTCTAATATGGCAGTAATAATTTTTTGGCCAAGGTTTCTTTCTTAGATTGGCTTGAGATGCTTAATATAATGAACATGAATATTATTCTTAAAAAAACACATTTATGTTTATTTTTGGTCAATTAAATTGTTATATATGTTTGTAGTATATGTGAACATACTGGACAAGTATGTTGACAACTTTTCTGGAGTATTTTATCTATGAGAACAAAAAAGGTAAAAGGTGATTGAAGTGTGTTTCACATTTACATTTGAAAAGTGTGATTTAATAATTAACTATTTATTTTAGTGTTTCATTTTATTGTTAGGTTAACCCTCAACGTCATAGGTATGTCTGTGAGTCGCCTATGAGTACATCAGGATATTTGTTAACTAGTTTTGGCACAATTATTGGTTTTTACACTGGCCTGTGTAAATTTCAGGCAGTATTTCATATACCTTACAACGCATTGTTTCTAAAAATCATAAAGTGTCTGTTTCCCAAACTTTGGGTAAGTTTGTCATTTGTTAAAAAGGTAGTGAATCTGTTTAGTGTGACCCGGGAGATGCCTGTTTTCAAAATTTGCCTTTTTCCATCTTCCAGGATTAGGAAATATTCATTATCTCTTAGCTCATTGTGGAAAAATAAATAAATGGAAGGACTATTTAACTACTGCTGGTTATTTCAAAATGGAATAATTTTTTTTGCAAAAATTATGTCTTAATGATGAGTCTGGAACACAAATTCTTTTCATTTAGTTATGTTTTGAATCTATTTGTACTAGTTAAAATGGCATTGCATTTTGATGATCCAGGTGATAACCTCCAATGCAAGAATCTATCACACAGTTAGAACATAAGCGATATAAAGTAAAGTAAAGTAAAGGTAATGTAATATTTATTATTACAGTTCTATGAGCGTTTGCCAATTGAATAAAGTTAAAACTAATATATGTACAAACAAAACTAGGTAAACTTTGTTTAAGGCTAAGTTAAAAAATCAGTAAAAAATGGCTTTATAATCTCTAGCACAAAATTATAAGCTGAGTTAAAGATAGCAGAGGGATCGTTGAAGGAATCAGCAATATTTCCTGTTTTATTCAGCAGCTCCACCATACAAAATATGGCCTGTGAGGATTATTCCTATGTGGCTCGACATTGATGGTATCTCAAGTTCCTTGCAGGGATGTTAAGGGAAAAGCAAAATAAGGCGTAACGTCCAAGTACTTGAGTGCCTTGGACAAGGGGTCAAACTAGTTTATAATACGTCTTTTAACCTATTCTCAATTAAAAAGGCCTGTGCTGTGCTTGGATTCAAACCCAAGACCACTCGGATGGCAAATATTGTAGATGTTGGACGCCCTAAGAACTTGGGCGCTGCGGTTACCAGCAGTGGTGATATGTATTTTGAACTGTTTTATCAAAAACTTCCAATACACAGCAGATTCATAGTTGATGTGCATGAGAAGCTTGTTCTTCTATAGTGTCTTGTATTCTATGCCTACTATCTTTCCATCGTGTTAAATAAATAATTATTCAATTCATCACTACCCATCAACATTGAGGAGATAGTGTCTAAGTAGCTCAAGAGAGAGCACTGGCGTATTTAGCTGAAGGTTGTGGGTTCGAATCCCGCTTGTGATACTGACCTTTTTCACCGTGACCAAGACTTTAGTTAAAAAGAATAATTAATTGAAATAATTAATATGGCCAATTATGACTGCTAAATGTAACTGGATTATTTAAGTACATTTGCTCTTTCGAATGCTGAGAAAATAGTAAACACTGAATGATTGGGAACTGGACCTAGACAGCTGTGGCGTTTAGGGTTAGCTTGGCCAAATGAAATTCTTCTCTTTCAAAATTAATATTTTTTAAGATGTAAAATTAATGAGAATATTTTCTTTTTTTGACATAAAGTTTGTGTTCATGTATCCTGTGATAATTTACAAACAGTTTTCAGTTAATATTTTTCACTAACATAATTTATTTTAAATGATAGTATAAATGGCAGTTGTGTGGGGATTAGTGACCGTTAGTCGATGATTAATCAGAAATCTTGAGATGCGATCCGGTGTGATCATTACTGCATCTCACAATTTCTGAGTAAATAACATTCTTAAGTGTGTGGTATTTAGTGAATGTTAATTAACGATTATTTGGAGGTCATGAAATGCTTTCTGGTGTAGGTTTTAGAAAAACATTTTCTTTATCGTGCCAATGTTTCAACCTTTACTGAAATCATCTTCAGGGCCGGGGATTTATAGACATAGTTTAAATTTTACAAATATATGTAGAATTTATACCATGATAGAAAATGTGCTTATACAATTGATTAATATAAGTCTAAAATATCTATCATTGTATAAATTCATTTTTTCACATCTTACATGTATTTGTATAATTTTTATAAATCCCAGGTCCTGAAGATGTTCTCAATAAAGGTAGAAACGTTGGCACAGTAAAGAGAATGCTTTTCCAAACCTACGTCACACCAGACCACATATCACAATCTCTAAATAATCAACATTCTTAAGTTTTCAGTGTTTCATAAACATCTTAGAAATGTTTAATTTTATATAATGATAAATTTTATGTTTTAAAAGTATTTCCAGTATTTTTCATATGATGATGAATGGTAATCAGAGTACACAAATAGGGGTTTTGTCAGTCTCAATACCAAAAAGTTTCATTTTAAATTCGCAACGTATAAAGCGATTCAATTTAAAATTTATTTAAACTTTAATACTTTATAATTTTTTTTTGTAATGAGGTAAGAGAATATCACGTTGTTTTCAGATTCATCATTAATGTTATGGGAAAAGTTATGAAACTGGCGACATCGATTTTAGAAGCCGCAATTGAACTTTGTTGCCTTCTAACGCGCTATAGGTACTTAAATTGGTCAGCTAATAATAACTTTGCACGGATATAGTTGCATCTTGATAATTTATTTCATTTTTATTTTATTTTTTAAATTTAGATTAGTTATCTTGTTTTGGTTTTTTCATTTTAATGTTGCTCTGAGGTCACCTATGGTCTTTTTTTCACCAGATAAATACAATGATTGATTTCATTTTAAATAAAGCCATTTCACATTCAGAATATTTTTAAATTACTTTTTCATAATTCATTTTTTTTAAACACCTTTCAAAAGTAATGAAAACAAGTTTTCATGGCTAGTGATGACCTAAAGTACAATAATGAGTAAAAAAATGTTTTGCCAAATATCTTGAAGGGGGGAAGTAAAAGAGATTCTAGTTAAGTTGATTACTTACTAATCCATAGTTTTACTTATCATCTACATTTATTTTTCCAATTCCATTATAATTGTCAAAGACTTGGAAGTTCTGAGATCTGCAAAAAAATTTTATTCCTGTTATCTGTCATCCAATTAAGTAACTAGATTCTAGTTTTGGACAAAGGGGTTATATTATTTTAATGTACAACATTTAAAAAAACAAATAGTATTGTCAAGAGTTTCACTACTAGCTTAAATTTTGACGATTTTTTAAACTTTGTATTCTGTGAAGGTAATTTTTCACTTTCAATGCATGAGTATGGTGCTGTTATTCAAATTTTGAACGTACATAAAAAAATGCCTGTCGGGTGGCCAGTATAGCATATTCACATTTTGTGCATGCGCATGCGTTAAATCCACGTGCAATAAAATTCATAGGGGATCATCCACAAACCAGCTAGCATAATCCCTGAAAAAATCCCCCACCCCCCACCCCAAGCCATGATTTAGAAAATACAGATGTGCATGGGATTTTACATTTGCGCATGTGCAGGCGATACCGTTGATCCGTTGTGATGCAATTCATAGATATCTAAAAAATAACCCGCACAATCTCTGAAAATTTCATAAAAATTGGCCTCATGGTTTTGGAGTTTTGCTGGTTACATGGAATTGACCACAGGCAGACAGATAGTCAGACAAAGAACAAAATTTGTTCAGAAAGGTCTGAAACCCAAATTGCGAGTTGAAATTTTAATTTTTAAGAACAAATTTTGGTTTTTATTTCCCCACATGAATACAAAGGCTTCCCTTACCTTTGATAGTTTGAAAGCAAAATCTAGACACTTGTATTCATTTTTTTCCCCTAATAACTAGGTATAAAGATTAATAGTTGACTTAATAAAAACTTAAAACATAAGCACAACATTTATAACTTTTTTACTTTTATAGAGTGCTACTAATCATTTTACACTCTTTAGATTAAAAATAAACCAAATTAGTTCTATTTCATCACTCACATCTGACCTTCCTGTTGTCATTTCTCAAGGTGCAATTTTAGGACCTTTATTGTTTTCAATTTTTATTAACAACCTCCCTTCTTGTTTAAATTATTCCACATTTCACTTGATGATACCCAAATCTATACCCGATGTCACCCTCATTTAATCCCTGATTCCATTCAACTTATTTACAAAGGCCTTTCTAGCTTGATTAATTGGGCTTCAAACAATGGTCTTAAACTTAACCCACCCAAATCCCAATCAATAATTATTTACGACACACATCTGCCAACTGAGGATTATCCTTGCATCTTGGTGGCTCTTTAATACCCTTCTTTAACCAGTAAAAAATTGGAGTGACTTTTAATACCAAATTATCTTGAGTGAGTTAATTGGTTTGTTAAATTGTTTTCTGCGTTGAAGCAATAAATATGTTTTGTCTTTAAAAGCTTGGTTTTAAGTCAAGGCAGACGCTTTGGCCAATGATGGACGTAGTGTCGGTTACAAGACCAAGTCCTGGGTGTTTCTGTGCTCTCTACCCATCCATGATGGCCTACATTTGTTTAGGACCACCGGAAGTCTCAATCGAAGAGAAAAGGTTGACTGCAATGTCTGCGATGGCTAGGGACGACAGTATTATTGCTCTTACAACACCTTGCCGCCATCCTTTAACAGCTTTTCTGATAGGTATTCAATAGTCATCAGAAGGCTTCATGAAAATAGCCTGGACTTAGACATCCTGTGTCAGTTATCTATTACTGGAGAGACATTGACTATAAAGGCGGCTATTCGCAAATCAGACTTGGCTGTTCTTTTGCGTAGATGAGTGCCGGTTTGGTTTACGACGATCAGATGATCTTTTCAAATACAGTCAGTTGTTTGAGGTGGAATGAACATCCATGCCTATACCAAATTGATTAACATACGTGGATTTTTGACTGCACTAAGGTACATTGAGCATGTTCTTCTGGAAGCTGTGGTTCCATTTCCTTCATTTATTAGGGACAACTACATGTTAATGCATGACCACCTCACCTAACTAGAGTTGTCACCCGTTAATTGGAGGATGTAGGCATTATCTCAATAAATTGGCCAATGCGTTCTCCTGACATCCTGTAGGAACACTTATGGTACTTGATAAAATGATGGATTAGTCATCGTTTGCCGCCTTCAGCCGGCGTTAAACAGCTTCAAACCACTCCCTTCCATGAGGGCAGAGTAGGTAATATATTTTATTAAGAGCAAAACCAGTTAAATTTTAATTTATCACTAAACGATTTTTGGGTATTTTGGTGGATTTTCTTTCATAAAATCATAGTTAAATAATTTTTTGGTAAAACTCTTGAATTTATGATCTCATTTAATTTGGTTTACATTAAAACAAGCACATTATAATTAATGCAACGATAAAAATACATATAGTTTGAATTAAACAACAAAATACGAGTCTGTTTTTTGTCTTTGAGTGTTTGTTGTTGGGTGGCACAGAAAATTTATAGTTTATAAGAAGCTCAATATTCAGTATATTGCACTTTACAAATTTTTCACAAGCTAGTATGATAAAGCCAGGTGATACAGTGCAGCATTGGCATTTTAAATTGTTGTTCATCGTGAGCAGATTGTAATAGCCAACACGTTATATTTAAATTAGTAAAACCTTCATAAAATATTATTTTTACATTCGATTCGACCACACATTTAATTATATCCGTATTCAACATCATAATTGTATTATCACACGCTTCGAAAGTAACCCTTGTTAATTAACTAATAAGCTTTTTTATTAAGAGGTAACTTCAAACTAATCTTCAAAAATTGGTAAGCAATAAACCGGTAGCTAAGGAAAGTGAAAAATGTCACATTATTCATGTATATTTTTTACAAGTTTCTCTGCATGATTGTACACTTTTAATATTAATAGTCTTTTGTTTGCACTCTGCCATTCAACAGCCTTTAGTTTATAGTTTCAGCATAAAAATATCATGTATACAGGTCAGCAATTTGCAGTTGTACATTTCACTTCAGGAAATTTCAATAGAAACATGTTATTTTTTAATTTTAAGTGTTGGGATTTAATTTTTTCAGGCTTGATGTTAACAATGAGCTCATGTCTTTACATATAGGTGATCATATTTTAGAAGTTAATGGTACTCCAGTTAAAGAACAATCGTTTGAAAGTATTGAGAATCTAATTAGATATTCAGACACTGTTGTTCAGGTAAAAAAGGCAAAAAAAAATTTTGCATTCCAAGTTTAACGTTTTGTTAAAATTACACAGCTAACTATAGAACATGACCCTGATTCGTATGAAAGGCGAAAATCAGGAATACAACAGAAAATTAACATGTTTAAAGAGAAAGATAAAGAACGCATTCATAAACGAAAAGATGAAGGTTATATTAGCGGATCACGTTTATCAAGGCAATTACGAAGGGGTAGGAATCCAGAAAAAGAAAGGTCCTCTTCAATGTCAAGACTGTTAGAAGGGTCTGTTGTTTTGTTTGTATTCTGTTTTCTCAAATTCGTTCCTAAAAAAACAAAAACAATTATTTTCGTTTTGAATTTAGACCTTCACCTACTGACAGGGATTGTGATTTATCAAGAACAAGATCTTTTCGCATTGAACCCAAGACTCAAAGGATCTTTCGGGCTTCTGATCTTGTGAAGGGTGATCTGCTCGGTCAGGGATTTTTCGGCCAAGTGTTTAGGGTAACTCATCGTGACACTGGAGAAGTTATGGTTCTAAAAGAATTATACCGTGTCGATGAAGAAGCTCAAAAAAACTTCTTAAAAGAGGTATGAACATTTTCTATTCAAATCTTTAATATAGGGATTTATCGTCCATTTATCTACTTCCAGGTCGCTGTACTTAGGAGTTTACATCATAACAATGTACTAAGTTTTATTGGCGTACTATACAAAGAAAAAAAGTTACATTTAGTTACTGAATACATAAGTGGGGGAACATTGAAAGAGCTGATCCATGACATGTCAGAAGTGCTACCGTGGAAGCAACGAGCCAATTTTGCAAAAGACATTGCTTCAGGAATGACTTATCTACATTCCATGAATATAATCCACAGAGATCTCAATTCTCACAATTGTCTAGTCAGAGAGGTTTGTTTAGATGACTTTGATTATATAGAATAGGCGGACCCTAGACTTAAAATAACATTGTACAATACTTTTTTATTGCGTAATAGTATTGAACTTTTATTGTGCAATATTACTGAATGCTAGGCAAACCCTAGATATACAAGAACAGCAATTGTCCAATACTTTTATCTTGATCCTAATTCATATTGATGCTAGACATAGACTAAAAAATATTGCACAATATTAGCGATACACAATGCAATAAAAATATATTGTGCAATAAAAATTCAACTTTTGTTCAATCATTAAGCAAAGTTCAATACAACCCTAAATGTTCAAAATTATTGCACAATATAATTGATCATCTAGATATTCGCTTTAGTTTATCCCTTAATTTTAAAAGTTTAACTTTGAAAGAATATATAGCCAAAATCCTTTTATGCTCGATGTATTTATATTTGATAACTTCCAGGATAAGTCAGTCGTTGTAGCTGATTTTGGCCTTGCAAGGATTGTGTCTCAGAATGGAACGGACAAAAACACTACAAGAATGACAGGTGGCCGCAGATATAATAAAACAAGATTGTCTAATTCTCGATGTCAAAGGAAAAAAAGGTACACGGTGGTCGGCAATCCATACTGGATGGCTCCTGAAATGATGAAAGGCAATAAATACGATGAAAAAGTTGATGTATTTTCTTTTGGGATTGTACTGTGTGAGGTATTGGATATTACGTATAATAACTAAAGCTCAGAATTCCTTGCAATAAAAATGAGAAAACTTTCAATAAAAAGCGTAAAAATCACGATCCACTGTAGCTGATTAGTAGACAACCTGAGGTACAAATGAGAAGCTATAGTATTTTTAAGATATCAGCTTAGATTCATGAGAAAAGTAGAGAGTCAGTAACAGATTGAAAAATACGTGTGAACGACCAGAAAAAAGTTATTAAAAGCACTAAGGACTGGAATTGAACTCAACTTATTCTTGTTTTTGCAATTTGGAAATACAATTTTGTTCAACAAAACCTCAAAATGTGCAATATAAAACTTGACTAAAGCAGACCATCTGACTGCATAAGAATAAAAAAACGTTCAGACTAGCATAAAAAAAGATGAAACTGCATGGGAAGCTGAGCTACAGTGATAACAAACCATCATTTTACAGGTGTTTTACTTGCCCTGTTATTTTGTTTACAGATAATAGGCCGAGTTTACGCTGATCCTGATTATCTACCCCGGTCTCCTGATTTTGGGCTAAACCAAGCGGTTTTTAGGGATAAATTTTGCAACTCTTGCCCAGAACCATTCTGCAGGATTGCTTTTTTATGTTGTGATTTAAATCCTGACAAAAGGTAATTACAAAAAATAAGTAAATAAATAAAAACATTATTGTTTCTTAATGTGTACAATTGATACTGGTTTTGTAGGCCACCATTTGAACTAATGGAAACTTGGTTAGAAAGTATATCTTTACACCTTGGTGCTGGTGTTCCTATACCATCTGATATTGAAGTAGATATCTTTGATTATTCAGGTAGCTATTAAAGTTATGAGTACTATCTTTTAAAATCTATGTAATCCAAATAATTATAGAAAACAAATAGTTTTGCATGATTGAGTGAGTAAAAGTGAATGAGTAGATATCGTCATAGTAATTGTCATACATCGTTGAATGAGAAACAATGGATCAATGGAGACAAAATCAAGAATATAAAAAACCCAGGTAAAATTTAACTGAACTAGAGGCAATATCAGTCAGAGAAGAAGGATGGAGTTGATTTGTAAGGAACTAGGAAAGTACAATAAACCTGAACCCTGCTTCCTGTTATCCATCATTGTATCAAGATAATGCGATAAGAGAGTGAGCGAACAAGTGGGAGTAAGAAAGCAAGCTAATAAGTGAGAGTAAGTGAGCAAACGGATGAAGGAGAGTAAGAGTGCGAGCAAATGAGTGAGAGTAAAAGAGCGAGCAAACGGGTGAGGGTAAGAGAGTGATTGAATGAGTGAGTAAGAAAGCAATTGAACGAGTGAGCAAATGAGTGAGAGTAAGAAAGTGATTCAACGAGCGGGCAAATGAGTGAGTAAGAGTGCGAGCAAATGAATGAGAGTAAAAGAGCGAGCAAACGAGTGAGAGTAAGAAAGTGATTCAATGAGCGGGCAAATGAGTGAGTAAGAGTGCGAGCAAACGAGTGAGAGTAAGAAAGCGACTGAGCGAATGAGTGAGAGTAAGAGAGTGGGCGAATGAGTGAAAGTAAGAGAGTGAATGAATGAGTGAGAGTAAAAGAGTGAGTGAATGAGTGAGAGTACGAAAGAGATTGAATGAGTGAGCGAATTAGTGAGAGTAAGAAGGAGATTGAACGAGTGAGCGAATGAGGGAGAGTAAGAGAGTGAGAGTAAGAAAGAGATTGAACGAGTGAGCGAATGAGTGAGAGTAAGAGAGTGAGTGAATGAGAGAGAGTAAGAAAGAGATTGAACGAGTGAGCGAATGAGTGAGAGTAAGAGAGTGAGCGAATGAGTGAGAGTAAGAGAGTGAGCGAATGAGTGAGAGTAAGAAAGAGATTGAACGAGTGAGCGAATGAGTGAGAGTAAGAGAGTGAGTGAATGAGAGAGTAAGAGAGTGAGCGAATGAGTGAGAGTAAGAAAGAGATTGAACGAGTGAGCGAATGAGAGAGTAAGAGAGTGAGTGAATGAGAGAGTAAGAGAGTGAGTGAATGAGTGAGAGTACGAAAGAGATTGAATGAGTGAGCGAATTAGTGAGAGTAAGAAGGAGATTGAACGAGTGAGCGAATGAGGGAGAGTAAGAGAGTGAGAGTAAGAAAGAGATTGAACGAGTGAGCGAATGAGTGAGAGTAAGAGAGTGAGTGAATGAGAGAGAGTAAGAAAGAGATTGAACGAGTGAGCGAATGAGTTAGAGTAAGAGAGGGAATGGACGAGTGAGAGTAAGAGAGTGAGTGAATGAGTGAGAGTAAGAAAGAGATTGAACGAGTGAGCGAATGAGTGAGAGTAAGAAAGAGATAGAACGAGTGAGCGAATGAGAGAGTAAGAGAGTGAGCGAATGAGTGAGAGTAAGAAGGAGATTGAACGAGTGAGCGAATGAGAGAGTAAGAGAGTGAGCGAATGAGTGAGAGTAAGAAAGAGATAGAACGAGTGAGCGAATGAGAGGGTAAGAGAGCGAGCAAATGAGTGAGAGTAAGAAAGTCGTTAAACGAGTGAGCAAATGAGTGAGAGTGAGAGTTCGAGCAAATGAGCGAGAGTAAAAGAACGAGCAAACGAGTGAGAGTAAGAAAGTGGTTAAATGAGTGAGCGAATGAGTGAGAGTAAAGTGCGAACTAACGAGTTAGAGTAAGAGAGGGAATGGACGAGTGAGAGTAAGAGAGTGAGCGAATGAGTGAGAGTAAGAGTCCGAGCAAATGAGCGAGAGTAAAAGAGCGAGCAAACGAGCAAGAGTAAGAGTGCGAATGAGCGAGCGAGAGTAAGAGGGTGAGCAAACAAGTGAAAGTAAATGAGTGAGTCCTTTTATTCATTGTTTGTCATATAAACCCATGGGATTCTTATGTCATTCCCCAGAAAAAGCCCATCTGGAACTTGGGAATATCGTGGCATTGATTCCTAGTGGGATTGAATCTGGACCACAAGTCAATGTTTTTAAATACTGAAACTACAGTATTTAAATAGCTGAAATGCAAACATTAGTATTGAAGTCTTTGTGAATGAGTTTCGCTTTATTTTCGTTTGTAGGAAGAAGTAATAGTTCATCAGAATCAACAACTCCAGAAGTTTTAACTCCAGAGGTGCACCGATCCGTTTGCAAAGGCAATCGAGATTTATTGCTCCCAATTCACGAGAGGGCTAGCACTTCTCCCAATATCGAGACCACTGCTTTGTGATTATATAATTTTTATTCAATTATCACAATCTTACCATATGCTATGATTTATGAACAACTTTAAATCTCTTTGGAACTAAAAAAAGTTACCAACAATCATTAATATGTGCAATTTTAAAACTTAATTTGCCTTCTGAGCATAAGTGTCCTGTAAAAAGAAAAAAAGAAACAAGTTTTAGGACTTAAATAAATAGTACATTATTTAGTGCTTTCTTTATATCACTTTACAGCTTTCATTAGTATTTAAGCTAGTGAATTTCATTTTACGCCACAAATTATATTTTTGTTAGAAATGTAGTAGAAAATAAAATTGGTAAAAACATTCCTAATAAGATGAAAACATCTGAAATCACAATTAAATTAATCACCGATGAACCGATGGATAGCTATTGCCTGGTAGTAATTACAAAAGAATTAAAAAAACTGCAATTATGTTAATATGTTGATGCATAACCACCAGATGGTTAAACTGTTAAAACTGTTGTAATGTTACCTAAAAAATATATTTGTTTCAACAAAAAACTTTTTGAATTAATCTTATTTAAATTAATTTTGTTATATACATGATTTATATTAAATTTATATATAAATAAATTTCTTTGTCTCATTTTATCGGTTCACAGATGATGCATTTATGTGAGTGATAAAGTATTATTATTATTATTATTGATATAATTGACGGAATTGCACCAAAATTGATGGTGTAGGCTACAAATAAATTAAAAGTCTGCAAGTTTGTATAAATTTAGACATTACTAGTTAAAGGAGTGCCTGCACATGCAAAAGTTTGCTTGAATTGAAATGTAATTTAAAAAAAAAAAATGCAAAATTGTGACATATTGAATCTCAGTGATAATAGGTGATAATTTATTCCATTTCAGATCTTGATTTCTTTTTGCGTTTGCATGTTAAAAATCAATTTTAAGATTGATTTGCTAAGACTGAATTAGATTTGAAAGATGAGATTACATTTTAATTCGATTGTTAACCGTAACTACGTGTACGTTGATACATCACACTGATATTCTGTGGTTTGTAGTTATCATACCTTTACTTGTATCTTTTGACTCACAAGAAAAGTAAAAATTTCATTACTTTAAAATGGGATCGCACTAAACATTTAGTAACACTTGAAAAGCACAAATTTTCATTTCCATATACAATTTTGACAGTATTCAATTTTTTTTTAATGTACAAATCAATTATTTTTTAAATTATTTATTTTTTATAAGAATTGAATTGTTAATTATATTAAGAAAATGTGATATTGTATACCCAGTCCCGATTTTTGTAAATTTTATTATAAAGAAACAATACTTACATTGATATCACAATTTTGTACATTCATAATGTTTTTATTAATTTTGTATGTATGTAAATGAATAAATGTTAGTTACCATTAAAAAGCATTAAAGTTAATTTTCTTCTATTTTTTTTAAACATTACATCGAACTGAGAATGAAAGAAACTGTTTCTTAAAATTTACTAAACAATGAATGTAAAAACTGAAATTCTATTAACGATTCCCAGTATACTATTTATTTTTCCTAAATATTAATTTTATTTGTTCAAACCTCGTGGAGAATACGAACTGTTGACAAGATTAATGGATTTTTCTATTCTATTTTATTCATTTATGAATAACTTATATAGTTAAAAAAAGTAACAAAGGGCGTGCAAGTTTTATTTTGCAGATAATTAAATGCATCCTGTTTGCGTAATTTGAAGAGCAAAGATTTTCTTCTAATCGTCGATAATGGTCTGGATAAGCATCCTTCTCTTCACACCAATTACGTAATAAAAAAAGTGTAGGGTCTAAATAAGATGACTCCCGTATCATAAGAGTGATCATTCACGAAGCAAGCCCAGGGGGCCATTATTCGACCTATGTTGGTTTTGCTTCCAACACCTATAATTACGAACAATTTGACTTTCACACGAAGCAAACCCGTTCCCAAACACGTATAAAGACCTTTGAAAAACATAGAATTCTATGATTAAATTTTCTGTAGGGATAACACGCTCTCTCCCGACCCTCCGCTCCCTATTTACGTTTGGACTTTTATTTAAGTAAGCTGTTTTATTTGGTATCTAAGAAGATGTACATAAGGTCTGCTCTATTTTGAAATTGTGTTATATTCCCCTAGGAATTTCGCTGATAAAAATTTTGTCGATTTAAAACCTTTCAATTCTGATCATTTCTGCGATTGAAACAACTCTCGGTAAGATCTTTGTTATTTTAACAATGATTTACTTTGGACAATACAATTTTGAATCAAAACGAGGAAAAAATCTATAGTTTAAAAAATCTTGTCACGAAACGAAATTTCATGAAGCATAGAAATTCAGCGTTATCCCGTCGTCAATTCAATTGTCACGTGGAAACTTGCAAAACTTTCCCGAATCCTCGACAGTTGGATAGATACATTCATTTCGTCCTCCGCATATTCCGCCTTGGGAACTGAACAATTACAGTACATTGTTTACCATGGCTTTCTTACAATTGCCCTCACGTGCCGACGAAAAACTGTTTCCTAGTCTGCTCTAATGGCCCTTAAATAATTTAAACAAACCGAACGAATGGTATAGATTAGAAATAATGTTGGTTATTCGATGTAAAGAAGCAACAACACTTGTTTCGAACAATGTTGAGCGATATTTTAAAACCGGCCATCCCGATTCGCCAATTCGCCATCTTCAGTGTGCTTTTCTTATTCTTCACATAACTGAAGATGGCGAAATGCTAAAACCCGTCTGACAGAGCAACACAGCGATGATCGGTTACGACCAGACTCATGGGGGTTAATCAACCGCAACCGCACAGAGAAATTCACGATTTACTACATTGTACTGCAAATTTAACAAAAATTTCTTGTCGCTTGATGAAGTAAATATCTGATCTGACAAAATGAGTCTAAGGCAAGTATTTCTCTTTTTTCTTTCTCTTTCCTTATCACTCTCCAACTCATTTACCCACTCACTTTTTTCACTCACTCTCACTCCAACTCACTTACTCTTTATCTCTCAACTCACGTGCTCTCCTCCCTTATTCGCAAGCTCTCTCTATCTCTCTCCCTGCCTCTTCAACTTAGCCACTCACCCCCACTTACTCTCACTTACAATCTCTCTCACACCAACTCACTTACTCTTTATCTCTCAACTCACTTGCTCTCCTCCCTCATTCACAAGCTCTCTCGTTCTCTCTCTCTCTCTCTCTCTCTTTGTCTCCGAAATTCACTCACCCTCTCACTTACTCACTACTCGCTCACTCTCAGACTTGCTGACTCACTTACTATCTCTCGCCTTTAACTCACTACTCTCAAAATCTCTCATTCACTCACTTAGAATCTCCCTCTCTCTCTCTCTCTCTCTCTCTCTCTCTTTTTTCTAAAAAAAATCATCTTCAGTATGGGCCTCTAACTAGTTTGAGTTTGGTGAGTACTGGTGAGTGAATGTACGCCGTCTCTCCGTGATAATAATAAATAAATATATTAATATAGAAATAAAAAAGAAATGTATCGTTCAATGAGTTTATCCAGCCGAAAAACGGTGTGATTTATTTTCGCTTATCCTGTTTTTTATGTGATACCACTGGTACCTGTTGTTTATCAACAATACTATTATTATTTTGTCGGCTATAGTGGTCTACCTTAGTGCCTATTTAAGGCCGAATACAGCCGTAATAAAACGATTATTCGGATTCTCTCATCTTCGGTGTTGGGTCTGAACAAAGACTGGTAAACAAAGTGGAAAACCTCGCCCTATTTGCCACGGCAACATCTGTAAACTTGATTTCAGAGAAGTGAGATTTCAGTGAATTTGTTGACCTATCATTTTGGTCTGACAGAATTTTGAATGGATTTTAAATTAGAGGCTGATATTAATTCAGTTTGACTAAAAGCCTTTTACGAAGGGGGATAAATGAGCTAAGCTTTTAAACTTTCTTTTTGTGCCTGTTTGAACACAGTCTGGACAGCCATACTGAAGAACGTATAACAGACAATTGAGGAGAGGCAGACCAAAGAAAAGTAACGACCAATATGCAAATTTGTCGAAGGATCGTTTGAAGGGTCTAGTGAAGTCTAGAACTTCGTGTCACTGTTTTCCATAAATATGGCGTTATTGCAATCTGGATGAAGTTTTAAAGTCGACAGTGTATATAAAACTATCAGTTTATTCGTTGATGATTCCGTTCCACTGATAATTCTCCAGGTTATTAGTTGATCCTGAGGTAATAGCTGTTGTGAAACCACCGATCCCTGAACTAATTAATTTTGTGGATCACCTTTGGCGAGCATTAACACGAGCGACATTCTAACGGATCATTTCCTCCTTAATTAGAGGTCGTAGATCAGTTTATTGTAACAAACAGCCAGTTTGAAGTCAATTAGGGTTGTCAATAATAATAGAATGATGAGGTAGCTGAAAGCAATGGTTCTCTTAATAATCAGTTTTGACCATGTTTGCTCTCCATGTGGTGTAATAGCTACCTTGTACTCACCCCTACGCTTTTTTTGACATCTGGTCTAGCAAGTGAAAACTGGACGTAAAAACCATTGTCCGGATCTGTTGTTTTCTCACGAACAAATACACTCGAATTAGTAAGTTGAATAGAAATGTTATACAAACTATTAACTACTCAAGACAAAGCTGTCCGCATTGGTATTTGTCTTCAAAGAAGTCTTTCCACCTGTGTTATTCAGTTTCGTTTTTTTGTCTTTGTTGGTTCTCGCTGTGCTTGGGACCTGGGAGGCAATCTATTGCCTTTCACCATTTACGGTGGTCGAGAGCCAGGGATCTGTCTCATGTTCAGCATTCATTGTGCTAGTGTTGCAGTAAATTGTAACTTATTGAAACTAAGCTGGAATTCTATGCGGAAAGTAAAAGAATAAATTTAAAGGATATAGAGAGAGCGAGATATTTATAGATAGTGAGAGGAGGAGAGAGTAAATGAGTGATTGATTGGTTGAGTGTGTGTGTGTGTGTGTGAGAGAGAGAGCGAGAGAGAGAGTGTGTGTTTCTAAGTAAGTGAGAAAGAAAGAGAGAGAGAAAGAGAGATTGTAAGCAAGTGAGAGAGAGAGAGAGAGAGAGAGAGAGAGAGAGAGAGACATTGTAAGAGGGAGAGGGAGAGAGAAAGAGAGAGAGAGGGAGAGAGAAAGAGAGAGAGAGAGAGAGAGAGAGA
>CM077101.1:22570739-22619900 GCA_039619505.1 Cimex hemipterus
AGAGAGAGAGAGAGAGAGAGAGAGAGAGAGAGAGAGAGTGAGGGGGGAGTGAGTGGTCGTAAATGCCTATCATCGCAGGGTTGGTCTACCATACTCCATTTTCAGTATGGCTGTTCAAACAGACACAAAACAAGTTAAATTAATAATTCATTTACAACTTCGGAAAATGTTTTTAGACAACTTAAATAACGGTATGATTAATATTTGCTTCTAATTTAAAATTCATTTGAAATTTGGTCGTTACAGATAATTGTGGTCAGCCTATACTGCTGTGTTTGGCCAAAATGATCGGTCAACAAACTCAAGGAAATCATACTTCTCCGACGTCTACTTTACAGATGTTGGCATGATGGTTGAGGTGTGGGATGAGGTTTTCTTCTTTGTTTACCAACCTTCCATTATTTTAATGTTGATAAAAATAGGGCAAGCGATCAAAAGATCAAATAATATTTCACTCAACTGTAAACTCGCTGATCTATACATTTGGTTATTTATCTGTACATTTATTTGTGTATTAATCTTTATATTTATTCTTACCAGGGAGATACGATGTACATTCAGATGCGCGTCACGTGTCAAACTAAACGTGTGCAAACTCATACACACGACCCCACATTGATGATGAAGCCTTACAAGGCTCATGTGTTGACCCGGCACTCTCGCATCTCACTATGCTGCGTACATAGAAATTCTTTGTGTTCTAGACTTTAATTGCTGTTTTATATTTTTGATTTATGACCGCGCATGTATAAAATTAATAAGCGTTGTTAACCTTTCAGTGAAGTGCATTAAAGGAATTTCCAATTTTTCTTGTCTATCGGGCATTCTATGTTGAAATTGCCATCCTGGCGACTGTACTGTAATTGAAACTGTATGAATTTATACAGAAGGAATATCCGACCGGTTTAATGAAAGTAGTGAATATAAGACAGCCATACGAATAGAAAAACTAAAATATGAATATTGGAATAGATAAGGTTTTGGATAAAGCTGCCCCCTTGTATTACGTTGATTAAATCAATATTCCGAGGTAAATTCATGTAACATCTGATTATGTCGAAGCCAAGGTTAAACGGGTAGTGACGAAATGAAGCCCGCTTTGTACAGATAATAATGACAATTAATTAAAAAATTTTTTAGCACAATTTTCAAGGAAAAACATAGACATTTATAATAATTAACAAGTACACATAATTACACATAAATTGGTTGATAATTATCACAGGAGTTTCCGTTTCACGTTAACAAATACGTAGTAGGGTATTTTTTGGGAGGTGGGTGTGAAGGGGTCTGAAATTCAAGGGTCCAATGGAAATCGAACCCATGGATGGCAGGATCTACAAGCCGAGATTGGACTAACATTTTGTTTATCTCAGTCCCCAAAGTACCGTATATTTTTTATTAATATATAAAATTATAATTTTTAAATTGTTATTCATTGCTAATATATCGGTCTGGTTATATGGTATACGAGATTATATATAATTTTGTGGGAAATTAGTATAAAAAACAATTTCCTTGATCCCCCTTCTGCCCCAAACGAACAAACGACGAAGGGTAATGTTTTTAGTAGTATAGAGAAGATTTTTCTCCAACCACTCCAACTTAATTCCAACTGCTCCAACTCAATCTACTGCAATTCCAACTGCTCCAACCACTCCAACTCAATTCCAACTGCTTCAACTACTCCAATTCCAACCCCTACTACAACTACAACTACTCCAACTCCAGCCACTACTACAACTACTACTCCAACTACAACTACTCCAACCCCTACTACAACTCCTTCTCCAACTCCAACTACTCTAACTTCAATTCCAACTGCTTCAACTACTCCAACTCACTTTCTCTTTTTATTTGAACTCTCTCGCTCTTCTCCCTCATTTGCAATATCTCTCTTTCTCACTCCCTCCGTACCTCCCAATATACCCATCACTCTCACACACTCTCTCACTCTCACTCTTTCTCTCTCTTTCACTCACTAACTCACTCTATCGCTCGCCCTCTCTCTTACACACACACACACACACACTCTCTCTCTCTCTCTCTCTCTCTCTTCCTCTTTTTTTGTCTACCTAACTCACTCACTCTTCACTCATACCTCGGCTAGCCCTTTTTGTGTAATTTAAAACAACCAATCAGTGCGAAGGATATTACTCTTTAAAATGGGCAAAATCCTATCCTTACTGTCTGCATGTAACTCCATCATTTCATTAAGTAAAAAGTAAATTAAGTCCTGTCATCCAGGAGGGCTTAACGTCCAGCTTTCCGTTGGATGTCGCAAGTTATAAGTTTGGAACACCAAAGGCCGTTTTTAAAAAGATTTATTTACTTTAAAACATACAAAGAATATTACAGAAGGGAAATGGCCGAGAGATTCGTCAGATGGACGGTCGTAGTACTTCCGAAGAACGGTGAGAGATACACGCTGTTTAAGATAAGCGTCGGGCTTATATGAAGTCGTGGTGCGGAGTCAGCTGGGGCAGTTCTTTGAAATCTTAACTGGCGACGAGAGATCGACCCACTTCACTATACATTTTTCATTCTATTTTCAATTTAAAAAAAATTAATATAAATAATAAATAAAATGGGCTGTGCCGAGATTCGAACCCGGACCCAAAGCAATACGAGTCAGACGTCCCTTGGTCACTACGGATTTTATTAAGATATTCAATAAATCCACAATGTATTTAATTGTTTCAGCGGATGAATAAGCCCTGTAAATAAAGTAAAGGTTTAGGTAAATACCAATTTGTGACTTTCAGGATAAAATATATTTTTATGCTTATTTTGGAAGAAACTAAACTTTTCTTTATAATCGTAGGGCTAAATGATAAATATTAATGTTGTTTGTTGACTGATAACTATGTGCATAGAATGATAAAATAATGAATACCACCTGTTCACGACCTTAAAATAAATTATACGCAGGCATTGTCATGGTGATTAAAAATATTAATTAACGATAAATGAGCTATTTGTATTAATGGTTGGAAACAAGGGTGACTAAATGAAAATGTAAATAATGCTGATTAATTTTGACTGAACTTTAACTTATTTACAGCCTTTCTTCAAAATGGTTGTAACTTCAATTGTAATTCAATCAAAATGGTTGTTAAAAAAAAGGAACAATAAGTTAAAATTTAGCTATGTATTTAACACGAGTATGGAGAATAATGGTCCTTCCAGGTACGTAACCCAAGGGAATATTTAAATAATGGCCATAAACCGTTTGGCAAATGTACAGTGGGAGTGGCCATGTAAATATTTTATGAATAAGTAGTGGCCCTGTCAGAAATTAAAGTGGTCAGCAATTAAAGGGCAATAATAACAGAGATTCTTTAGATTTATATGTATACTCGTGTAGCTTAGTTGTCGGAAATGATGAGCCGAATACGTGGGCGTTTTTGGACCCTATCAGATATCTATGTTTCATGCACATACTTATGGGCCTGTCCCTAATGGCTTTGACAGGAAATGTACGATTCGTCAAGGTGCGGCAAGAAACCAGTAATTATCCAAGTGGGCTTAAATATCTACTATGAGGCCTTTAATTCATTTGTAGAATGGGCAAAAAAATACCATTAAAAATCAACTAATGCTACGTGATTATGAAAGTCCATTTTTTTAAAATGAATTTATTATTTAAAAATATAATCGCTTAAAAATGTCTCTAATAAATGGAATTATCTTAAAAGAGGTTATTCTGACGAAAAACTCCTTATAAGATCTGATAGCCACGTTGCCATAAAGGCACATCCAAAATTTTTATGTATCCTAAACCTGGGAAAACATAACAACCTGATGATATTAGGGTGACTGGTAACACAAGGAATTTAAGGTAAGAACAAGGAAACTGGCCTGAGAAGGACCATTAGGCCCGGATCTATTGGGGTAACAAGATAAAACATCTCAATCTCAGGATGGATACAAGACAAATGGAGGAACGTCTTCCAGGGTGAGTGATATGATTATGGCCGTTGGCATCTGAGAAAACACATGGTCATTCAACAATGATCACATTTGGAAATTATGCATTGAAGGAGGAAGAAACTGCCACCTATCTGAGAATGAGAAGCAACTGCCCATTCAAATCATTACGTAGAGTACCAAAAAGCCACGGGAAAATTGACTGTATGACAGTCAATGGCCTACTACTTTTTAGTTCATTTCTTTAGAGAAGGACCAATTCAATTGAACTGAACGAATTAACTAGAAAAGTTCAATAAGCCAAAGGACTACAGCACTTGGGAATACCAAATCCGCTTCTTGGTGTCCTCTTCCTCCTTTTCATCATCGTATATACAAAAATATACATCCAGTCTGGAAAAAATGGTAATCGTAAAGTGCCAGAGTTAATCTCTTTCAAATAATAACGCAATGGGGTAGTTATTAAATAAATAAATAATAATAATACCATGAATTAATTTAAGTATATATACATAAATCGTATAGCTTGATCATTAACGATCGTTTTGATCTGTCTACCCTCTCTATTTTCTGGCTGTCAAATCGGCTTTTCGTTAACCCACCTCAGAAGCTGGCGAGAAGGCGACACACGTCAGTTTGAAATGGAAGTTTACATTTACAATTTTTTTGCTTATGCATACTGACCAGCCTTTATTTCATCAGCGGATTTTAATATACTAATTATATACAGTTATGGGGGCAACTACGTTGTACCTAAGGTGCTGTGGGAAGAACAAAGAGCGTGAAAGCACAGGAAAAGGACGAACGGAAAATAAATCACTGAAGACACATGGAGGTGAGCTGAGATTCATTTTCCCGGTTGGGAACTGCTCATCATCAGACGATAGAGAACTGACCAGCATTCCCTCTTGTTCCTCTTTCTTTCTTCTGTCACCTCACGTTTCCTTTATAATGTAGTTGAAATTAAACTTCAGGGTTGCGAATCTATGTCTAAAGCAGTTGAACGGGCCCGGCACGTTATTTTCTGGGTTTCTATCCACCGGGGTTGATTTTGCACAGAAACTGCGAGAAGCACTTGCTTGACCACCCCTGTGGTCATAAACGACGCGAGCGGTCCTGCCATCGTTAAGCACTCCGGTATGACAGGACTTCACTTAGTTCACATAGCACCACAACTATAATGATGGTTGACACAGTTCAGCGGCTCAACCACAAACACCATTATAAAGTTTTGTCGGCTCTAGGGGAAAAAACTAAAAGTAAGAGAAATTGAGAGTTCTCGGTGTGAACAGTAGTTTAGTGCCGGTTTGTAAATCAAAGGAATCCTTTAAACCGTGACGGCTTTAATTAAGTCATGTCAACTGTGGACAGAATCCTTTCGAGGGGCATCGTGCGGCATAATCCTAGACAAAGACTAACAAACGACCATGTGGATCTGCTCATTAAAGAGGAAAAAATTATGTTGTATAGTTAAATTGTTGTGTTTTATTAAGAACGGCTTGCTACGATTTCCAAACTTGTATATGTACTAAATGGAACATAACTTGTAAATTTGAATTCTTTTATATCAAAAACTTTTCCAACAGAACTCTTCATACACATATGTCAATTACTTCTCGCAGTTCATAGACAAATCCAGCTTTTTGTATTTTACAATAAATTACCGGTGGCCTCGAGAAACACCTACTCCTGGTGATGGCGGCCCGGGGTCGGATCCTGGTCTTATCCGAACACGGAGGTTGTGCCGAGGAGCAATCACTATCTTGGTCATTTTAGCCCCAAACCGAATCAATTTCTAAATCCATTCACACTTTCATATTTAAATGCCATTTACTCATTTAGGATGGTCGAATACCTCCACCACCCTCTACACATATTCTATCAATTATAAACTGAGGGTCGATGGGTTCTCAACATTCCGATATAAATACAAATACGTTTATTCTCAATGTGCACTAAGACAAACAAGACGAGATATCTGTACTGTATACTGTTTTCCCTAAAGTGTGGAACAGGGAACCCAAATACTAGCACAATTCCCATTTGGGTCTTGATGGGAACCAAGGAGTAGCATCGTTCAGTTAAGCGGTACACATCGAACAACATTTCTCTACACGCCGGACACAAATCGAATTGAGGATTGAAGGGATACTCAATATTCGATCATCAGCCCTCTCACATTACACACTCACGATAAGAAATAATTTCATTTTTAATATATACAAATAGAAACACAAGACATCTAACAAGTACTGTATATAATAAAACAATTAATTTTCCTTCAATAAATTGGAGCTGTGAAGGACTCGTGCTCAAGCGCAATGCGCATATTGAGCAGCATACCTACTAGCTCTCTATATAGACTGGATTCAACGGCAACCTGCCACAAGGCAGGCACATATGTAGTGGGTTGCTCAATAATCCACCATTAACCATCTCACATTCTACATTCACTCTAATAAATATATTCATTCTCAATATTCACAAAAAAGAAATACAAAACGAGATATCTATCGGTGCTATATAACTACAATAAAACTGTCTTGATCTCTCATATAATCTGAGCAACATAACCAAACGCTGCCGTGTTCAAGCTGGCATTCCTGTTATCTATATAGATCTAAGGAATGATTTCATTTAAACGAGGAACATCGAACAACCTTTCTCTAAGTGCCGTACATAATTTCGCCCTAAGTCGTGTGTCGGGTGAGAATATCCCTTCTTCAATGAGCTTAGATCCTCTGAAGGTAACCAATCGACACTGTTCTTTGATGGGCGAGAGCTTCTCTGCCGATCCGGCCCACCGACGCCGCCAATTGCTTTAATTATGTTTTTATTGTATTTTTATCGTCAGATGGCCGGATCTCAGTGGTTGAGAGGACCCGGCACTAGCCTTTACCCTCTTTACAAATGTGTCCGTGTATGCAGGCAACAACATTGCCAAGACACTCCAGTTCATGGTATCTCTCGATTTTCTGAATAATGAACCTGTTAACATTTCTAGATGGAAAGCATAGAGTCAAGTTTAGAAAAAGTTCTTAATTGTTTGTGCATTGTTATTGCTTTGCCTACTTAAGCTGTCGTAATAGGAGATGGCCGAAATGTTAGAAAATAAAGCGTAGCGTTTCTTGGTTCCTCTCGGTTGAGTCTGGGCGTTCGCCTCGGGGAATTATTAAATCTGATCTTGAGAGAATTACGTTCAGAGATCATACGATTTGTCTGACAAGGGTCTGTAACTTGACGTGAGCGGTTAACGACGTAAGGAGAGAGAGAGAGAGAGAGAGAGACGTAGTGATGATTGGTTGAATCCCCTCCTTTTTTAATGCAGGTTGTTGGGCGAACGGAAGCTATAATTTGTCATAGAACGTGGGTGGCGTACGTACCACCTGTCATCCTTTCTGGCGATATGATATTATTTTTATCATTAATGGTCACGTCTTAACTCGAAGAGATAACGAAAAATCGAAACTTAACTCCGTGCAGCTCCGATAAATGTGGTGAAGATGGTGGGTAGGGATAAGAAATCAACGTGATTTAACCGACCGAATGAGCAGCAGTTTTCCTTTTACCCAGTATAAATAAATATACGCTTAACAATTATTTATCTTGAAAGCTAATTTAACTTTTCCCCTTTGGATTTAGGGCAAGGCAGCGTGAAATCGTGTTACCCGGTACACACTTTTAGCGCTGGGAGATTTCACACTGTTTATAATTTATGTTTCCTTCCGCACCATGAAATTTCGGTTACCACGGCAAACACTTATAGCATCGCGCCGCGCCGTTGCTGCCTCTCGCATTGCACAGACGATTTATAATTTAAAACAAAGACTGTATGAACAGAGTATTGTTATCATAAAGATTTAGCAATTGTTAGAACCTGGAGAATAAATAGAAGAATGATGTAACACTCACTTTTAAACATTTTCGTCTCCACTATGTTTGTTTAAAAAATAAAGAAAGCGGTAGCTGAACAAAAACATCACGATTCTTATGAAATTAAATATGACGCTTGAGTAAAATTCAATTGCAAGAAAAAGAAATAGATTGCATTTTTAACCGTATTTTTATAACTTTTTTTTTTTCAATTTTTTCCTGATTTTAAATTAAACAGATCTCTTTCCGGCGTTGTCCGGTTTCGCATTCTCTGGTGCATCCCACCCACCCCAACTCTCCTGCACCATTTTCATTAGAGTAGGTCTGTCGCAATCAGGCATTGCGCTCAACAACCGGATTCGTTGGACAAGCGGTATAAAGGAACCGGATAATTTTCCGTTCTCCCAAAATATGAGGAATCAAACTCATTAGGGAAATGCACCTTGGTATTTCAAGCTGAAATACATGTCATCAATGCAATGCCGTAGCAAATCGTAAAATAAGTTACAATGATATCCTCATAAGATCGGATAGCCAAGCAGCTTTTAAAGCATTAGCATGTAAAAAAATCACATGGCAATTGGGCAATACAGGAACCTGATGATATCTTTGGCACAAGGGCACAAACGTATTTTTGATAACGAAAAGCAGACACATTGGCCAAAGTAGGATCTCCAACCATAGAATGGATCCAATACTGCCCAATCCACTCCAGACAAAGGGAAGGTGGGTAAACTCTTGGTTCTAGACACAGGTTACGATAAAACAACCCTCACCAAGACTGGTAAACTCACTGCTACAGTTAAAGAGGACCAAACTCAGAGGAGTGATAATAATACTGTTCACTGTAACTGAGAAAACATCTCCATAGCATGGATACAATGATGACCCCATTTTTATGTCTGCAATGGCGTAATAAAACTATAACATTGGTACATTCAGTAATAACTCCATTGTAGGTTATGCAATGAGTATGATGCAGCGAGGTTTTCCAAACTGCAAAGAGCCGGAAATTTACCTTTTTCGTTAGTTTTTAAACACTGGTTTAGTCATGGTTGTAAACACTTTTAACATTAACCCATTTACGTTTTAGCGGTCATTTGATCAAGTTACTTCTTTCAATTAATTATTCTTTGCATGGAAGGTCTTGGTTACGAGCGGGATTCGAACCCATGACCTTCAGCTAAAAACACCGCTGCTCTACCACTTGAGCTATCGTGACTTGGATCCTCTTGGACACCAACTCTCCATCGCAACTTACAACCTTTCGAATTTTCCCTCTTTTGCCATTTTCAAATGTCGTGTAATCAGGATTGGATTCGCCGCGACTCTTTTTATGTAAGGTCTTGGCTGAGATAAAAAAGTTTAACATTAACATTGAATGGTACGGTGGCTGAGTGGGTTGGGTGTTCGACTCGTATTTGCGGGGGTTCTGCGTCGAATCCCACAGCTCGTTGAGTTTTCATTGGAAATAATATGTCAAAGGTATAATCCAAAATGGTTTGTTCCCTCTCCGCGATATTCAGTTGGTAGTGGGACGTTAAACCGTGCTGCATCACATGGACAAAGTGACGTGGAAATTTTAGGTTCATGCTGACAAAAAAACAAAGAAAAACGATTGAAAATCGATTTGATGACATGTTTAATTTTCTCTATGAGATGAGACAAAAAAGTGACTACTCTTTTCTAAATTTCACTCCACGGAATGTGGGACCTGTGGACTTTTGCAGAGGTGTCTATCCAAGCTGCCAATGCAAGCGACGAAATTTCAAGAGGATTTCTTTCCCGTGATTCTTTTTTTAGAATCAATTATAGCTCGTGTAATTCTTCGGGTTAAATCAGAATGATACAGTGGTTGGGTTTCTTGTCACGCTCTCCCTCCTTTCCCTCGTTTGGCACACATTATCAACAGGGCGAAGGTGCCTTTTGGACCTGACACAAAAGAACAAAGATTTCATGCCCGTTTTTTTTCTCAAACGATTATACAGACGGTGTGAGCGTTTATATGTGTGACTGTGTGTGTTTATAAGAAAGAAAGAGGGAAACAGACAGAAATAATAGTTGGTAAGTGGTGCCAGGCTTATGAAGAATGGCTTCCACAGCTGTCATTTCTAAAACTTCTGCCCAGTAAAATCGTATTTATATCATTTCGAACATAAATTTCGTGCAATGCTTCATTTATAGCATAACATAAAACATAAATGGAATTGGTGAATTTTTCTTCGTAAACTTCAATTCGTGCTTTAAACTATATGCCGATAAAACTAATTATAAAATGTAAAATACAAACTGTTCGATCTTAAGATTTACAAGTTTTTAAACAAAATCGATGTTTCATCAATCACTTGAAAAATATTAACATTATTGCTGTCTCTGAAGACACGACAAAATGTGGCTTTCGATCCTTTCTATCTGTCGTACTTTATTTGATAGATATCCATCAGATTGTTGTGACATATGCTTATTTTTGCATTTATTTACAAAAAACCAAAAAACAAAACACAAGTAATATTTATATATTAGTGGTAGTCACGATGTTTGAAAGATGTTAACTCGAATAGAGAAATGACCAGTAAAATCGTGAACGCCCCCTTCTTTTCTTAGCATGTTACACTTTAATTTTTAATAATAGTGGCTGCTCATTTACAATTGGAATTTCACCTCCCAGACTGCTTCCAAATCCTAATCTATGCTTAGACCTTACTAAATTTTCTAAGCAGAGTACTGCCCCCTACATGTACAGTCAAGAATTTTATAAAACAATAGATATCTTTTCGTATCCCGCATTATGTTTTACAGATTGCTCAAAAAATGATGTAGTGACAAGTGCTGCTTTTTTCACTGATGATGATAATAATAATGCACAATATATGATTACCCTCTTGCCACCTATATGCAGCAGCTAGACTGCTGAGATTGTAATAATAGCAATGTGCTTAACTACATTAGCCCCATCCAGAGAAACAATTGTCATCTGTACTGAAACTTTGCCGGCGCTATATAAGACATCCTATTTACCATCGAATCTCTGAAAAATTAGGGACAGAGTAGTATTCATGTGATTTCCTGGACAGTGCGGAATATTTGGCAATGAGAAGGTGGACCATTTGGTAAAACAGGCCGTCCTAAATGGAGTTACAGTTACAAAAACACCAAAATCCGATGTGACAGCTCGGCATAAAGGAAAGTCTTGGCAGTTGTGGTAAACTGAATGAGAAAAGAAGGAAACTGTTCTAATGTCAAACCTAGGGAGATAAATAAAACATTGTAAAACCTTGGGAATCATCTCATAGACGTTCCAGGCACGATAAAGTTGTCCTTGCTTGGCTCAGAATTGTACGGTTACTCATTCTTATCTCATGACACAAAAAGGTACTCCGCTTTGTGATGCTTGCGCAGAAAGAATGCCAGTTAAACACACTTTTGACAAATTGCAAAAAATATGATGGAGAAAGATATAAGCTGGAAAGTTCAACTAACATCAAAGACTCGCTTGGTGATGACTCCGACGAAATAGACAAACTAGGAACTTTCTTTAAAAAACTAAACTTAGTTCGGAAATATGAAGATAAAATGATATACTAATTTAATACAAAAGGACATTCGTTTTATGCAATAATCTGTATTTCATTCAATATTGGGAGGTGTCTTGGAGTGCGGTTTGGGTGTCCGTCGGGTGGTGGTTGTGAAAGGGTGTCGGGGCCGCGTGATGCTACCGGGGGCCCTGGTTTCCGCTATCGGGGGGGGTTACTGAGCTGTGGCCCACTCACCGCCCAGCTAGAAAGTTGTTTAAAGCGGAATGTCACCCAAAGCGGTTGATCGCCTTCCATAATAATAAAAAAAGCTAATTTTTCAGCAATGCTACGCGTGGTGATTGGTAGAACTAAAAATAAAGCTATAAAGTCTTTGAATGTTTCTTGATTGTTTTGGTTTTGTATGTGTTAAGTTGTATGGTGCCAGAAGTTAGTAAAAAAAGGGAAATTAATCAACTCTTTCATTCAAAATGCTATCTATGCACTCGAAAAATACTAACAAATGGTACGCTTCAATTCGTCTCTACATACCTAAATTGATTCCTATCGGCTAACAGCCTATTTACTACTTTATAGGATAGGAAGATGTATCTACTATGAACGAGAGTATAAGGACAGGTTAGAAATGAACAAAAGAAATGTATTAAATGTATTTAAGAATAAAAATACTTGTAAAAAACAGCTGTTAAATTCATGGCTGCCATGTTGGTTACTTACGCCCTAACGGATTGCAATGAGACTACATTTTCGACCTAACCGATAAATTGGTCCTGGCCTGTTAGATCGAGCAGTGTTAACTAGCCGATTCTTACAAGTCTACGTCATCATTTTTCTAGATCTAACACGACCTAACAGAGTTAACAGGGTCAACACAAAGGTCGTGAATACCCCTATTGTCAAAAGGTTTTAACACCCAAGAGGATTAAGCAGGTTCTCAGATCAGTTAATAATGCTCGAGACACTTATTTGCAATGACTTATTTTCTCAAAAAAAAATGTTTTCATTAAAATATTAGTTGATTACACAATAATTTTTAATTATTCCGAATTGTGAGATGCGGTCTGGTGTGATGTAGGTTTCAGAAAAACATTTTCTTTATCGTGCAATCGTTTCGATCTTTATTTCTTTATGATCTCAATAAAGATCGAAACGTAGGCACGATAAAGAAAATGTTTTTTTCTAAAACCTATGCCGCACCAGACCGCATCTCACGATTTCGGAATAATTACTGATTAACGGTCACCTCACATTAATTTTTTTTAAAAACCCTCACTGGGTCACTTAACAATGACGGCCCACCTCGCAAAGTTTTTGACGTTTCGTTCATTGCATTTTTACTGATGACAAGGGTTGATAACACCAAGATCAAATATTCGACACCGTAAATCAACACACTTATTTCTTGTGCATATACATCGTAAATGAAACATACTGGTCCTCTGGGCCGAGTCACCTCAAATTTTTTATTTTGATGACTCTCGTTACGAATGATGAAATGATGTCCATTTTTTACTAATAGACAAACAAAAGAACAAATTAGGAAATTCTAAATGTAAAATTAAATAAAACACGAGTTATATTTTTTGCTTTTGATATTCCAAAAAACCTAATTTATTGTATATCGGATTTCTGTTCAAAATCGATGTTAACTATTATTTGGAGATCATGAGATGCGGTCTGGTGTGGCGTAGGTTTTAGAATAAACGTTTTCTTTATCGAGCCAACGTTTTGATCTTTATTGAGATCGTCTTCAGAGCTCAAAGTGTTTGTTTTTTGTGTAGGTGTTTCATTCTTGTGGGTCCTGTTGAAAGTTCCTATCGATTTTAGCATTGACTAAATTTAATAACGCCTGACGTGTTATTAAATTACAAGTTCAATTCAATTAACACGTCCATCGAGACCAGTTAGTCTCAAGGGTAGAGCAATTAACAAAATAATCAATTATCTAAACAATGGGTCATCGTCTGAAAAATCTAAGTGCTGCGTGTTAATGAAGTATTAAGATATATAACGGATAAGGACCAATTGTAGGGATACGTTTTTTTATTGTTTAAGATCGTTTTGGTGTTAGAACAGTACGACGCATATGGCAAATTGGTTCGAACCACACGTCTCATAACGTGGCGGCCTTTTGTCCTCAGAGCGTTTCCTGTAATCAGATAAATTGGCGATAATTATCGGAACGGGAGAACCTCTAGCACGTCCACCTTCCCTGAACAATGAAACTGCTCTCTCGTTATATAAAACACTATTCAGGGCAATTCAGCCGTAGGTTACACACTACAACAATCATAGTCATAACCTACTCATATTAATTTTGCCCCACAATTTTTTTTTTTTTGAATCCTAGCAAGAACAGCAAGATCGATCAACGACATCATAAACAGCTCTAGTATGTATTGTAGACATGACATGGATTGGACTTTTAAATTTGTTTCTGTCTCTAAACTTCACATAATAACCAAGAATGAAGTAGGAAAAGCTTATGAAACAGGCCCATATCACTGCCACAGAATCCACTGCTTAATCTTACACATGTCGTAAAAGGGGGTTGTTAGTTGTTTAGACAGGTATACAACCGATATCAATATCCTAACTCCAAAACACACAGCAGTCAGTAAAAACTTGATAATGAAGTTCAATACCCAATAACCATGTTATCCACACTGTCCACTTGCCCAAGAATTTCAATGCTAATAGTACTCTGAACATTACGCATGAGGAGTTAGAATATTTCAAATCAAACTTGTTAATAGCCAACCACTATTTTGCCCTACAAAATATTTCGGCAGTTCGTCAAAAGTTATGAAGCCATTAAGGTTGGAGGGCTGGTCTTTAAAGTATAGCTGAAGCAAAAGTGGATCTAGTATGCACCCTTGAGGCACACAGACCTGTGCCCGCCGCCGTGTCCCCACTATGCCTCTATGCCAAAATATAAACATTAAGCTTTCTACAGTTGAAAATGTGCTTGACGGTTATTGGTTATTTTATTCTTCTAAATCGGACAAGTCCTTTTTCGTCGGCTTTTTTCTGGCCAGAAGTTACTCACGACCTATGAGCCGTCTTAGCAGTATGGCTTTTTACCTTTTCCACCGGTTAGTTCTTCTAGGACCAGGGACCATCGCCATTCTTAACCTGCCACCGTCTGGCAGGGTTATTTCTATTTTACGAGCCCAGATATTTTCCATTCTTCTTTTACCCTATTTGAAATAACAGTTTTTAATCCGCTGGGCGTACTGGTTGTGAAGCGTCGTGGGGTCTTCCGGCGCCTTTTTTACATGACCTTCCAAATCGCGTCGGTCCCTTTTAATTATTCTTTTATCTTATTTATTAGAGGGTCCACTGAGGCACTTCTGAGCTCCTAGACTGCTCCGAGCATGTCGTTACATAATAATTTTAGAAATTTTCTTTTCAGTCCAATTATTTCTTATTTGGCCTAACCGAGTAAACCCTCCGGTTGGAATTGTTCAAAGATAAAACAAAACGGTACAAATGCGCAACGTCCATAAACGTCAGTTTTTCAATCGTGAATGTTCGCATCACGAACTCAGTTATGTTACAAGACAATCATATAGACTTTAGCTAGGCCCTATTTCATTCCACTGACTTGGAACTTTACGAGTTTATAGCACACTTTATTTGAAATATCGTGTACAATACATAAAAAAAACAATTTGTTCTTTCTTCAACTACCACGCAACCAAAAAAGTTCGCGGGATTTTTCATTTGTTATTGTTTCCATATTGTTAATCAACGTTTCTGCTTACATAGGAGGGGATAAGATGTTTACACTACGTAATATCAGGAGGGTAATGCATCTTGAACACTGTAAATTATAAAATATTTTTCTTTTTCATGGGTTCAAAACCTTCGAAATTTGTACGTACTTATTGTATGAATTTAAATTCGGTATGACGGCAGCCGAGGCAGCGCGTGAAATTTGCACTGCGTTCGGTGATAAAACAATAAGGCCAATTTCAGTCGAGGCGGCTAGGTGGTGAACGGACAAGTGTCAGGAATGTAACCTAATAGCAAAATATTTTATTTATTTATTTTATAATTTTATTTATTTACAGCCCAAACAGGTCAGGTACCCAAGCATATGACAGTCAAGCAACATAACAAAACACTCATAATATAAACTACTAAAAAAAGGATATAAAAATAAAAATAACAGCAACGAAGAACTAACACATTTTCAACGCAAAATCAATATTATAAATAGATTAATAAATAACAGAACAAAAGTAGTACATAAACCCTCAATTACATTTTAAAGGACGTTCAATTTTTTTTAAACCTTTCAATTAATTAAGGTTTTTAGTTATGATAGTAAAGTCAATGTCACGAACGGGATTCGAACCCACGACCTTCGGCCGCTGCTCTACCACTTCAGCTATCGTGACTTCCACTCGGGCATCAACACCCTATCTCAACACACCTTTTGAATTTCCCCTCCTTTTTGCCATTTTTCAATGCCGTTTTTTCAAAGATCTGAAGGGACGAGGGGAAGGGGTCCGCGCTGATAGCGAATTTAAATAATGCTAAATTTTCGAGATTGAAGACTAACCCGTATTTGGTCCTGTGCCGTGAAGTACCAAACAATTCATGGGTCCCACTGAAAAAGAGGTCATGGAGAATGTTTCACCAATAACAGCAGTACTACCAGTAGACGTAGTAAGCGTTATTAAAACAAAAATTTAGTTATCGTGGCAACAAATGTGGAACAATGTAACGGACGACAAGCTAAACGAAATAAAAAGTAGAATCGTCAATTAGACAATCTCGATTTAAAGAAAGGGTAACAAGATTACAAAATTGGTCATACCCTTTCTATTCATGGTTATTTGATCACGGACACGAGACCAACCACCAAAGAGTTTTAACTGTAAAACACTTACTTAGAAACTGCCCTAGCTATAATAACAGCAAAAGAACCTTAAATATATCAAAGTCAGTCAATCAAATATTAGAAATTCAAAAAGAGAACATTGACAAACGATTTAAAGTTTTACGAGTTAATAGCACAACTAATAAAATTTAGTTTTCATTATAAATATTATCTATCAAAGAAAACCTGACCCTAGTGGTTGATCGCCTTTATTAAAAGGGAAAAAAAGAAATAAAAAGAAAAAAAAAAAAAGGAAAAAAGGAAGGGAACTAGATTGATTTGAGAAATTTAATACAAAGAAATGTAAAAGTAAACATGCAGATAAATATATATAATAAATAATATAATATATTTTGATTTATCTCCCATTTTAAATATATACATAAATAATATTTGACATATAAAATTAATCACAAATTTAAAATTATAAAGAACATATACAAAAAATATAAAGAAAATGTTTTTCTGATACCTACATCACACCAGACCGCATCTCACGATATTTGAATAATTATCCGTTAACGGTCACTAATCTCTACACATTTAAAATTATTATCTTACAGTATTTATTAGGATAGTATTTAGTTGTCTTGTAATTCACGTTTTTCGAACGTTCATTTTTCAGTGGCATAGAAACTAGCTACTCATCGGAAAGCCAACGCGATTTGTACCTCCTTCAACTGATGGTGAGCGTTTAATGCTCGAAATACGGATCCTTGAAAAAACAAACATGTGAGTAGAACGGGTGAATCGACCTGCTCACCACACCTTCATCTTTATATTCCTTCAGAATTATTTCGATCCTTGGTCCACTGCGACTAAAAGGAAAAACAAATCTTTTTCATCTTTCGATGTCAAATAGAAGGCAACATTGATTAAAAAGGGTGGATCGTTTAACGTAAAAAACATGTCAGGACGTGTTTATAGCCCCTTCAAACGGATGATGAGCATTTAATGCTCGAAATCCGGATCGTTATAAACAACCAATCAGCGAGTAGAACCATTATTTACACAAAAAAAGTCATCGCTGATTTCTCATCGTTCAATTCAAATGGCATCTATTTTTGCTAATTATTCCAACCGTTTCGATCAGCAATAATAGTTCGACACCGAGGCTATTGGGATTTCTGTACAAAAGCGATGTCGAAATACATTAGTCTTTCTGATTTATTATGAGATAGGATGCGAATGGGTGATATTTATGTCTACACCCCTCTCACAATGTTCTGCAGCCCCAATACGAGCATTACCCTGATATTTATCTAGCCTTTATTACCCCTCCAGTACTCCCCTTCAAACTTTACCAATATTTTATCACTAAACAGATTGTGTCACGTTTCGTTGTTCTGTTTCAACTGCCGTTGTGACATTTGAATATTTTTCCTTTATCATGGGATCAAGTATTGAACGTAGTTAATGTTCCTATATTCTTCCGCACTTCATCAAAACACCTAATCCTGAATATATTAGTTATACTGAAATATCTTAAAAGTTCAGTTCATATCTATCAGGCTATTAAACATACCAAACCTTAATACAAAAAGATTATTAAAAAAAATAATAACGATGAACGTAATAACATAATATAAATAAAGAAATATGGCAAAGAGGTTATTGAGCATCAAAGGCACCATTAGCAGATGACCTCAGCAAACACCAGAGAGAGATGAGGAATAATTCACTCAATATAGAATGTAAGCAAGCACATCACCTCATATCACACCTGCCGTTGAACACTGCAGCACGTTTCTTGGTCCGTTGCTCCAAAAAGGGCTATCTTTACATGGATGGGGCTCTGCTTGTGTGCTGAAGACGAGCACGTCTTTACCGAGCTGGTGATATTCTCTCTACTCTGATAACAACTCTCCAGAGAAGGCCGCTTAATTTTGAATTTTGTCTTTATCACCACTCAGCAACTTGACAAGTGACTCTACCCTGTCCCTCCAGTCATTCTCCGCTCCAGCAGTTCACCGCTCCCCTAAATTCACTCTCCAGTCTGTCCGGATAATAATGAGACAAAGGTTGGTCAGCGGGAACAGTGAGCCATGAAAATGAGCTGATTCATTTCACTGAGTGAGCGGTTTTTCTCCATCACTAGTTCCAAAGGTTACACTTACATTCTTTTAGTTACGAAAAAGCGCTGATTCCTTCCACTGAGCGAGCGGTTTTCATCGAATCTTTAAAAAGAGCGGTTTCCCCCATATATACCTTTATACTGTACAAAATCGCTTAGCTCTCCATCTTTCTATATGAAATATATATCCTGAGCGATTATCATGTACACCATCGATCGGTGAGTTATTCGAAAGATTCGAACGAAATTCAGATAGAAACAACTTGGAAATGACCTGATATGTTTTATTAGATGCAAACAGATATATATTTCATCGTTGACGACTAGAAATATGATTCCTTACGCGTCATCTAAGGAACACACATAAATATACTTTTGGCTATTAAATGTAAAATATCTTCTGACAAATTTGTTCATAATTCCCTAATTTCCCGGGTTATTTTGAAAGGGACAGTCAATCGGAATTAAATGTTAGGCGTGGGAGAAATGATGGATAGTTGATTTAAATACGGCCCATAACGGCAATTACCACTATAAGGGAGAGCTGAGTCTATTAAGATGTAATCTCCTGCGCGTGGATATAGTCAGGTAAATTATTACTTACTTATTAATTACCATCTGATAAAACTCGCATGCCGTCCCATCTATTTTACTATTTAAGAGTAATAATCATCGGTTTTACTTTCTCGAAATTTGCCACATGCTAGGAAGATGTCTTAGCGTAAGATTCAGTAACACTGAGAAAAAAATCTTGAAGGATTAACTACGAGGAATTGATTTCTTACTGCTAATCAACTGTAAACCGCAATCAAAGTAAACCAAGGACAAAACCTTCAATGCCGAAATCGTTTTATCTCTGGTCTCTTCGTGGTGACAGTTTAAATTTGGATCCGGCTGAGTATAATCAATACCATTGTCCGCATCGTGTTCATTCAGTACGGCAAGTTGAAAATTAGAATACAATTTAATAAAGCTGTGTTTATCGTGCCATATGAAACAGCGATCCCGCTTCGACCCTGAATCGTAATTGAAAATGTTAATTTGCTCCAGAATTTCCCGTTGAGCATAAATTAAATCGGAAAATGTTCCCAAGCAAATTGAATTTTCTTCAGGAGGAAGCGATAGTTCCCTCTCCTTTTCGCGAGGGGGGGGGACGTGTGTGTTTGTAATCCTTGTCAAATACAAACATCCAGATTCCCCTTTTGCCACTGACACCACGTCGACTACTCAGTGCCTTCCAATGTGGCCTTGCGTTACTTTTTCCTTTAATACAAATACACTTTGTATGCCGAACACAATATCGGAAGAACAACTCGGTGATTGTACATTGAATTTGCCCTCCTTTTTAGTTAACTCTTATAGATTTTTGTCAATACTACATTTTAAACTATAAAAATACACACGGCCATTACTTATCATTATTGTAAATTAATTCTTTCAATTAATTATTATTTTTATGTAAGGTTTTGGTTGAAATAAAAAGCTAGTGTCACGAGCGGGATTCGAACACACTACCTTCGGCTCAGTACGCCGATGCTCTAACTACTAGAGCTTTCGTGACTCGAACACCAACTCCCCATCCCAACCTACAACATTTCGAATTTTCCCATTTTTTTGCTATTTTTGGCGTCCGAGTGGATCGAAGTCACAACAGCTCAAGTGGTAGAGCGGCGACGTATTTAGCCGAAGGTCGTGGGTTCGAATCCCGCTCGTGGCAATAGCTTTTTCATTTCAACCAAAACCTTAAGTAATTTGGTCAATAGAGCACTAAATATAATGGATTTCATAAGTAAAACGAAGTATAGCTTCTATAACAGCTCCCCGTGGCCACTTCATTTGTCGCCGAGGATCGAATCCTGATTACACGACATTGTAAAAATGGCAAAAAGGAGGGGAAAATTCAATGCGATGACAAGTTGGTGTCCGAGTGGATCTATGTTACGATAGCTCAAGTGGTTAGAGCAGCGGCGCGTTGAGCTGAAAGTCGCGAGTTCGAATCCCACTCGTGGCACTAACTTTTTTTTATGTCAACCCGAACCTTAGGTAAAAAGATTAATTAATTGAAAGAAGTAATTTCCTCAATAGACCACTAAATATAATGGATTGTAAATTAATTTCGATTCATGGCGTGGCTCCTCCTCAGTAAACTTAAAACTTTCCTCAGTGCTGTTTACCTCTATATTTTCCATTTTTTGTCTATAAGTTTTTAAAAATGGAATAAACGAAATCAGAAAAACGTTTGTTTATTTTTTAAAATCTCAGATTCATTTGTAAACAATTTTTCTTAGAATAAAATTGTCCAAATCTCCGACAAAATGCGTACTGTATAAATCAGGGGAATGAAAGGGATTTGGTAGGTTTTTCACAGCCAAGCTCCTTTAGTCGCAGTTCTATATTGATGCCCGGTTGTCATGCAGCACTTCCTCGTTATCGGATTATTTGTAATGAAATTTTGATCATTTGCTCAATTTTGTAGCAGTATTTACGGGGTTGAACGGTGTAGTAAGAAGTAAAAATAGATAGACTCAACTAAAAAAAATAAAGTCTCTATTAATTTTTTCTGGTTAGATTGTGGATTTTCACTAATATTTAACTGACCTGATTGACGTTTATTATCGTACATAGTCCTTTTTTTGTCTCGTGTATTTTCTGTTCGACAAAATTCCTGGACGATCTTTCAGCTCATTTCGGTTCATTAGTTGTCTTACTGGAATTACAAAGAAAAATAGGAAAATACGAATGAAATTTATTGAACAGGGTTAATACTATATCCGTAATAAAAGAAATAAAAACACAATCACGTGTAATTAACACATACAAGCAAATGTATTTACTGAAAACAACCCAAGATACTAGCAAAACTTTGATACAACTAAAAAAATTATAACACGATAACCTCGCCAACCTTACGACTTGGAACATCGGCTAACACTAAGCAAATGCCTAATGCCAACTGGTGCAAAGCCATCCAAATGTCCACAGCCAGCGTAATTATTCTTGATTAATTTGACAAATCGTAACACTAGGGTTTAGGTTTCAACAGGTGCCGCAAGATCTCCGACGGTTTAATATTCAATTTCTTTCATATCTTCCTTTGCCTTCTATGAGGGTTCCATGTAGTTGGATTTCATCTAACGTATCTTCTAACGAAAGTTTTAAAAATAAGCAAAGAAAAGTTCTTTCCTTTTTTTCAGGCGTTTTATTTTATTTTAAGAAACAATTGTGTGCATAGTGACCCCAGGACAATACCGTTATTCACCACGCAATTTGTTGGCAACTGTGTTATCATTGGTAGTCATATACATACACTGCTGGGGAAAAATAAAAAAAAAGCCTACGACTAATATCGATTGTGAGTCGTGTCTAGAGTATGTACAATTAATATTCCGAAATCGTCAGATGAGATCAGGTGTGATGTAGGTTTCAGAAAAACATTTTCTTTATCGTGCCAACGTTTCCATCTTTATTGAGATCATCTTCAGGGCCTGGGATTTACAAACATTGTTTAAATTTAACAAAACCAGGTAGAATGTGTAAAAAGTGAATTTACACAAATTTATATATTTTTAAAAATTCAATCGAAGTATTTCTTCTCACTCAAAACGCTTTTTTCCCTGTGCAATTCTTGCGTGTCGTGTTGAGAGTGCCAGTGAGATATTGCTGTTGAATCGAAAATCCAACGTATACTAATTGTTAAATATTTCACATTTTAATTAGAAGAAAAAACAATTTAAAAAATCTGATTTGTTACCTATACACGATAGTATACACGAGTAATATATCACAGAGCACAACACTAGCTCTAATGCCAGCACTGCACCGATAGAACACACGCTTTGAGGAGCCAGTTGGCACTCAATGTATATGATTAGGGGTCAAGGAGGACTCGCGGTAACCGTAAACGTGGCGGGTTGTCAGGACGGGAATGAGTGGAGAAGACTCGAGCAGTATGGTTAGGACGGTTCGAAAGTTTAGTGGATCTGGACCGGATTAGCTCGTTGACAAAAGGAATGTTGAGGGCTTTATGACTATCGAGGTTAGTGACATAATATGGTGCGTTGACAATTTGTCTAAGGACTTTCGATTGGAAGGACTGCTACGCTGGAAATTGGAAGGCCTGGCAGTACCCCACAGTTCCCCTCCTCATATTGGTCTTAGTAAAGTCTTGTACAGTGTTAGCGTTGAATTAATCGCCCAAATCGATTTCCGTCTTAAAATCCTTGGTAGTAGTCTAAGTTTTGCATCGAGTTGTTGTTTTTTATGTCTTGTGTGGCGATTCAACGTCAGTCTGCTGTCGAGATATAGTCCCAGTTATTTGACTTGATTGGAAACTCTCTTTGTTATTGATGTACAATGGAGGACAAGACTGCTTTTTCAGCGTAAAAATACACCGGTGCATTGTTCTTCGTTCTTGCCCTCAGCTAATTTCCGAATTAAAATAAATACTAACAGCAATTCTTTATTTTATTTTAAATTAAGCTTATTAGCGTAGAAAAAAATCCTCTTTCCAACGATGGACATGACATGGATTCTTTAAGTTTAATCTGGGAAAATATCCTCCCCTTATCTCTTTCTACACCGCCAAAATCATGTGTTACATATTAGAGAGGTAGGAAAATTTTCCACAATGTTTACTGACCTGTTTTCGTTTAAACGCCTGCTAACTAAGTTCATGTGTCGAATTCCTTCCTTTTTGCAATGTTCGATCCTCTTGAGGTTAAAGAGTAAATGTTTACGTGATTGAGGGTGATATGTAAAATTCCTCAAAGTAAAAACTTTCCAGAGAGACGGAAGGTTTATTCGGTAAAAGGGAAATCTGTCTCATGCTCCTTATTTAGTGTAATGAGGATGTGAATTTATTCCGTTGGGGAAAACCTTTCTAAAATGTTTATAGAGATGAGGTCAAGAATTAAGCCGTTTTGTATTTGAAGGGATGTTGATTGGGTGAGTTGACTTAACAATTAAGTGGAACCCCTTGAAACGTGATACTAATGCCAACACCCCAATCACTTCCTTCCCTTCAATCAGACTTGTTTACACAAAGCATCACAGTCTCCACTCTTATTAGTTTCTTCACTTATACCCTCATCAACACTGTCTAGCCTAATTTTTACCCTTGTCGCTGCAGCTGCTAATTAATTTAACGGTAGATATTAAGCAAACATTCCCGTGCGGCAGCGAACGTTCAAAAGTACACAAAATTTCTTTCTTCTCAAAAGTAAAGTGTAAAACGCTGCAGGGGTTGTTTCTATATTTACTCAGCTGAGTTGAATCAGAATGAAGATCTTTACTATTCCTAGGTGGTCTCTCCAAGCCCAATATTATCGGAAAATAATACCAGGAAGATTTTACATGTACAGACTTGTCATATCCCCTGGCAAGAGAGGTGCAATACTAGGTTCAGAAGGTGCTCTAAAAACCTCACATCCCTACATGTGCCTTTAGGCAGGCAGTTTTGTGGCGTTCAGAAAAAGCTTCAGCCACAGTCGAGAGATGCAGAAGGCACTGAATTTCCGTCTCCGGTCAACGAGTAACATTCAGCTAAGTGCAACTTGTTCTAAAAACAACGACCACCACGAGTCCAACCTCAATTGGGGGTTATTTGGAGTCAATCGCTTCCGTGGTCCAGTCCTCTACTGTTGGCACGGGTTGCCTGAGTGGTTCAAGTTTAGTAACCCAGGAACTCTCTGCTTTGCCAAGGGGAAGGAAACGAAAAATTCCTCATTTCTAGACGCCCGAGAAGATGGTAGGTCTTGTCTAGGACCATACGGAAGGTTACCCTCTGGAGTGGCAACTATCCTTTCCGGCGGAGCATCGAACCCCTGTCTCCCGTGTGACAGGCGGTTATACTGACCAATAACGAGGAGACGGAACATGCTGAACAGGCACTGGGATACTTATTGGACTGTTTACACTTCCTGGTTTTTGAATTTACTCAGTACTTCAAGTCTCTCAATTTCAGTTCAGCGACTCGCAAATGCAATGCATCATCAACTAAAGTATAGAATGCTAAGAATATTAAACTACCAAATGCAAAGTCTGGATTAAAATTGCGTCAGTAATTCCTCATAAATCATTGCTCAGAATCATATAACACGTGAATTTTTCCTTCGTGACAAGTATGATCTGTTAATAAAACACACCCAAAAAATCGAAAGATTGTGTTCCCCTGATTACGTTAAAATATTCATTAGCTCTCTCTGTGACTGTTGCCAAATAAGTGTTCTTTGTCCTTTGCCATTTCTAATCCTAATCTTTGTACCTTGATAAAGTCACATGTCTTCTGCCGGTGACTTTACTTTATTCAGGGCACGTTCCTTTCGTGCCACATCAAATAACATATAATATCAGAGAAACAGAGGTCTGAACGAAGCTAAAGAGACGGAGAAATTACAGTTTTTAATACGTTAGAATAAACAAAAGCAAAGAAGCTCTGATTGCTTATAACGTCCAAACACAATATCGATCCCTTAATTTTCCCTTTCGCCCCTGCTATTTTATCCACTAAAATTATTTATTCAAAAAGTAGTATATTCTCAGTTGCCCGATTATATTTTGAGGTTCAAATAATATTTAACAAATCGATTTACTCAACGGTAACCATTAACAATCCGGCTTTGACCTAATTGAACAATTCTCAACCGTATTTTTTCTTTCCCGTTACATAATAATTTGCGATCAGTAGCTCGGTGTAATTTAATTTATGCAAACAAGCTGTTGAACGACCAAATTCGAGTTGAATATTAAACAATATCCCCTGACCACCTGCTTCTCTATAAATTATGGGTTATTAACTTGTGTGTGCCCAAAAGTATTTGATAACATCTCTATAGACTTGCAAAAGTTAACTTGATAATTACCGGTGTACTAGATCATAATTTCCGTTTACACAACCGAGTTGGTGTGCATTGTGTTTTATGCGATGTAGTATGTAACATGTATCTTCTCAGATGGACTCCTGGATCAACACCATGATAAAGATGACTACGAAATAAATGAAGGAACCGGAATATTAGCAATCAAGCTCATTAGGGAAATACACCGCGGTATTTCAAACTGGAATAAATTTACACTCGTGCTTTAGAAAACCTTAAAGAGGTTACACTGATAAAAGAATCCTCGTTAGATCGAATATCCAAGTAGCTATCCAATCATCAAAATTAATCAGTGAATCTAAAATCTCCACAACCTGGGGAAACGGAACACCCTGGTGACATCTCGAGTTTCGACACAACGTAGTTTTGGGTAACAAAAAGGCAGACACACAAATAAATAAATAAATAAAATGATAAGGGATAAACTCTGGAGATTCTAGACTCAGGAAACTTATGTTAAAAAACCCTCATCAAGATAGGCAAACTCACTGCTACAGTTAGAGAGGGCTGAACTCGCAGGATTAGACTACCGGTCATTGCTATCTGAGCAAACATCCATCTAACATAGGTCCAATGATGACCCCATTTGTAGGTTATGTAATGGTGAAGAAGAAACCAAAACCCATATCGTCTTCGAATGGCCATTCGCCTTCAAACCACCCAATCGATGCTTAACCTCTTAGAAACCTACGGAAATGTATTGTAGCTACTGTCAATGACTTTGTACTTCTTAACAGAAGGATCGTTTGCACAGAACTAAGAAATTAGCGAAGCAAAAGAAGCCAGAAGGATGCAATCCTTGGGGAACGTAAAACCTCACTAGCATCGATATTCATCATCATCATCCTACTAAGCTTACAACCTTTTTCTTAGTCTATTTCAAACAAAACGCAGTATATTTTAACATTTATCTGTTCAGATGTAACAGTGTAACTATTTTAAACTAAAAATGTTTTTTTATTGTTTTATGATTTGTTTTTTAAAAGGTAGTTTAAATTAGTCTATAATCGATCCGGTTGGAGTTATTGAATGCTAATAGCTGAAGAGAGTTGGCGCCCGTAAGTCGGGATAACAAGCCTCCTCGGGCTCTTCTTTATTAATCACTCTCCTCATACAATTAATAGATCACTCCCTCATACTTAAATCCTTCTGATAGTAAATCAGGTTTTATACGATAACCAATCGAAATGTCGTTGAACCATGGGTTTCTAGGAGGTAATTTACAACTACGCCCACCAATAATAAACAAGGACAATAATCAGCTTTTATCATTTCATTCCTACAATATGATTTTACGTTTCGTAATTTATGTTTTCGTTATTTTTAAAGGGATTTATATGTTTAGTTTGTATGTTGATTTATATTTTTTTCAGCAGCCGGTTTTACGTAATAGGGTAGCTTTATCATCACGTGTTCCCCCCCACGGGAAATAAGATATCGCGAAGGCGTTATAAGTAGTGACGTGCGATACCAATCGATGTAAGTAAAGCATCCAGTATTTTCTTTCGATGCTGAGTACTTTTGGTAACGAATATTGTCATTCGATGGAAGCACTGTATTGAGTACTTTTTGCAGTATCGGTAAAAATACTCAACTATATTTTTCATTGTGTTCGAGTAATAATGAATTGTTATTTTCCGTTCGAAACATGCCTTCCATCCATTTCAGTAATATCTTCTAAAATGATTTTTATATCCTAGAAAAAACAGCACGATCGATCAACCATATCATATCATACAGCTCTAGTATGTACTGTAGACGTGACATGGATAAGACTTTTAAATTTGTTTCTGTCTCCAAACTTCACAGAATAACCAAGAATGAAGTAGGAAAACCTTGTGAAACAGGCCCGTATCACTGCCAAAGAATCCACTGCTTAATCACTCATGACATAAAAGGGCCATAATAGGTTGTTACTTGTTTGGACAGGCGTACAACCGATATCAATATCCTAACTACAAAACACACAGCAGTCAGATTTTACGTGACAGTAAAAACTTTATAATGAAGTTCAATACCCAATAACTATGTCATCCATAATGTCCAATTGCCCAAGAATTTCAATGCTAATAGTACTCTGAACATTACGCATGAGGAGTTAGAATATTTCAAATCAAACTTGTTAATAGCCAACCACTATTTTGCCCTACAAAATATTTCGGCAGTTCGTCAAAAGTTATGAAGCCATTAAGGTTGGAGGGCTGGTCTTTAAAGTATAGCTGAAACAAAAGTGGATCTAGTATGCACCCTTGAGGCACACAGACCTGTACCCGCCGCCGCGTCCCCACTACGCCTCTATGCCAAAATATAAACATTAAGCTTTGTACAGTTGAAAATGTGCTTGACGGTTATTGGTACTTTTATTCTTCAATGTCGGGCACCTCCTTTTTCGTTGGTTTTTTTCTGGCCAGAAGTTACTCATAACCTATGAGCAGTCTTAGCAGTATGGCTTTTTACCTTTTCCACCGGTTAGTTCTTCTAGGACCAGGGACCATTGTCATTCTTAACCTGCCACCGTCGGCAGGATTATTTCTATGCTTATAAAATGTTTTTTTTTTTCTTCAAGTAACTAAAAACTGTTCGCCTTCCATCTCATAGGTAGATACCTAATCACGTCTCCTCTCAAAAGTGAAGCTTAAGGTTATTTTACTAAGAAAACTGAATCGTCGACATCTTGAATCAGCGGGAGTACGTCTGATCTTAGAAATAATGAATACTGGAGTGAGTGCGGTGTTCAATCCTTTTTAAAAAGATAGTTCCTACTCACAGTAAGTACTTACTTATCTTGAACCTGCAAATTTTTGTTTATTTTAACGAATGAGCGCATTTTACCTACAGGTCGATAGTAAGTTGATAATTTATGAATAAAGGACAAAGTACTCATATGAGTATTCGTTAGTGTCGAAAAATTTTTGTCGATACTTGACTGGTAGTCGAATAGTTCTTTCGATACCAGAATCGCGTACTGTATCGAATATTTTCAGGTCTCGTACGTCACTACTTATAAAGAGCAAAAAGGATAATAAAAACAGGGAACAATTTCTCTTTACCGTCACTTAATGTAAAATAGCCAAACTATTGTAAAAATTTAGTAGCGTTTTATGCGTAACATAACTTCCTAAATGCTGTGTTTACCAAGGAGTGGGGCGAGTGTACAGCTTGACAAAATAAATGCACCGTTTGTCAAGAATGTAACCGAAAGGAAAAGAATGCAATTTTGGAAATTAACATCGACTCCGTTCCCTGGCGAGAGGGTGGAGAGGATTGAGTGAGTCAGTGGGTAATTCGTGGCAAAGATCTCTTCTAGATTGGCCCTGTCAGGGTCATTGATTTATGAAGACATAATAAATAGATTGCGGTTGATTAAATCTATTGCCGAACGTGTTGTGTAAGATTTGATACGGTTCGGCCCACCCAGTGATACCGTGAAATCTTAATACAAGAACGATTTTCCACCGCACACTCGACCCCAACAATTTCATAAGGGAATATTGGACCAAGTCGTTTAGTCACGCCCAGGCCGATTGATCACCCGGTTAACTACCTTTTCCCCTTCGATTTCGCCTGTTTCGGCATTTGTGACAATCAGATTATTACAAATAACAAACGGATTTTTCTTTATTTATGCGGCATCCTCTATATTGGGACTTCAAAACGAATAACTTCTTGCTCCTGTTAAAGTTCCATAAATATACACGTTATACAGGATGTTCGGCTACTCGTGGTACAAACTCTGCTTGTAGAATCTATATTCAAATCGGAACCAAAACGTACTAATTAACTCTTTTTATGCAAGGTTTTGGTTGGAATGAAAAGTTAGTACCACTGACGGGATTCGAACCCACGACCTTCCGCTCAATACGCCGCTGCTCTAACCACTTGAGCTATCGTGACTTCGATCCTCTCGGACACCAACTCCCCGTCTGAACCTACAACCTTTCGAATTTTCCCTCCCATGGGTCCTCCGAGTGCACCGATGGCATTCGTCTCAGTGCTGTGACCCTGAGATAAAAACGTATTCCGATAACATTTCTAATATGTAGTAATATTTATAGGGTACAGATAAGAAAAAAATATTCTCCATTCTACCGTCCTAACCATGCATCATGTAGGTGAAGAATAAATCACTTAGAGAAATTTAACGTTTTTGGTAATTTGTTGTCGTGTGTTGTAGTTGCAATGAAGGTGCCTAGATGTTTCTGAATGGGCGCTTAAGGCCATTAAAATTTATTAGCCGTAGATAACTAAAACAAAGAAGCCAGTTATTAGAAACCCATTGAGAACAGGGCGTTTCCTCAACATAAACCAGCCACGGTCATCAATTCACAGCATGTGCCGCCTTCTAAAAATAAATGGCCGAAATTATAAACATTTTATGACGGTGAGGAGCTTTTGCTTTATGCTTTTCCCATAAAGCCCTTAACCCACAGTTCTTTTGGCTGTTAGTCATTTTAAGGGTTATGACTGGGGACGGAGAAACTGAGTAACAAACCTACTACGGAAAGTTGTCCTTTTTTCATTATTTTTCCGTTAGTGTTTTAGGGCATAAGCCACTTTAAGTTTAACGATTCTAATTAAAAATATGACAATCAATTACTGGATGACAAACTCAATAATTCGTTATGCGGAGTTAGTTCAAGTATTTAGCGGAAATATTCTCCGATTCGTTCTATTATGTCTCTGAAGGTTTAATGCACTTTCAACTTTCAAAACGTGCAGGGAATAGCATTACAACTCCCTTCAACAAAAAAAAAACTTATTTATCCATATTTGACATTTTAAAAATGAGAAAAAAAGGGGAAAATTCGAATGGTTATGGGTTGAGCTGAGGAATTGGTGCCCGAGTGGATCGAAATCACGGTAGCTGAAGCGGGAAGATCATCATTATCATTGAGCAGAAGGTCATGAGTTCGAATCCCGCTCGTAACACTAACCTTTTTCACCTCGATCAAGAACTTAGGTAAAAAAAAAGGAATTAATTTAAAAACCTTACTTAACCTTACAGTTATTCCGTTCAGCTTAAGCAGCAGAATTGGATTAACTACTTGGAAAACCAATCTTTTTGTTGAATAGAGAAAATTAACATGTGTTTATTGAAGACTGGAAATAGTTCGCAGGGAATCAACCGTTTATTCTCTAATTATTGTACAAAAACTGGCAGTTAGATGTGCCGCACTTGAACGAAAGGAATGCAACTACGGTGTCATCCTAGATGTGAAGCAAACCTTCGATCGGGTATTTAACTCGGGGCTGGGGAAGATTAACAGTCCTCTTCTCTCTTGCGTGTCCTATTATCCTCTTAAATCGACAGATACTTTTCAAGTAGCTCCAAATCAGCAGGATATGGTACAGGTGCAGGGGTACCCCAAAGACTAGGTATCTTAGGACCCATCTTCTACACAGTACACACCGCAGTCGCTCTGAAACTACATTCTGATGATAATGAAGAACATCTCAACCAGAAACCAGTAAACCCTTGTCTCATCCCTTTATCCATGGTTCAAGTACTGAAAATGACAATAGCGATTAAAAAAACAAACTTTCTAGTTAAATTCACTATTTTCGTGGTCCGCTCGACCAATTAAATTTATATGGCAAAAGGAGGTAAAACTCGTAAGGTGAGGTTGAGATGGGGAGTTGATGTCCGAGGGGATCGAGGTCACGATAGCTCAGGTGGTAGAGCAACGGCGTATCTAGCCGAAGGTCGTGGGTTCGAATCCCTCTCGTGCCATTAACTTCTTTAAAAATTTTCTAGTTAAAGTGAAACCCTTGGAAAAATGATCTCTCCTTTCACTACTATCGCATAAATTCAAGGATTTCTTAACACCTGGTAGCACCGTCATACTTTGCTTTCGTATAGATGTTCTCAACCTGCAAACGCCTTGATCACGACAATAAAAACGTACATTTTTCTTATTTTGAAGGATAAACACTGCTACAATAATATTACACTCCCACGAGCTAATGAATTCACTACGTTGTGATATACATTGTCTAACACACCCGACTCAAAAGATCAACTATCAACACTGACTCATTTATATCAACATTCTGAGATACATTTGGACGACTTTCGAAGAGTACAGCCAGAAGAAGCACTGTGCAGATACTGCCAGGAAGAGGAGGCGACCGCAGAACACATATTACCTTTTTGTAGTCTTTCTGCTGATTCTTGATACTAAGACAGGAAAAGCCGCAAGCAAGATCCAACACTAAGAATCTGCTGGCAAGGCTGTGGAGGTAGATTCCCAACCTGAAGCTGACCAGTTCGGTAAAAAATAAAGAAGCCCAGTAGATCTTATTCAGATTGAGGTCCAATAGTTTTTGTGGCCACCTCTTTTATCCCTCCCTTTTCCGGATCGAACTTGGAGATTGCAACCTCCACTATTCCTAACCATCATACTCAATGCTTCTTTCTATTTTATCATTCACAATTGACTTAATATTAAAGTAAGCAATAGCAGCTACGAGAAATTTAAGCAATAATCTTTCTATCGCGGAAACCATCATCTCATAGATATATCATCTCTTTCTTCTAGATTAGATAAAAGCCGAAAGTCCTTCCTGATAATTGAAGCTGACATACTGAAGTAGTGACTCCAATAGTAGTAATTGGGTATTATCCACATATGCATACTATGTATCTAATTTATTTAAACACAGGTGTCGTAGGTGAAAGTTGTAAAAAGGCATTTCATGTGTGGTAAAAAATAGGGTTAATTAAAATTACTAATTGTAGGTTAACACGGCTCGTTCATTTACTGGGTACGAATTTACGCACTGATCAGTATATACTATGCTACAATTTCACGTATGAAATGTTCGTTCGATAATTGAGTCACTCTGTTTTCCTAATGCAACGTAGTTTTTCTGAAGGCACTAGAAAGTAATGGTGCAAAAAGTGGTAACTAGGATTACAAGAGCATCATTATAAAAAGAGGGAGAGGAAGAGAAAAAAAGAAAGCGTGCGCGCGTTTATAGTGGCACAATAAATAGGATGGATATGAAATGGCATGTGGCCATGCCATCATGCTAGGCACACCGACTCTCTATTAGCTCTAAAGGCCAACTATTTCCCCTCCCCCACAACATACTTATATTGAAATATTTTGACGGTAAACTTTATTATCCACATAATTCCCGTGCTTAAAGCCTATTGGGCCTAATTATTTATTGTGGTTTGGTAAGTTTCGTGCAGTTAAATGCTTATCACAAAAGAGTTCCCTACAGTTGTATTAATAACTTAAAGGAAACGCTCCAACTTCTCGCTGTTATACTTTATGTACTGGGTACTTCTCTTCCGATAACAAGTTCGTGTAAATAAATGCCGCCAGACGCAGATAAAACGAGCGCCGATACTTTTTTTTTGTTTTATAAGTTGCCCTAAACTTTTCCCGCCGCACAAAACAAACATCCCGCGGTGATGTTTTATGCTTACTTCGGAAAGGATAGGAGAAAAATTATTAGCCTATTCATTAAATTGGAGCTGGGCAGAAATATGGCCAAGTTTCAAGAAAAATCGACTCCAGAACAATTTCAGAAATGGGTAGTAATCATTCCGTTTGATTAATACAAAGTACTGATTCCAAAGTTGGGGAGAAAATATCATAAACACATTTAACTTTGACCGGTCCATTTTTCTGAAGAAACAGTTACATACTCTCGTCAAAAATAATGTACAAATGCTAGTTAATAATTACAAAACTAAACACGTTTACGTAAAATTTCTTATGAGTTTCATACGTACAAGTTCGATGTTTTTTTTTGATATTTGATTTTGATGATATTTTGTAAATGATTTCAACCTTTAAGTGGTCCGACATCATTCGCCTCATAATCGGCGATAGGAGAGTGCGATGGACAACGTTTTTTCTTTGTTATGAGTTTTTCACATCGTTCGGTTACATGCTGTTGCTTGGAAATTTACTGTATTCGGTACGGATTGAACCAGTGTTTCATTTTTTCTGAACACATTATTTTTTTCTAAAATATTAGTGTTTTTTGTTACTTAATCTCAGTCGATTCGTGTTTTCAGAAATAAGTCATTTAAGTGGAAACAGAAATGTGTTTGACGCGTCGACTGTTCTCCACATTTCCTACAATGTGTGGGATTTTGTGGCCGATAGTTAATGATTATTTGGTATTCGTGATATGCTGTCTGGTGTGAGGTAGATATTAGAAAAACAAAAATCTTTATCGTGCCAACGTTTCGGCCTTTATTGAGATCATCTTCATATCTTTCTAAACGGGAAGATATAAGAACATCGAATTCTATGAACAAATTTAAAATCGCCTGAAGATGTTCTCAATATAGACCAAAACGTTGGCACGACAAAGAAAATGTTTTCCTAAAACATTTACCTTCGGTAAATTTATGAGGAATTCCTTTGCTGAACTTCTACGTCTTCCCATGTCGACCTCTAGACGGAAGGTTTCATCGGTTACTTTGAACACTGGCAAGCATCTGACAAGTTTGGCTCGAATCAAGTTCGATAGATTCCCTTAATTCGTCGTCATTAAAACAAGAAGACTATAGGCCTCGGTTCAATTTCCCATCATGCTCAAAAGCAAATATTTTGAACAATATGATGACATATTCGTTGGGATAGCCTAGTTTTTGAGAGAGATGCTCATATTTTCTACGATTGATTTTTTGTTCTGGCTTGAAAAAAAACAAAAAAAACATGTCATTTCTATTGGGTTGTCCGGAAAATAATGCAGGATTTTGGTATTAAAAAAAAAAAAAAAAAAAAAAGAAACTAGTTACTTTAAAGCAATGTTCTTTAATCAAAATAATTTCCCATACTCTCAATACATTTCTCCCAACGTGTTGGTAACTTATTAATTCCGTCTGAGTAGAATTCAGAATTTTTAGAATTGATAAAGTCAATAAATGCATTTTCCAGTTCCGTTTGATTTTTGAATATTATGTGTTGTAAGTAGTGGTCCAGGTGTCTAAAAAAATGGTAGTCAGTAGGCGAGAGGTCCGGAGAGTAGGGTGGGTGAGGCAAAGTTTCATAGCCAAGCTCCAATAATTTTTGTGACGTTACACGTGACACATGTGGTCGAGCGTTGTCATGCAACAAAATGGGCCCTTTCCGATTTCACTTTTCCAATCGCCTTGAGGTGGTCAGCGACGGTCATTTTACTGACTTTGAGTTGCTCTGCAAGTTCTCGAACAGTTGTTTTGGGGTTTTCTTCCACCACTGATCGCAGAACATCATCATTAAGAGAGGAAGGCCTTCCACGACCTTCTTCATCTTCAAGGCTGAAATCTCCCTCCCGAAATTTTTTAAACCACCTTTGCACAGTGCACTCATTAACACAACCCTCGCCCCAGACTTGGTTAATGTTTCTAGCCGTTTGGGCTCCGCTTCGGCCGAGTTTAAACTCGTAAAAGAAAATCGTACGAAATTCTCGCTTTGACATTATAAGGATGACTGAATTATTTCCAAGTAGCGGAATGCTACAGAGGTAAACAAACAATATCATTTGGAAGAGGATTAATAAGTGTTGACATTCATACAAATGAGTAATCCTGTAAACGTAAACAGAATATTTTATATAGATTTTTTTAATGAAAACTTAAAATCCTGCATTATTTTCCGGACAACCCAATAAATATAAACCATCCAAAAGAATTTGAAAAACCGAAAACACTTCTGCAAAAAATGTGCCTACAATTTTCAAAAACAGTTCAAATCTAACTAATGTATTTTTAATCAGGTGATATATGGAATTCATTTTCACATCATAAAACAAAATCTCCTGCAAAAATTAAAAAACCCATCATAATAAAAAAGTTGCTTAAACAACATAAAGGGAACATTTGACGAGACCTCGTATGAATCCGTTACATCGATACTGCCAATAAGAATAGAACTATAGATGATAGGTAAAACTAAAACTTGGGACAGAAAGCCTTATAATACAACCATTGAGAGGTTGCTCCCAGAGGAGTATTATCACTAACTTTATTTATGGCTACTGGTGGAAGATGACATAAGCTAACTGCAATGGGTTTGGACCAACAAGTACAGATGTCAGTCAGAGACTAATGTAACCAGACTGTTGGAAGGAAAAAACCTTAAATGAATGAAATGGTACGGGGAAAATGGTTTAAATATAAACCGATCCAAGAGAGTAGAACTTGAGGTTGTTTCACTCTTATTATTATTATTTACACCTGAAGCTTTAGTTAAAATAAGTAAAATTGAAAATTCTTGGAGCATAACATTATCAAATAAAACACGATGAGAAAAACCACCCACTGATAACACACCCTCACACTGCACCCACACGCAAATCTATGTTGAGGAATTCTAAGTAGAGTTTGTGAAGAAAGTTGTGTGAAAAGTGAGTTTGCATTTAAGGAAACGGGATTTTTTGATGTTACAAGGTTACAAGATCGTGAATAAATGGAATACGGAGGTCAGTGGGCATGATTTTATTGGAGACGTAGAAGGATTAAGGATTCTTGGGGTTTTGGATTGACTGGACATGGGATGAAATGGAATGTTTGCTTGAGTCACAAGATTCTTCTCCGTAGGTGCATATCTCGACGAATGAGTGTCCAGGTACTATAGTCGGTATCAGTATGTCATTTAGTCGTAATTAAGGGCACAGTAACTTTCTTAATGCGAAAGTAACGTGAACGCATTTGCTTTTGTTTACTTTGATTGACTTTGCAGACAAGAGCTTACATCGGTTGGCATGAAGTGGCATGAGATAATGTGTCTGGGGAAGTAGGAATGTCGGCAGTGTATATTGTGTCAAGGATCGGATCAAGGAAAATTCCTTGGGGCTAAATCCTAAAATTATCTTATGTACCTGACGAATGTACGACGTGGACTAAAATAAATAAATACATCACAATTAATTACGGTTTTTAGTTGAGATGAAAAAAAGCTAATGGCAAGAGAGGGATTCGAACCCACGACCTTCGGCTAGATACGCTTCTGCTCTTCCACCTGAGCTATCGTGACCTCGATCCACTCGGACATCAACTCCTCATCTCAACCTCACCTTACGATTTTTCCCTCCTTTTGCCATATTTCAATATATTTTTCATCTCAACCAATAACGGTAATTAATTGTGATATATTAATTGGTAGAGTGGACCAGGAAAATAGTTAATTATTAAATAAATACGTCTCAAAAGAAAGGTTCTTGTCACACCGTCGTCATACCCCAGGAGTTTATACAACAACCTTTTATCAGTATGCCAAAAAAGGATAGAAGGTCATTAAAACCGGTGGGGTGGGGGAATTCTTGTCCTCATGAAATTCACAAAAAATGCTGAATAGTCTACGATTTGCGTGTCATATTTGTTCTATTATCAACGAGCCGGACTTTATTAAAAGCACGAAATGTACCAGGTAACATTAAAGATCGTAATACTTTGACCGGGCAAAAAGAAAGACGTCATTCAGCACATGACACCCCGTCTTTCTTGTTGCCGTAAAAGCCGCACCCCTGTATATTTATATATTACATATTTGTTCATCGATTCTCCCCGCCCCGAAACATAAACCTTGTACGTGATCCGAGGCGAGTTTGTACACCTACGACTCAATCAATATTGCATTAATTACCTCAGGTATCAGCTATGTTGATAGTTCCCGATTATTTATTCATCATTTAACAACGCTGTAATACCTCAAGGCAAACGCATTTAACCTTCTTTGTCCAACGATTACCCTCTTTTAGCTCTGCCATTATTTATATTACACCCGAATTGTTATTATTTCCGCATTAGACAATTTACTGATCACAGTCAACCCAGGGTTTTTTTGAATCACCTGTTTTATTATTTCGTAGGTCAACTGTTCGAACCTGCCACTGCAATTATATTCATGGAACAAACGAAACTCGCTGGATATACTACCGTTCGGGGCAGAACGTCGCAAGAAAAATAAACATTATTTCATCGATATTATTTATGTAATCGGTCTACCGCCTGAGCGTCTACTCTCATGTTGTTAAAATGGTTGTCCGTATTGGATTTCTTAATCCAATGATGAAAAGATAAAAAAGCACTTTTTTTCGCTTCGTCCCCATGAAGGATTACTGATCCTTACTATCCTTGGTAGTGAAGTAATGCCTGTCCCATAGGAAGGACCTACGTCCAACTCCTTTTTTCCCATTAACTTAAATTTCTGCATTTCGCATTAAATAAATTATACGCTAGAAAGCTTAGGGAAGGAAATTGTTATGAAATTTGCCAAGCACTACTGTTAATCTTTTGAAATGAGATTGCAAATTTAGTTTTTGTACAGAGTCGTGGTCGAGAAGTCAATCAACTTCACGATACATTTTTCATACTATTTTCAATCAGTGTTGATGAACGGTGTTGTTCTGCGAGTCGGTGAACTCATGCTGAATTGGTGACTTATTGGGTCCGTCTTCGCTCGCGGAGTCATCGCATCTTTCTTTTTGTGTATTGTTTTTATAAAGTTAAAGCTGGGAAATAGCTTTTGCCCATGTCCATAAGTTGAATTATTTGAATAACCCAGATCTCCTTTTTTCCCATTAACTTAAATTTCTGCATTTCGCATTAAATAAATTATACGCTAGAAAGCTTAGTGAAAGAAATTGTTATGAAATTTGCCAAGCACTACCGTTAATCTTTTGAAATGAGATTGCAAATTTAGTTTTTGTACAAAGTTTAAATTCAGAAAGGATAATTTAATAATGATTTAGTGTTTTTTAACAGAAAATTAAATCGAAAGTTCTAGGAAAGTGCCTTATTAAAAGAAATTCAACGCTCTTTTCAACTTTATTTTATTAACCCGAAATGAATAGTTCAAGAGCTACGAATAGATTTACGACGAAAACTAAAAATGGTTGGAAAAAAAAACACGTTGACAAACTGCAATTGGGTTCAGGATCGGACCATTGTTATACGAATTTTTTGGTTTCCTTTAACGGTAGGTAGTGTGGTCCTGGTCACCTGACCAAATTTCTCGTACGAGTCACCCTGTATATTAACTAGTGTGAAAGATCAATCTATGTAGATGTATACATTTTTTATGAAGTGAAAATAGTGTTTTCTATGATGGTTTTTCTTAAATAAACAAGTTGCAGATATACTCAGCCACTAGATGCTGTGATAATTTCTAGTCATATTCATAAAGACATCTTATTCAGGTTCTGTTTGTAATTTTTGTTAAAATGGGGAATCTTAGTTTTATAATTATTTAATTATTTATATTTTAAATCGCCATTTTTTCTTTAAAAAATACACGATAATTTTTCTTATTTTATGTTGCAGTATGGTAAAATATCTCGTAAATTGTAACTTTATATAAACGTTTGTTCCTGCTACTCGCTGGCGTTTAATAATCAAATGAATTTATTATATAAACTGTTTATATTATGTAAATCGTATCCGGGCATGGCTTTAAAGCGATAAAAGTAGTTTTTGTTCTGTTTCTACATGTGAGTAGGTACGCCACCCACCCGATTTGAGTACCGCGGAGGACGGCTGCTTGCCATTCGCGGTGTTTACAGGGCCCACAAATAAACTAAGACGATTCGTATTCCTGAACAAGGTGTGTTTCATATGCAGGCTAGAACTTGCCCCAGTGATGTGTAGCATCAGATATTATTAATGATAGCATTTTGGGGGTAATTTGAAAGCTAGGTGGATAGCGGGGTCGGTGTTCTTCTTGGAATATGGAATAGCGTCGGTAGCCCCAGATCTTGAAGATATCTCTTGGCAATTGTTATGTATGACCACAACCTTACCCAACTCGTTCTTGTGAATTGAAATGGTTTTGAGGAATAATGGCACATCTTTAATATATTTTTTAAAATGTAGATTACAAGGACCGGTTTTGTATATATTAATTATAAGGACTGTGTTATTTCTTCAGTCAATAAAGTTTTTCTCTCAACACGACTCACAAGAATGACACAACGAACACTTGGACACAAACACTTTGAGTAAGTACAAATACTCTGATTGAATTTAAAATTCCTAGCATTCATTTTTTTCATAACGAACATATATTTGTAAAATTGAAACAATGTTTATAAATCCCAGGCTCTGAAGATGATCTCAATAAAGATCGAAACGTTGGCACGATAAAGAAAATGTTTTTCTAACTTACGTCACACCTGACTTCATCTCATTATCTCCAAATGATGTGAGTAGTTCTCACTGAAGATGCGCAATGCCGAAACACGTTTGAGTCATTCAACAAACCCGCGGGTAAAGACGGACCCAATAAGTACTGTGCCGATTCAATATGATATCATCACATTTTTGAAAGGAAATGTTTTTTTAAGAATGCCCTTGTTTATCACATCTGGCCATAGTTCCGTGATATCCGGAGATCGTTCCCGCAAAACTCCGCTCTTTCTTGCAGGTGCATTGTGAAGATGTAGATAACAACCCTTTACATCACTATGACTTTCTTTGAACGTTTATAGTTATGTGTAAAACTGGTTGAGGTCGAACGTGTAGATTTACTAGTCGGGGTGTACATTATACTGCGCCCTTCAAGAATTTTGGAATCCTCTGTTCTGTGCTTATAGTAGACCGGTGAATCCTTGATGATCAAGGAACATGGTTTATAAGATCACTTTCAATGGTTGAATCTCTTCCACGGTTATATTGTACGTTCCAAATCGTTTCCTCCTGCGGGCAAATTTGGTGCCCCAGTTTGTTATTAGGTGTGTTGGTGTTACCTCTGCTTATTTGAAAAATCGGCATTTGTAACGGGTTATGCCAATCCTCTGCCGATTTCGAGTGCAGTGTCCTGTTAAGAATCTTGGTTGGATTCGCAGTTTTTTCCTGCATTCTTTAATGCATTCTGTTACCTCTTTCCTTCCCGAGTTTGTTAGGACGTTCTTGGATAGTTTCTGTCCAATGAGTAAGTTCCATTGTTCCCTTAATTTCTTTGTATTTTTCTATCTAAGGTGTTCATTGATAGTGCCGATCCCTACTCCGCCGAACGGGTCGAGTAGTATCAGCGACATAGCACCCAATTGCTTGCAAGGGCGTCCGCTTACTCGTTGCCTTCTACTCCTATATGTCCTGGGACTCGTCAGAGGACAACTTTATATTGTATACCTGCCTATCTAATCTGTTGGGTTCACTTTTGTAATTCAGCACCATCTTTGAGCGAATGATGTTTGAGTTTAGCGCTTTGATGGATGTTTGGAAAACGGTAATCGAAAGGAAACTCGCAATTGTCTTGATAAGTAATAAGTTGATAAGTATGAGTATTTTATTATGTAGAGATATTTAAGGTATTTAAAATGATGAACCCACATTGATGATATTTGAGTGTCAATCATCAGAAAAAGGTAATCATCAAAATTCATGAAATGGCTTCTCATTTTGATTCCATTAAAATTATTCAATATAATATTGAAGAAATTGCACTGGCATCACATGCTTGGTCTTTTTAAACTAGTGTTCCAATGGTGGGCTTGAGACTTGGTTAAAAAATGGTAGTGGTAAATTTGTTATGGAATTAGAAGAGTTATATGGTAAGCGGATGTTTCCTAGGAGAATATCTGTCATCTACTTAAATTGCTCAGAAGTGCGCCTGCTCAGTGTACACCTCACGAAGAAAATTCTCCTATAATTAATGGAAACGGACCTAACAATTTCTAAACTTAGAAACAATAAGACTTCATCCAGGAGGAATTTTTTTCATACGAGGCTTTATGTGAAAACATCCACAACAACGTTCCCTCGATGTTCTTTCAGATGACAATGGTCATCAAATTTTTTTGATCGAAGGGAATAAAGATTTTTAACATCTTAGGCGAAGTTAACACAAAATCATACATGTTATCGTGATATTACAAAAGAAAATAACATAAAACGTAACAGGTGAATACACGGTCAATGAATCGTTCTGAAAGCGACCTTTAGGGACCTGTTGTTGTTGATGTTGTTTTGGGTGGGTATACGTAGATGAAAGAAAGCCGCCCTGTTAGGATCGTGTGCACCGGACTGGCCCGGATTTAGTATGGGACTCCTACCTCACTCCTAAGTGATCAAATCCTAATTAATAAGTGGCTGGATACTGAATCAAGGCGGTAATGAAAAGGCGGCACAGGATTAAAGGAGCCGGCTCTTTGAGTGTAAGTAATACCGGCTATAAGTCATCTCATCCTTCCATTTATTAACTATGTTTCCGCCTCACCTTCTAATTCAAATATAAATTTCACACGTTTCCTTTACCGAACCACCTACCAGGCCCTCCTATTTATCAATCGATCATTACTTTAAAGAGGAATTAAGAATCACTTAACTGTATTTTTTTGATCGGGTGATTCATGATGATTGCAGGTTTGTCAATAAGTCAATCAAAACGGACTTATAACTTTTAATGTTTCTAAATTGAATATTGCCTATGAATAAAGTGATTAATTTTATATAATTATAACTATTTAAAATATGTACTGTCGGTTTAAATGCACTTTTATTATTTGGAAAAATTATGCTTATTTTTATGTATGTGTCCGCCAGGTAGAGAAAGGGTGCTCAATGTGTCTTAATTGAAGAGTACATTCCTTGGCTCCGTATAGGGAGCACGTAGGAATGCTACCTGTTAGAATTGTTCGTAAGCAGCAGGAATATTTGAGCCCGTGATTTTTGGAGGAAACACGATTGCTTCATTATATATAGTACCTATTAGTCCCTAGCGTGTTTTGAAAATGAATGTATTTATTAGCGCGAATGGGTACAATGATAGGACGTATGGCGGAATACTGAGTACTCCTTGGACGATCAATTAGGTTGTTTTTGTTGTTATCAATAGGATAAGAAGGTGAAGGATGATTATCGGGTATCACCTTAACTGACTGAATGGTATGTAAATAATTAAGAATGTTTATGGTAAATTGGATCAAGGATTGAAGGCTGAATTGACCTAGGCTATTGGGAACCCCGGCAGCCCGACCAAAGCGGCTAGATGGATAAGACCAGAGTTCTGGACAAATGATATTCTTTGAGTTTCTTTCAATTTGATTTGGAAGACTTGGTTGTTTGAAAAATTTAAAGATTTCACACACCCTTCAATCAGTCTTCAATCCAAGAAGATATTTAATTGGCTTATTAGCTTATCATCAATTGAGTGTTTTCCTTTTCTACTCATTTTATATTTGGAGAAAGTGTAAGAAGAAAAAACCTTACGTGCTTAGTTGGTCGACTGGTGGAAAAACTTTGGAAAACTTCAAAAAATGTCTTTCTAATGTAAAGTCGCTATTTATAAAAGAACGATGTTGATTAACAGTAAACTTTGAACTTTAAGTTTGTTAGTGTTTATTACAAGGTGCAATAACCAAATCTGAATTATTAACCCTCGAGGAACCGTGCGTTGTCATGCTGCAAAATAACACAGCTTAAACTTCAAACTTCAGTTTAGGCCAATAGAGTTCTGGATTTATTTATACCTGGCCATGAGGAAAAATTAAATGAATCTTTCGAAATCTTTGGAAAGCATCTATATCTTTCTCGACATAATCGAGATATTAAGGAATGTTGGTAATGTCATAGACTAACTTAACAAATGACGCCATTCGTAACTTCATTCAGTAAATTCGAATGCCTCGCTTACATTTGTGTGGGAAACGTAATTCACCTGCAACTCCTGCTGCTATAAAGAATCCCTATCAAGAGATCGTGGTCGGACTGATCTAACTTTACTGTCATGTCCCTGTTTTAAGCCAGATCTGGGCCGCTCTGGTTGACATCTTCGCACATGTCCGCCGAGGAATGAGGAGAGACTTAAAACCTTTTTTGAATCAATAATGTCTCACAATTGTCAGAATTTCGTGGTTAAGGATTTTTCAAATGATAACATAAAACCATACATTCGTATTTACATGAATAGTTGTAAATATTGAAAAATTGACTTTTTGTATCCCACCAAGATACCTTATTTTATTGGTTTCTTGTGTGTCAAAAGATTTTACCCTATTGGTAGAATTATTGCAACCAGATGAATGAAACATAATTATGGTTATTCTATTCTAGGATTATGATTGAAAATCATATAAATTGTGATTTTTCACTAAGAGATTGTAGGAAGTGATTATTTGGAAACCGTGAAATACGGTTTGGTGTGAGGTAGATTTTAGAAAAAACATTTTCTTTATCGTGCTACGTTTCGATCTTTATTGAGATCATCTACAGGGCCTTGTGCTGCCTGCAATTCAACAAAAAGTTCTCTGTTTGTTAGCCGATGCAAGTTTCTTGTCATTGTTGTCGATGTCCTTCTGAATACACATTGCTTGGTGTACATGTGTAGTTGAAATCTGTATATAGAATCCCATGCTCTTCATTGTTCTCGTTTAGAAATGTGTGGGGTTTAATGACCGTTGTTTAACGATTATTTGGAATTCGTGAAATGGGATGTGGTGTGACGTAGGTGTTACTGAGGAGGAGGCTAAAAACTCGAAGTGCATTTAATGAAAAGTCCAAACACAAAAAGCCGGAAAAATTCTATAAAATATCACCCAAACCACATAAAAGAGATATCCAACGGGGGAGGGGAAGGAGATAAAATTTATAAGAAAAACACAAATGACGTGTAAAAAATAAGTTATTTTTCTGAGGAGGAGGAGAATAAAAACAACTCGAAATACATTTAAATAAAAATACAAAATAACATTAATACAACAATCAACTTAATAAAAAATCACCCAAACTCCATAAAAGAGATATCCGACGAAAAAAACCCATAAAATATATAAGAAAATTCATAAGTGATAAGTAAAAAAACATTTTCCTTATCGTGCCAACGTTTTGATCATCTTCAGTTGTTTCTAAATCTGTTCATAGAACCCCTTGTTTTTCGTTCTTCTCGTGTAGAAAGATATGAAGATGATCTCAATAAAAACCGAAACGTTGGCACGATTAAGTATCAAAAACACTATTATTTTAGAAAAGAGTTATATATATTGAGACAAAATGAAACACTGGTTCAATCCGTGACGAATGCTGTCTGTCGCTTCACTGAACTCATTGGGGGTCTTGATGCTAAATACACCACCGTCTTCGAGAGGGTGAACCGTTGAATGATGCCTGTCAGCCATTGTAAAGAAGTAAAGAATTCTCCTTTACTAATACCAACCTCCCAGGAACTAAATTCTTTGAGTTGAAATGTCATTTTGATCGTTGCTTTAGTGTTTGGAGATAATCGGTAGACCAACTGGACTAAACCACAACTGCTGAAGAACTTGTTGCAGATGCTTCCACCGAGTTAACCTGTTTTTAGAGGTTATAGAGTATTCGGGGTCAGGTAGGGACATTAAATGGTTTCCAGTGAGGAAATGACCGAGGGATAAATAGGAAAATACGTTGGGGTTGCAGGACAAGGGCGTTGAAGGACGGGAAAGCGTAACAGTCATGACTGAAGTCATTAGTCTGCTTCAAAACTTTAGACATGGCGAGATGACGACACCTAAGTATTTCCATTCGTTAACCACTTCAATCCTTTCTCCTTTGACAAACCAGAAGATTTCTACCAGCCAGAAGATTTCAAACGTCCTGTAAAGGAGGAACAGGATTGGCCCGAGCTCCCACTTTATGCGCTCTCGCTCCCACAGGGCAGTGGTCGGAATAGCCCGACTCTTTACGAACTCAGTGTCCAAAAATGCTATAATAACCATAGAATAGAATCTTCCTTTCTTTTTATACGCAAGAATTGTATTGTACTTTACTACTTGCGAAAAATTTCTTGAACAGTTCATTTTGGCAATTTCCAATAGTTCACATAAGATTATTATCCTAATCCTTTTTATAAACGATAAGCGCAACTATATATTCATGATTATCCCAAGGATTGGGGAAAATAGCACGTTATTTGAAGGATACGATGTCGAAACGTTCCCGAACAGGGCACATCATAAAGGGTTCGTTTTGATTGATGAACGATGATTTGGCCTAGGCATCAATCCGGATATAGAGTCATTACGTGTCAAGAGTGAGGGATAATAAAATGGAAGTAAGTAACAAGCGCTAAATCATCGAAGGCGGTCTCTTTGAGCCTTGCCAACAATTAATGTGTTGCTATGCTCACCCACGTTGCTAGCCGACCGACCTCCCGACCAAAAGGAAAAAAACCGCCTAACAAACATTTACACTTGAGGCGTATTATAATCGTGAAAGAGCCGCCAAAAGTGAAATACATGAGTAAACCGGAAATTACTGACTGGTGATGAGTTTATAAACGCGTTCGTTCAACCGGGAAAAATTTGTAATGGTTTTTGTTTAAACAGCATGAAAAAATAGAGTAGATAAATTTAAAAGTAGATAAATATAAATAAAGAAATAAAAGAACGAAGAAGGAGAGATAAAGCCGTACTAAAATATTTAAAAAATGGGGGTGAAAAATTTCAGTCTAAATATAAGGAACCCTCTGCCCCAGGTTCGAACCTATGACGGATACCATGGCAAATACGAGTCGGACACACTGTACAGGCGGCCACCTCACCTTCTGACCACACAGTTAATATTTCAACGCATTTCGAGTTGTATTTTAGTAATTTTCTCAGTAAAATAATTTCTTTCTGTTTTACTAGCCACTGGTGAATTTGCTCCTAAATTTTGTCTTTTTTCGTTGGATGTCTGTATTATGTGGTTAGGTTGCTTATTTTAAGCTTTGCTTACAGTATTTTATTCGATCGTTTTATAACACATTTACATTTAGAATTGTTGTTAGTCTTCTCCTCAGAAAAAAAATTGCTTGTCTCTTGTGTATTCTTGTCCCAAATTTTATGTATTTTTTTCGTCGGATATCTCTTTTGTGTGGTGTGGGTGATTTTTTATTCAGTATTTTTATTAAAATGGATTTGAGTTGTTTTTAAGCCTCCCCCTCACTAAACTATTTTATTTTTCTACTTGATTCTAGTTTTTCCGTGAGATATCTCTGTTAAGTGGTTTGAGCGATTATTTTTTTTTTTTAATTTTTCAAACATTTTTTTGTCCGGTGTTTTCATTGAAATGCATTTCATGTTCATATCTGTCACTTTATCTTTCATAGATTTTTTTGCCTTTTTCGCTTGATATTTCTTTTATGTAGTTTGGGTGATTTTTTAAAAAGTTTTCCCAGCATTTTTTTGTTTGAACTTTTCATTAAAATGCATTGCGAGTTTGTGTGGGTGTGTGTGTCACTTGTGTTTTTTCTTATAAATTTTATCTCCTCCCCCCCCGTCGGATATCTTTTTTATGTGGTTTGGGCTATTTTTTATTACACTTATCCAACATTTTTTATTCTCCGTTTTTATTTAAATTCATTTCGAGTTGTTTTTGGTCTCTTCCTCCTACTCATCAGAGATTTTTTTTACACGTCACTTTCTTAAAAATCAATTTTATACGCTTTTTTCGCCGGATATCTATGTTATGTGGTTTGGGTGATTTTTTAAAAAGTTTTTCCAGCATTTTTTTTTGTTTGAACTTTTCACTAAAATGCCTTTCGAGTTTTTAGCCTCCCCCTCAGTGAAATATTTTTTTTATATATGTCACTTGATTTTTCACAGATTTTATGTTTTTGCGTTGGATATCTCTTTTATGTGGTTTGAGTGATTTTTTATTAAACTTATGCAACATTTTTTGTTCAGCCATCAGTTGGTTCTAAGCTTTTCTCCTTTTTTACTAGTCACTATTGTAGTTTTTTAAAATAAATTTTATCTTTTATTCGCTTGTTTCTTTTAAGTGGTTCTTAAAAACTCATAAAAGATTACTTGCGTCAAATCATTGCTTTTGTGTTAAATCGTAGTAAACCTCGCAGGACGAGTGCGAACTCCGCTCGTACACTGATTGCACGGACGCTTTGCTGGAGTATCTTGTAAGGTTGGATGTGATCGGTTATTTTAATATTAAATTATTCTGCTGAATTGTGGGTTCCGGTTCGAGTTGAAAGTCAATCGAATGCAAGAGTAAGTTAATGTTTTAATCAAGCGAGGAGGGTGGTGGTGGCGCGGGCGGGGTAATGGCTGATCAATAGTACAGTGGCGACAATGCACTGATTAAAAAGATGCTGATTAACCCCCGTTGTCAACATTCAAATGAGAAGCTACCCCTTGAATTAAGAAGGAACTGAGCTTGCCAAATTCAATGAGGACTCGCCTCCTCTCTTCCACTAACGAATCCTAGATTACGTTACTCCTAAACTCATTATACTCCGGGGTTGACCTCGAACACTTGCCCCAACGGCCATTTAAATTCACTACTCGATCCCGGTCCCCCTTCGCTTGTACGCTTCTCTTTATCCCTAATCCTCTTTACTCTTCTTAAACTTTTTAGAGAGAGGGACTTTTCTAAAGGCCAACACAGACGGTGCCGAGCCGGGGGAAAACTCGCCTACTTTCCTTTGAACTCGAGGTGGATGCCCAACAACTCAGATATAGTTGGCACTCGTCCTGCCGGGATTACCCGGATTTAATATAAAATGATTTGATGCAAGAAACCTTTTAAGAGCTTATTGATACATTACATTATCTGGGTCATGGTACACCATGAAGAAAGGAATTAGGCAAACCATATAATAGAGACATCAAACGAAAAAACTCCACAAAATTTATAGAAAAAAAATACACAAGTGACAACAAAAAGAAATAAACTATTTTACTGCGGAAAAGCCTAAAACCAACTCAAATGCATTTTAATAAAAAGACTGAACAAAAAATGTTGCATAAGCTTAATAAAAAATCACTCAAACCACATAAAAGAGATATCCAACGCAAAAACATAAAATCTGTGAAAAATCAAGTGACATATATAAAAAAATATATTGCAACGAGGAGGAGGCTAAAAACTCGAAATGCATTTTAATGAAAAGTTCAAATAAAAACTGCTAGAAAAAATATCACTCAAACCACATAAAAAAGATATCTGATATATATAGAAACCAGTGTTGATCCCTCATTTCTGCACAAGTTAAAGCTCCGTTTTAAATATGTATACAAAGCTCTAAAACTCCGTGGTCGGCGTTACACGAAAAGTACAGCTGAGGAGATAATTAATACAAATATTTTCTGGTATGAGCACATCTTATCAGATTTATATCATCCTTCTTTCCGAATCTTTCAAGACAACATTTCTGAATGGTTCAAGTGCATTCTTTCCAATAGCGATAACGAGAGGTTTTTGGAGCGAACGCTTTTTCTTTTCTTGAAGAAGCTTGACCAAAATCTCGATGTGCTCTGCTTGACACATAAGAAAATACATACGGTAGAACACTGAAACAAAGGCATTTCCGCCAGTTCTTCAAACTCCTAGGAGAACTTCTGTTTCGTAACTCTACATCCTTGATAGACTGCCGGAGGTTACAGAAATGTGTTCACAATGCAAGGGAAAAGGAAACCACCTTGCACATTTTGACTAAATGTACCAGTTTGTCCAAGATGCGTGCTTCTTACTTGGGTAGTGCTATGCTCTTGGAAGAAAGCCTTGTCTAACTTTTATATGAGCCAAACCTGCAGTTAATAAAATTCGCTCGTTACGCCAGGTTTTACCGTTGGGAACTGGTACAAGAGTTCAATTTTTGATTTATTAGAATTTTTTTACTTAATTAATAGTGTATAAATCTATCTTGTTCTATGTTCACTATATTATTTTATTTTAGCATCAGTATTATTCTTTTAAATTAATGACTTAATTTTTTGTTTTCTTTTCTTTTTTATTATGCTATAAAACGCAGGGAATACTATTATATGTTATTATCTTTTATCAATATTTTATCAGCGATCTCGACAATAAGCAGACGGATATTCCATTACTGTAAATACTTGCGTTTTTTTAAAGGGTATATTTTGATATTTATAATACTTGTCAAATTAAGTATTATTATTATTTTTTTGTGCGGTTTTTAGTGACCTTAGGTTAATAATGATCCCAGAGCGCACCTAGCGGCCTCCAAATAATCATTATTATAAGATATAAAAATAGGAAAGGCTGATGATGATGATGTGAAGAGAGAGAGAGAGAGAGAGAGAGAGAGAGAGAGAGAGAGAGAG
>CM077101.1:22620300-22681595 GCA_039619505.1 Cimex hemipterus
GAGAGAGAGAGAGAGAGGAAGTGAGAGTGAGAGGGGTAAAAATAATAAACCCACGGGGGGGGGGTCTCAGTTCTCTGGTGATCCGTTATGATGATTCAATAAGTGCACGGGTCGGTTGCAATTTGTCTGCATGCTCCCGGCCGTCACAGCGGCTTCACAAACTCAATGCGTAACCCTCAGTAAAAATCGTCACTAACACTCACTTCCTCTGCTATATAGCCAACATTAATAAATCTCCTCTTTTTCCCCGTCTCCCCGAACTTCCTGAGGAAGGAAGAAGGACACGTTTTCCATTGAGGATCGCCAACACTAATACTTCCTAAATGGTTACCCACCCGTCTCTCAAAATGAATCACCTTCATTTGCATTTCCTATTGTAAAAATACCACCGAGTCATTTCCTCGACGAGCAAGATGATACTTGTTATTGATAACACCCTTTTTATTATAACTAATTCCCCCCGACTTCCGAATTGTCCTATTTGGCGGTGTTAACAACAGTTCAAATGTGCCCTATAAAATGTTTGTTGTTTAACATTTTTCACATATCGCACACCCACATGAAAAGTGTCACAGCTCAACAAAAGATAATTTTACAGGAGAGACAAATGGAAGTATGCTTTTTTTTTTACTTTTGTACACGCCATTATGGTTGTTGGTAATAAAAACTGTCATATTCCATCAATATTGCCTTTCCTTTCTCCAAGAGCTAAGCTAAAACACAAAACTTTAAAAATCCAGCTGTAATACCCATAAAAAACAACCGCTTTTTAAGTTGGGAAATTTTTTGTGTATATATTGGCTCTCAGTAATTTAAGTTAATTTGTTTGCTCTAACAATAATGGTGCTCGATGAATGGTAAGGGTATTAATTTTTTGTGATAGTGACAGACTACATACAAAACCTAACAAACGAGCATAAACGGTAAGTTTTACTAAGACTATTTTTGACCCAACTGGGCTTTCCTCCTGGAGTAAATGCTAATTATCTATTTAAAAATACAAAATTAATTATTGAATTTAATTATTGATTTGTGTTGTATTGTAGTTAAAACATTAAAAAAGTCGTTGATAAAAGTAAAAAAACAACATTGGTATAAAATTATGAAAAAACAATATTGTAATTAAGAATGTAGAAAGGGACAGTAGCTAAAATAATTCACGAACACTCTAGATCAAGGTACTGCCTTGAATAAAAAACAAAACAAATTCAGTTGCTGCTGCCGAGCTTTCGACTTAATGTAAGGTCATCATCAGAGCGTATATTAATTTTATATTATGACAACCGTATCTGTGCAATTGATTTAACGATTGGTTTTCATAATGTGAAAATGTCACTTAGGTACAATCTAAAATACAATATACACCCTTCAGTAAAAATGAAAAAAACAAACAAAAAACAACTGATCGAATGATTATTCGGAGATCGTGAGATGCGCTCTGGTGTGACGTAGATTTTAGAAAATTATTTTCTTTATCGTGCCAACGTTTCGATCTTTATGGAGATCATCTTCAGGGCTGAAAGTGTCTGTTTTCCGTGTAGATGTGTCATTCTTGTCTGTTGTATTGAGTGCCGAGGAACTTACGTAACTCGAAATATGCCCCTTTTCCTGATAAAAACTCACACCCATGCTTTAACGATCGACAATGAACATATGCCATTTTCAGTGGATGGTGATGAGACGTAGTTCTGCCAAGCAGCTAAAGAGTCTACGTACATTGTATCATTTACCCTGTAGCACCACATACCCGTATACTAAAAAAAAAATTGTTACTTTATTTTTCATATATGATCGCTAATCATGGTAAAATTAAAGAATCCTGCCCAGCCTACCTCCAAAATCAAAGTATTCTTGAAGCTATCGACGATTGATGCCAAACGTAGAACCACTTGAGCTATCGTGACTTCGATCCACTCGCACACTAACTTCCCATCTCAACCCCACCTTTTGAATTTTCCTTCCTTTTTGCCATCCATGAAAGCTCAAGTGGTAGAGCTGCTGCGTATTTAGCCGATGGTTTAATTAAATGCAAAGAATTTATTTGGTCAAGCGGACCACGAAACCTAATAAAATTTATACAAGACTACTTTGGAAATATGGAGTGAAACTGTGGGGTTTTACTAAGTCATCCAACACCTTCCATCCTTCAAATCAAAAGTCCAAGACGATGCTACTTAATACATCACTAAGCTCACTATTCACTACGACCTCAATATTTCTATTGTTAACAAACTGATCCGGTCTCATTCCTACTGCTTGAGCCCTTTCTGCACATCCCTTTCCGGAGAACATGCCACGTCGCCTTACTAGACGATGGCCTCGAGACCTCCTTGCGCCATAACCTTAATCCCTCACAATGAGTGCACCCTCCTGTCCTAATACCCACTTCACAGTTACCTTATCACTGTTGCCAGAGTACTGGATATATGTTAAGAATTTCCAACAGCAGAAAGGTTTTTAGTGCCTACTTTATACGTTGCTGGACTTGAAATTGTTCAAACATATTCAGAAAGGACCAAAGTTGGTTTATTCAATGTCATTTCTTCGAGGTCATTGGATACCAGTCTCCTTTTCTTCCATGCGACCTAATATAATTATTGTGGAATTGACCCTTCTTTATTTCCATATCCCGGAACGTGCACTATTCTAGGTTTAGTTAAAACCTGTTTCCAAGCTAATGCTTTGCAGTTACAAAGGATTTTCTCCGTTCCCTGCGGTGTTTCACGACAGATTCGGCAGTTTATAGTGGCCATTTTTTCTCTCACTAAATGGCGACTATAAAGGCCAATATTTTCTTTAATTCTTGCGTACAGGGTAGGTATGTTTTGGTTTTTCTGTTTGGACTGTTGATAAAAATTGTTGATTGTTTTTACTTCTGATGAATTCTTGACGACTTTGGTCATTTTTTCTTCATCCGTTTGTTCAGTTCCACTTTTGATATGCTTTGGGGTGCACCTCGTGTTTACTCCTTCCATGGGGTGTACTTCATGATACTATCGGAATCTCCCAGCATTTGCACATTCCGATTAAAGATGGTACCACCATTTATTACTTATGGAGTTTGATTTTTCTCTAATTTTTATTAATTTGTACTAACAGTAAAAAACAATGTGGCCTTACTGTTGCGTTTTATAATTAACCAAATATGGAAAATTGAATGAGTACACAAATTACCGAAACATTTCTTACCGGAACCTAAAGATCTTTTCTTTCTGTCGCCGGCTGTAGCTGGATCAACGGAATTTTTTATTACGAATCATGAATTTTTTTTATTCCGTTTGTATAGGAGCTTTATTAATCTCTCGGCTTTCGTTGGCACATATCGAATTTTTTAATACACCAATCCCTGGGAAAGTCGAGCCGCGAAATAATTTAAACCTCGAATCCAGTAGAGGGATGCGATTGGACGGCGCGGAAGGGGTAACATGTCGTACAGATCGCTTCACATGTTAATCTCCAATTGGATTTGTTTAATTGAATTGCGGGACGTTGTCGTCTAGTGACAGGGAGACACACTCCACTATATTTATTCTCATCCCCGCACCACCCATGGTTCCGCAACACACAGCTAAAGTAATTACCCCTGGCCTCAACACACTCCTTCAGCCCCTTAAAAGCCACCACCAGCCGCTTGACGTCAAAGTTCTAGCCTGTTCTGGTTAACTTATTTATCTAAACATAAAGTGAAGTCTACGGCTTACTTATTCTCAGAAAATCTTTAGGTGACCCAATTGAACGATTTGATGGTTTCATCTTCTCATCTATAGTTCTACGGGCTTAATTAACACCCATTGGTGAATCATCAAGCAGGCACGTTTTATTTTATTTTAATTTTTTTAAATGAGTTACCAAAAATTCTTTCTTTCGGTTGCACCGGGTTGGTGGAACAGCGGAAGGAATTTATGAGAGTTTCACGGGCCATTAGCACAGCTAGTGAGCCGAAACAGGAAATTATAGAATGTCCAAGACACACGAATAATCGCGGTATAATTACAAAACATACAATCCAATCTCATCTTGGAAATCGGGCGATAAGGTTGTTAAGATTGTTGTCGCGGTTGCTGATCATATCGGATCCTGTCAGCACATATCAAAACTACTGGAAGCCCTTCTCGTATGATGAACTAGTAGAAACGATCACTGGTTACCTTGCGCAATTTTATAAAAAAATAACTTGGTTGTTTTTCAATCGTAGATGGATATTTTTGTTGAAAACTAGTTCACGAAGGATTTGGATTTGGATTGATGTAAACTCAAATCTGTACATGCACGTACAGATATACCATCGTGTACGGAGTTAAGAACACTTCTCGTAGTTCATCGGCAGTTCCAGGTTTGTAATTTACAATAGCCTTGAGAATCACTTCGGTTGTTGGCAGTTCGGGGCCAGAGCTCGATCTCGACCGTCAAGCCGCCGAAGTGGGCCTCGTGCTGACAACAGCTTCATCAATTCAACATCCATTGCAAGCAGTACTAGATGAAAACTTTTACACTCACACTCAGTCTGAAATACATTCTTTACTATTTACACATCATTCACTCAGTTACGGTGGTGTCATTCCTTGTTCACACATTACTCCTATTACAATAACCTAAATGAGGTTCGTTGGGGTATCAATATTCCCACGTCAGCTCTCTTACAGTACACACTCACGCAAATAAATACATTCATTCATTGATATTAAATACAATTAAAGCAACTGTTTTAGTGGGAAAAAAAACAGGGGACCGAAAGATGCTCTCCTGTGCTAGAGCCCAATTCTCCTACGTGCTTCCTATATGGAGAAATTTGTTCTATTGTCGAATGTTTTATTCTATCTTAATTGGTGGTCAGAGATAATTTTTTACAATGGGTTTTATTATTTTTAGTAATAAATTTTCGAAGAGCTTAGATACTCCCATTAGTATTGATATATGTGTCCGGCAGTTTCCCCTGTTCTTATATCATAATGACTTCTGCGTAATTTCAGCATATCTTAGTCTGATCGCAGCGTTAAGGAAGTATATTAGTCTATCTAATCGTTTTTTCAGCCTGTATTTTAAATATAAATAAATTTTAAAAATATAATTACCTTTTATATTTTCTAGCGAAAATAAGGTACATCGATCGTCTGGATATAACCATGTTGTGGTTTTCTTTTGAGATAAGGAACAGCCAGCCGGGCCATAAAGAAGATAGTAACTTTTGACAAGCATTCGACCTTTATTTAGTAATCTTCAGGTACAATAAGTAAATAGACTACGAAAAAATGAGCTCACTCACTAAAATGGTTAAGATGAAAAAAAAACATAATTCCCAAACCAATTTTACTTATTATTCAGAATTCTCTAGCCCTTGGTTATCAGCCATCACATTTTTTACAATATATATATGAAATGTAAGTTTGAAAGTGTGATAAGTGATGGTGATAGTTGTCACGTCGCAAATTTCCCCCTTTGGCCCAGTCCGTTTGTCAGCCTGGCATGGCCTATCCGTAATCGGTTGAGGATGGCCCTTCTTCTCAGAGTCGGTTCCTCCGATGCCCAATTATCGTTCTCTAGAGCGTCCCTGTCGAAGCAACCGAAGATGCCACATTCTAATAATCGTATAATCATGTTTTTAATTTTTGGCGTCAGATTTCGCTGTGGTTAAGTCCGGAATTTGGCGTCCCGGGTTAGACACCTCGTCCACCTTTTATTTACCCTCCAGATTGACCCTATGGACAACATCGTTTTGCAAATGCGCTCAGATGGATTCATGAAGGACTGATAGGAAAACGACGATGAAAAGCAACTGTACTTCAAGCAACTGCAATTTAATCCGAAATGTATTATTTGAAACTTATTTATTTTTTATTTTCCATGGGCTTTGTCCCAAAAGTAGTCTTCGAGCCACATGACCGGCCTTTTTTAATCAGGTAAGGATGACCTATCTTCCACGAGTCAAATCCTCCAAGGGCAACGCATCGATAATGCACTTGTTAGAGCTTCTCTGCCGATTCTTATAATCATGCTTTTTAATTCATTTTAAGCGGCAGAGATCATGGTAGTTACGTTCAGAAGTTGGAAGAACTCGGTCTAAGACGCCACGTCCGCTTTTTCCGTGAGAGGGACTCAAAAAGAATCAAACTATAGAATTCAGTACATCGGGGAAATAAAGGTTTAAACGAGGCAGGTCGATAGTGATTTTGGAAAATCTCCTCTTTCGATTCGAGCCCAGAACCGCTAGTATGACAAATTCGAGACATCCCGATCCAGTCACAATTTCTCTGACATCAACTCCACTCCGATACCAACTCTTCAGCGATCTCTCGGAAGTCAGCCGATTTCACCTCTCTCAGCTCGAATAGCTCCCAGGAATAATAGAAAAAATTTGAGCGGTTCGTCTCTCATATAACAACCCTGTAATTTGGACAATCAACCTTTACTACTGGCACATCGAAATTTGAAAAATCCCCCAAAGTGTACGCATGGAATTATGTGTAAGATCAATTTGGTGAACGTGAGCGGTGAGCCATGAAAAAGTGCTGATTTAATTCATTGTGCGGGCGGTTTTGATCCAATCCTTAATAAAAAAAAAACGGTTTTTCCCTTCTCTTACATTAACCGCTTGATCCCATAATTTTTTTATTATTTAAAGTTGATGGTGATACATCTTAAGTTGCTCTTTTAAGTATAGATTAGAAACATTACAAAATGTTTTAGGCAAGAATTAATTTTATGTAAATAAAGTTTTACAGTGTTAAACGGGAGGTTTTACGTTTATTTACACTTTTCTCTCGCCTTTAAGCTTTTTTACTTTACCAAAACCGATCTTTACTTACAACTTAGGTTTACGAATAACTTTTGAAATTGTATAATTACAAATGTAGATCCCGCAAAAGTTTCTTGAGAGAATAGTAAAGTATTATAATATTTTTAGGTGTGGGCTGCAAAACATAGTGAAACTACGCTGCTCGATTTGCAAATGACACCTGAGCCGAGGACAATAGAAATTGCGGTACAAGCTGGTGATCATGGTGGATGGTGTGTGGCAAGAATTTGTGGACGTGTGCGTGTGCGTGTGTGCGTTGTAGCTCGTCGTGAAGGGTGCACTGGGATCGATAGCCAGTAATGGACGTATGTGCATTAGCCGACAATGCCGAGCGACAAAAGGGGAGCAATAAAAACTGACGGCCACTCTTCGTCGCGTCATTTACATAGGGGCAGCACGAGGCAGCCAGGAAGTCCGTCGCACATGCACACGGTCATTCTCTCCGTCCGCACTCCTCGCATCCTCTCCCTCTCTCTTAAACGCATTTCCTCGCACACAGATGAAAACGGTCCGAGGTACGATACCGAGCCCGACGGGATTTTTATTGATGTAAAACCCATTTTTAAAAGTGGTGACAGTTTAAGCGGAAAGGGTATACCTGCCGTAGGAACTGCATTAGCATAAGAAAAAGCCATTCATGACACTGCCTTATTTATTAGCATTAATAAGATATGTCAACAATTCAATCTGTCATCATAAAACTAATATCAGTTTTATTTATCGCTGTAAGGCCCCGAGGGCTAAATCTTTTCTTTACTGCTTTTCCAATCCCCTGATTTTTTCCCCAACTTTAATTGCTGGGTTTGAAATGTCTCAAATCTAATTTATAGCCGTTTTATTTCCTCCTTTTCCGAGTGAACATCGTCATTGAAAGAGAACGTGCCGAATTAGAATTATTATAAGGCAAATCTGTGCACATTTCAACATTGTCAATAATAATGTGCAAAAAAATATCTGTTTAAAGTTTGTCTCATAGATATGCACAACATTATGCTCAAACACCTGCCAATTTAACACAAAATGTTTATTTTTTTGAGGTGGTTGCGGTTTTTTGTGCTGACTTTTCTTCCTTCCTCTTGTTACACTGAGGATGAGTTCAATTCCGGCACAGTGAGGCCATATTATTTTTAATATAACGCCATCCTACGAAAAAAAAGATTCCGTAGTTTTTCTCCATCATAAAATTTTCAAAAGACTTCTCTTAAAGCGCTTAATACACATCCTCGTACTCCTGAAATAATTCCTATCACCAATTCGACTTCCGTTATCATCAGTCCACGTCCAACACTGTTTCAAATTTAACCAACCGCTGCTTCAGAGAGAGAGATACGGGAACGAGTTCTAGGAATCTAGACTGTTATAAGCCGGTGTCCAACAAGGGAACATTTTGGTCCCTTCTTGCATATCATCTATAACGTTGACCTAACTACATACCCCAACACCATCATCACCACCTTCGAATACGTTGCCAAAATGTTGTCTTCTACAGTAGTCACTTGATCCATTCTTTTTGTGTTTGAAATTTAACAAGAGGTTTTCTAGGCCCACAGGTGTTGCTGACTGCCTATTTCACTCGGGCGGTTCGAGAGCCATGTAACCTTTCCCATCAACTATATAAAAGTGAGAGGATTAGTCAAATCGCGTTTGTCCCAAGTCGGTCGACGTTCGGTTTCACGTCAAGATCAATGCCCGTTTGTCCCATGTGCTCTCCCCCTTTTTTATAGGCCCAAGTGGAAAGGATATAGAAATAAGAGCCGGGTTAATCGAGATTGGATGTATGTGTCGGTCTCTTTTGACCTCTTGGCTTCTTAACTTCTGGTCTATTGGTTTTACCGGTTATTAAAGAAGCCAGTTCATTTGAGTTTAAGGTTTTGGCTTTTTTCTTTTTAATGTCCAAACGAGATGTGTGAATAATTCATTTCTGAGTTAATGGGTTACCTGCCTTGGAAAATTAATGGCTTATTTATTCCTAATATAAAATCAAAGCAAACAAACAGTAAACGGAAGCGTACAGTTAGTGAACAATTGAGTTCATTCTTCTTCGTACATTGTCTTATAATTTTTATGCTAAGTGCGGTTGAGATGAAAAATTAGTGTCCCGAGCGGTGGACATACTCTCCAAATTAAATAATTTTTGCTTTTAACAATAATTGCTTACGACTTTCTTTTGTGAGAAAGAGCAGGAAAGAGTGTGAGGGAGAGAAGGAAAGAGTGTGAGGGAGAGAAGGAAAGAGAGAGGAGAGAGGAAAGAGAGAGAAAAAGAGAGGAGAGAGGAGAGAGAGAAAAAGAGAGAGAGGAGAGAGGAAAGAGAGAGAAAAACAGAGGAGACAGGAGAGAGAGAGAGAGGAGAGAGAGAGAGCAGGAAAGGGAAAGAAAGAGAGAGAGAGAGAGAGAGTGTGTGCGAGCGAGTGTATGAGTTAGTGATAGTGAGAAGGAGTTTCAGACGGAGAAAAAAGACGAAATTTACTTCAAATGTTGGTGACATCTGAAAACAGTTAATCATTGTATATTTTATAATAATACCGTCACACAAAAATTTACATACTTAAAATGGACTTTAAAACAACCTCCGGCACCACGGGTTTGATATAACCTCTGTGGTTGCGACCCCCTCCCCCCAAGTTATAGATAGCTTCGTTTATTAAACCAAATTTGGAAAGAGCACCTACCCAACATTGCAGTGTTGGCACCTCCCACTTCAAATTTTGGACCAAAAGTTGGACGTTAAATTCTTCTCTATGACAGGAACAACTATATATTATATACAATATTATGTATCTTCCCGTCAATAGGGTTCCAGTTGATTATTTATCTGCGATACTCAGTGTGCTATAAAAAATGCCAAACAGTAATCGTTATCACATTGTTAAGTATTTCTGATTCATTGACTTTTTTCAATAGTTTCATTAAGTTAGGTCACTACTTCTTTAGTAAGTAAGTATAAAGTCTTTTTTTCTTAGAGTGGACTCAAAGGGCTAATTATTGTACAATACGCGAACATTCTCTAAGAAATTGAAAAGTGAATTTTCAGGTAGCTGTTGATTACGTTCAATCGATAGTATTCAGGTTGTACGTTCGGGCTGGTTAAAGCTTTGAAGTCGCGAGCCGCCGGTGTAATGAGGACTCGTTTACCTTTTAATGTAGTTCAATTCGGTCGAGACTCAAAGGGGAGAAAGAGAAAGAGGGACGATTTCACGTAATGTTAGGTAAATTTGGAACTGATTACATTCGGAGATAGCGTGACACTAATAAGGTCCTTTCCCATAAACTAATCTCTTTTATCTTCCTCCATCAAAGGGCAAAACAAACACAACTGTGTTGGAAACCCTGGAAAACAGTGAAATTAATAAGCAAACATCCCTTCGCGACTCATATCCAACTGTAGACTATTCCATGGGGTAAACATCGAAAATCGCCGTATTACGTAAATCCAGCTTCCAATTTTCGATAGACAAATTCTATGAAGCTAAACTTGTTCTTCTCTTGTAATCTAAAGATTTTTATTACGTATAATCTACAAGAAATTAAGTCACAGAAGTTGGAAGACAAGAACATTTTATAAATCTCTAATCGAAATATTAAGTAATCACTTTTAACTGAATTTTAGGTTATTTAGATTAATAATTAAATCTTAACAATATACACATATAAAAGTTTGTTTATAACAATAAATGTACAGGCAGGAATCTGTCAGACCATGCGGATGGAGGAGAGGATCAGGCCATTGCTTGTATTAGGAAGTCACCAGTCCACTGCCTTTTGGGTGGCGAGGAGGGTTGTTAGGGTGTGACGTTGAAGAGAGGGCTTGAGCTAGTGGATTGGTGTGGAAGGAGTGCTTGGAATGGAAGTTGTGGAATCGAGTTTGGATCAGTTCCGTCACCAATGGGATGTTTAGGCATTTGTGAGTAGTTTGGTGGTTTGGTTAATGACGTATAAGGGACTCAACAGTCCATGCGATGGACGACTTTTGATTTTTTTTTTGGATGTGGGATAGCTTGACTGAACCCCACAGCTCGATTCCGTAAGTCTATATATATTACGCAGGGAGGGCGACCAAGATGGATTACATTCCTCGGTAGACACTTATAGGTCCGGGACTTGGTCGGCTCACGTATCCTGCATAAATCTCTTGGAACTGTTTACAAATCCCAAGATTTTGGACCATTTAATCTTTGGGAGTGTTTTGGTGATGTCCACTCCTTCAAAAATTTCAAATCTAGACCTAGCATACCTATCACACCCTACGAGGTAGTGCTTTGCTGTTTCTTCTTTTATTTCGCAAAAACGGCAAAAGGGATCTGGTAGGATACCTATTTAGGAGAGGTGTCTTCTCAGTGGGCAGTGTCCGTCAGGATTCCATTCCTTGAGTTAGAGAAAAGCCATTTTGATTCTGCTGGTTTGATGACCTTAACTACTCACTCTTACGTTTGCCTGTGTCCGGGGGATAGATACCACTCTGTAAGTCCAAATCGGTCTAATTTGTGTCTCGAATATTGATAGTATGTTATGTACTCATTGTGGATTTGGGTCTGAGTCTTGAGCTGTTCGTACCCTCGGTTCAGTTGGTTTGATGGAGATTTGGTCGGATGGAGGGATTACTGTATTGTACATGTGCAATGGCGGCCAGGCATTTCTTCTACGTGTGAACGTGAGGTGCAGGCTATTTTGTGCATTCAGCTTGATGTGCGACCGAGTGCACCAGTAATGAGGTCTAGGCGATCTTGAGATGCTTTTCTCGCAAGGATGGGGTCAGAAAATGAGGGGAGGATTGCGGTCGCCAAGGTCGTGTTGTGGATGTTATTTCCTTTACGTGTGTGTATAATTGTGTAGACGATTGTTCCTTGGGGAACGACCACCTTGATGGGCTTGATGCTTGAATATTCTGAGCCAGTTCTCACTACAAATCAAAGATCCGAATGGAAGGAATTCGGTATGAGATAGTTGGTGTGGGGATACTTTTTAATTGGAATAGGAGACCGCGGTGCTACACTGTTAAAGCCTCTCTAACATCTAGGAAAACTGCTGAACAGTAATGCTGGTCTTTTAGGCCGAGGATATTGTATCACTAATCGTAAACCCTGCTGGATAGTAGAGTGGAGGGGTCTAAAACCAAATTGGATATGGTGCTATGGGAGTTGAATATCTTTTGAGCAGGAGGCGGCCAAACATTTTAGCTAAACAATTTATAGAAATGAAATGGAAATAACCTTATTAAGACTTTTCTACATATTTTTCATTGGTTAAATGATTATATTTTTGAAGAATCCTATAGACCTCGGTTTACAACCACAATCAGTTGGATCCTAAGTAAATACATGTTTATTACAGTCTGTTTTTGTTATTATTTAAAAGCATGGAAGCCTTGCTATCTGAATCCACTGCCAAAATAAGATGACCTAGAGATGAGATGATTAAACGGAAATTGAAATTATTTAATGCAAGTTGTGTCAGACGGACGTTTCGATTCGAGATCGAGAACGATAACGAAAAAAATTACACACATAGCATGATAGTATGCTATTATAATAACTACGAAACCAAGTTTTAACGGGGTTTGAATATAATTTATTTTCCCAAGTACAGGGATCAATTAATAGGATTATATTACAGGTATAATTAAAAATAGTTTAGTTTTCAATATATTTTTGCACGTTCAAATTTGAATAGGATTATTGTACAAATAACTTATTTTTAATGAAAATATGGTTCAACGTTAACTGTGTTCAGCACCTTTGTGCTTATATCATTTTCTTGCACAGAATGCACGAAAATGCACTAGAAACGAAGAGAGGAAGAGAGGGAGGGAGAGAAAGGGAGAGAGAGAGAGCGAGAGAGAGAGAGAGAGAGAGAGAGAGAGAGAGAGAGAGAGAGAGAAAGAGAGAGAGAGATTTTAGATTTTATTTATTTATTTTTTAATACGGTTCGCAACATCAGCAGTCATATCAACCTTTGGAGTGCTTTATATTGTTGCGGATTTGTAAGTATGTCGGGTTGGAATGCAGGGCCGCTGGATTCGAACCCGGGGCCTTTACCTTACAGTGATGAGCGATGTGACCACCGACGCCCCTCATATCTGCTATTAACCGCTGAATCGTTTAACCATTTAAAATCATATTTGGTAGAAGTGTCGATAATTTTAACTGTTGAAATGAAAGGAAAAAAGCAAGGAAATAAGACGAGGGTAAAAACCGGCCAAATAACTAGTTTCGTCTTTCCGATTCCACACGGTGTCTTCATCCTTAATGGACAGTATCTGAGACGGTCTTTTAGGCGGTTAGCCGGTGGAGCGTGTTTTCCCTTAATTTTAATATATCGGAATTTCTGGGATATGGCCCCGTCACGTTTCACGTGTTAGTGGCCATATTAACTGTTATGATTGATAACCGGTAACGATTGAGACCGCCGGCGGGTGACGTAAGTCTCTTGATATTTCAATAAACGATGGCCAGATGTTTTCGGGACGGTGAGTAGGAAGGAAGACCTCCTCTGAGACTATTCGTGATAGCTGTATCCAGGCTAATTGACGAGGGACCACACTGGGGGCACCGCGTGGAAAATTATACACTTTTCGCGATTCTAGTTCCACCGCTGGGGCATAACTCGACATCTGCCCTCGGAGAAGAAAAAAAGTTCTCCCGACTCCCCAATTACACCCTGTAGACTCCCTGTTCCGACCGACTGTCTTACTTTACTCTCAAAATTCAAATTATCACCGCAAACGTTTATCTATCTTCAGAAACAGGTCTTTAAGCAATTTACTAGCTGACAGACCTTTCTGTCCTAATAACATAGCACTCTTATGAAACTGTTGATTGAAATATGAAAAAAAAAATTGTACAAACTTTTATTAACAACAGGACGCATCGTATATGGAAGAAAGAAAGAAGGGTTGAAGTGCACAATAAAGAATAGAAGTTTAAAATTTAAAAAAAGGGCAACCCCCTTCGATAATATCAACAGTTGCTTAAAAGTATTTAAGTCGTTAATTGCTCCTACGGTACAAGACATAGCTTACTAAATACTCCGTATTAAAAAAAAACCTATAAATGGTGTTGAGTTAATAACTAGTTTATCTGAAATTACTAATTAATTGGTAATATGAACAATATGGAAGAATCAGGTGATAATTCACTTGCACCGTTTATCTATTTTTTCCTTGACTACAAAAGGAATCTTTCTAGTCCGAAATGACACATCCTTCTGCAATCATGTTTATTAACACACATTCTTTGAAAGTTGGTACATTTGGATGAACCTACACGAGGCATTTCCAGTTTCGATTTGTTTTGAAGTTGTTTTGGGAGTATTTTTATCGCTTATTCTTATGTGTCGAGTGTGGAAGTTCTAAGTCTTTTGTCAATGTATAGCCCTATATAATGGACGATAGGTTTGTAGTACATTGGATGAAAGGTAATGCGGTGAAGGGTGAAAGCTTTCTTCCAAAAAGGGGAAATGGTCCTGCAGGTTTCTCAAGAACACTTCTGCCTCTGCGTTTGCTGAAAGAATGGGGTCAGAATATGCGAGGATATTGTTGGGAATGTTTCTTCTCCTCTGAACAGAAAATGGGACCAAGAATATCTTGCAGAACATCCACTTCGGCATCGTGGATGGACCTACTTATTGGAGAGATTTTAGGATGAGGTGAATAATTATTTCCCAGAGCAAACCCGGGTGCGACTTTCGATCATAAAAGCATCACCTTTAAGATAGCATCGGATGTGATGATGTCTTCCTCCCTGAGGCACTGCTAAATGGATGAGTGTCGCCTGAACCACAATGGAATGACACGGCAGTTTTAAAATTTAACATAATAAAAGTTTTTATTTGTAGCCACAATATGTTTTTTCACACAGTCAGCAGTGTCCAATAGCCACAATCTCCGCCTGAAAGACATTGGCATATTGCTTCAGGCTCAAGCTCAAGATTGCGCTCTCAAAGTACTTTAATTAGAGGTGAGTCCGTGTATTACCTGGCCGATGAGTTCTTTCATGTGTATATTGACTGATCTATTTGGATGAATCAGTTCTTTCCTTCAAGGGAGCGACAAATTTTGAGGTGGAATTATTACTGTGCATGAAGCGATTAACGACTGCTTCCTGTAGTTGACAGTATGCTAAACAAAAAGAATTAAGAATCCCCATTGCCACCTAAATCGCACTTACTTCACCAACTTCAATTAAGCTGGCTTACCTGTAAAGCTAAGATGGATCTACCAAACGAAATCCACTGTAGCAATAATCGTTCCGAATGGCAAAACTCGGGCGCATCCTATCACCACCGAAAGTGAGGTGAGCATGTCAATGTGGTGAATCCTACACTGTTCTTGCACTTGGTCACAGTACTAACAGTAATATCAGAGCTCCGCCCAAAGGACACGCATGATAAAAAGCCATCTAATGCTTACACCCTGTGGGAGGGATTAAAAGGCAAGGTAGTCGCGAGGCCATGGTTACGGCTCGAACGACAGTATTATGACGGATAAGAGGTTGATGTGAGACTTTAGGATAGGTGCCGAACCAGTTCGTTGAAAATAGAATGTTGAGGACGTTGTGGATTGTAAGGTTAGTGACGTAGTAAGGAACATTGAAAATTTGTTTGAACATTTTTAATTGGATGCGCCGGATAGTTGATGTCTTGGCAGAAACCGAGTGGTCGCAGTAAAGTTTGTACAAGATTAGTTAAGTATTGTTTAGTCCTATACGACTTCATATAATAGTTGTCCAAATATTCCGTTAATTTGTTGGTTCTTAAGTCTTGTGTGGATTCCCGGTTTGTCTGCTGCTTAGGTCCTACGTATTAGACTTGAATGGAAGTATGGTGTACAATCGAGGGCAAGACTGTGTTTTCAATGTGAAAACTGAGTACATTTTCTTCATTCAGTCTTTCCCTCCACTTTTTGCACCAGTCTTCTTTATGCACAAGGTGTTTTTGGATGCCGGAAGTTGCTTGGACTGTATTCGAATATTTGAGGACAAAATTTAGATATCCGTGGAGATGTATATATTATATATATATTATGCCTTTGTGGAACCGCGGCTTGTACCTGTCTGCCTTCCTAGCACTTGTTGCCTCTTCTCACTCTGCAGTAGCTGGTATATAGGGTGGAAGGATGTTATAATAAGGAGTGTGTAAGTAAGTTAAGTTTATAAAATGTGCCGCGGGTAGACCTTTTCTAAAGCTATGCTACATCTAGGAACGCATCCAAGCTCTTTATTCTATAGGGAAGAGAAAATTTTTGTTTAAAAAAAATACACGGTTCTTTTCTTTACCGATAAAATAAAATAATAACATAAAAGCAAACTACGTGTTAACTTAAGTTCGTTAGACATATTTTTTTAATCAATGATTAATCCACCCTAATGTTCATTTTTATATGATTTAAACGTGGGAAAAGATCGATGATGGGCTAAAATATTAGAGTCAAGTGTAAATTAGGGGTGTTTGGGAAACCGGGTGTAGATTTATAAGGAATAGTTTGGTTGTTGACAAGGTTTGGGGAATGCCGAAATCTAGATAGTCGGGGCGAGATAGGTGAGGAGCCGAAAGCTCCCTAATCGCCTAATCGCCTTCTTGCTTCCCAAACTTGTCCAGACCACCCACTCGACTCCCTCGTTATTAACTATTTTCGGATGTTAGAGAAGATAAATTAATTACCTGACAACTTTTATGTACGACATCAATAAGCCCGCATAGAATAAACGCAGTTTAAACAATTTAGGCTTAGAGGATGATCTATGAAAACCGAACGGTTACCCTCTTCACAATGAGTTTAATAGTCAAAAATGCACTAAAACCTGATTGTATCTGGTAGAAGGATGTTATGTATTAATTATATTGTTAAGTGATTATTTATGTACATTTTTAACAATTTTTTAAATTGCTTTTTACATCTAGCTGTAAGAACATGAGCATGAGCTTTGACATGAAAAAAACAATTTTCTACTTCTGCAACAAAAGAAATATTAAGGTCTGGTTTAGGGTGAGATTTGTTATTTAAAAAATAGGGTTATAATTGTTTCTTAAGAATTTTGATTGGAATCTTCGGCTTCGTTGGGAGATGGAATGCTTGGTTAAACCTCAGATCCATAAGTCCACATTGGTTTGGCGTGGTGCATATCATATTTTTAGTTAGGTGGAGGGTTGGATAGTCTGTCGCTTAGTGGTGATAACAGTCACGTCTGTTTAGTTAGATTTGTGCGGCTTCTAAGTAAGCTCAGGTGATGCCCCAAGTGTTGGTAGAGGGTAGTGAAATCAAGGTAAAATAAACACGTGGTAGTTGTTTTTTATTTATATAGGCTCGATTCTGCCCATACATGCAAAACACATCCCATGACTTATCTTAACAAGTTGCGAGAATTCCTCAATTAGGTGTTTTGGCGACCTTGGTCTTATCGACTCCACGGCCATTTCAGCCCCATCGCATGCATTTTTAATCTAAACACACTCACTCTATCACTCATTCTTAAATATTCTTCTATAAACATATTTGCCACTCAAGTAGAGTGAGGGAGTACTAGATATTGCCCTATCACCCTTTATGACGAATATAGACAGCTATGCTTAAAATACCTAGCCTAACTGAATAGATGATGGGGTATGTACTTGATATTAAGCCATCGAAACATTCGTACCCTCACTCAATCACCCATATAAATACATTCTCACGAAACTGTTACAGCATTTATCACCATATTTCTCATATATAACTTCTTGTGGCAAAAATTACATTGGAAAATTTCGAAATGGCATGAAAATGTGTCTGGTGCGGGTGGAGTGGGCGCGTCACCTTATCTTATGGTCCTAACGCCTAAATGGAGATAACGGCATTAAAGATATCTATGTCTATGACTGGAGTTTTGGAACCGCCATGACCAACCAATGATACAGCTATTAGAATGAAATTAGCTTATTATGGTCTTTGTTTTTTGGTTGGCTCTTGGGTGTTTCTAGGTTGTACTTATGACCGGAAGTCCATCACACCAACTCCAAACTGTGATATGGTACAACTGCCCTTGATTGTAGGGTAATTAACATTTACAACGAAAAGTGGTAATAATGACGAGGTTGAAGGCAAAATTGATAGTTACACAAACAAAAGCGTTACAGAATGTAGAGTGAAACAAAGTGGTTTACAAAATTACAATCAATCCTCCACGTTTCAGGCTGTCATAGGACAATTGTGTATTTGTACTCATTTACCTACTTCCTTTATTTTTGATTTGTCATAATTAGCGACTAGGTAACAATTACGGTAAACTGTCCTTCTCTTTGTCTCCGCGTTTCGTCCTAAAGCAAATTGGAGGTGTTGTGGGAACTGGGCCTGACAGTTTCACCACAATGCCATCCCTTGGGAATCGTCCCCATGGCTAATGAACGCCTTTCGTCGGGAAATATCTCCCGTGGGATGTCACCATTCTCCAGACAGGTTGTGAACGAGTGAGAAACGACGGCTAAAGGCAAAATCATGATGAACGGTTAGGCGAAACACAAAGGATTTCACACAAAAAATATTAGCTGAGGTTAATAATCGGATATTAAACACAGCGTGGGAATTGCCTTTCGAAATTAGAAACAGAAAGAAAGATTTCTACTCTTTTTTGAAAGATGTGTCGAAAATCTGTTTGACCCAACGTAGATAAATGATGGATACACAAAAAGGTTTTTTTGAGTATGTAAGTGCTTTAAAAACCTTTTTTATCCGATGAGTCATGTATATGAATTAAAGAAAAGTAAATAATTTAACCAACGATTGGGTGTATGTCCAAAAACGTTTTCAGTTTTCAGAAAAAAGTCAAACTTCTAAAATTTTCTTAGTGTTAAATATATTATTTTCCCCCCTGCTAATTTACTTTTTGACAAGGCTCTTTACTTTCGACAAATCTGTTACAGTAAATTGGATGAAATCAAAGAACTACGGCATGCACATCAATAATTTTTGTGCCTTAGGCAAAGTAAATTAAGGCACTTGAGAGATACGCCGTAACCACCGACCAGGAGACAACCAAAGGATGAAACGTATATTTTCTGTCATTTTTTTATGCCAATCTCTTTTCGGGGTTGCGGATAAAAACGGTTTTCCAAATGCGTAAAAATTCAAACTCTCCAGTCAACGCCACGAGCTGCAATAAGAATCTCCATGGAAAAGCTAACAACGACTGGCAATTTTGTATTCTGACGCGAATCCGATCAAGCGACCTCCAACATCCAAGACCACCTTAACGAAGACTGGTGGAAAAATAGGGGACAGCACTGAATGATGAAATATTTACTTTTTTTACTCTTTCTCTCCATTGTACATCAACGACAAAGAGATACTGACTTCCACTCAAGTCAAATACTTAGGACCTAGACGGCAGACTGACCCCCGCACAAGATTATTTTTGTTACCTACACAGAGTTGTATACTATACAAATAAGTATACATGAATGGTATATAACACAGCACAACACTAGCACTAATGCCAGCACTGCACCGGTAGAACATATGCTTTGAGGAGCTAGCCATTGCTGGCACTCAGTGGGTATGACTAGGTGTCAAGTAGGTCTCAAGGCCATCGTCGGTTGAGGCTTCGTGGTGAGTTGTCAGGATGGGAATGAGTGGATAGCGCTCGAGCAGCATGGCTAGGATGGTTTGAAGGGTTGGTATGTAAGGTTTGGAATCTGGACGGGATTAGTTCGTTGGCAAAAGGAATGTTGCGGTGTTTGTGGATAGTTAGGTTAGTGATATAATAAGGTGCTTTAACAATTTGTTTAAGGACTTTCGATTGGAAGGACTGGATGCGCTGGATATTGGAACGCTTGGCAGTGCCCCACAGTTCTACTCCGTATGTCCATTTCGGTCGTAATAAAATACACAAGACTTAAGAAACGAGACAGAAATCCGACTTGATCGTCAAAACTGAAATAACTTCATACAAGACTTTGGACATACGGAGTGGAATTTTGGGGTGCTGCCAAGGAAGCATTCAATCCCACCATCAAAAGTACTTTGACAAATCATCAAAGCTCCTTACTACGTGACTGACCTTTAAACAACGAACTTATCTCGAATGAAATAATAAAAAGAAAGGGGTAAAGTCTGGTGGGGGGTGGAGAAATTTGTTTCGAGGTCTATTTACCAGAGCTGGATTCTCCTTAAATACTGATCCAAGACGCTCTAGCCCTCTATTGTAAACTGTAAGGTTGTGATTGCGAGGTAACATTTTAGAATAAGTTATTCCTCGAATATCCCACCATACAGACAATATGAACATATGAGTAGAATAAACCTAGGCCGAAGTGCGGAAGTTCTTGTGGCTTGTTCTTTCATCTCTATGTACATCCCCATCCCCTGGGGTTCCGCAACGTATCCCAAAAAATCGGATTATTCTTTCTATTGTTGTGCAGTGCACCTGAAATTTCTTTTATAGCTCTAGAGCAGTGAATCCTTATCCGCCAATGCCATTAATATTGCTTTGAAGCTCGTTAGGCTTCCTGAAGCTAAAACTGGTCTTTGATTCGTCTTCCTCTATTACTACACATCTTAACCACTGTTGGCCCACACGTTCAGTTAGTAAGTTATCACCATGGGGGGGGCACTCTCGACTAGTAGATCGCGGTCGGGGTTCTATCCCCATCGTCTCCTCTGGACTTTTTCTGATGCCTAAGCAGGACCGACCGCAATTGACAGAAATAGTTACGGCACACATCAATGGAAAGAGCGGGATCAGATTTCAGCCACCCTGAATTTAGTCCCAACCCCATTCAAAAATGAGTTCCTTCGATGGAAGTACACCGGCTCACACTTGTGTTTCAAAGTGCTCAGGAGGGACGTCCTCCAGTTCCTGGTATCAATCGGGAAAAAAAGTTAACACCGTAATTGGACATGAATTTCAACAGGCATACGATGTCCATGCCCGAGATCGAATTCATGTAAAAAACCCTAATCGAATTTTATCTGCTTCCATGTAAGCACTGGTCGCAGTTTATTCTAGCACTGACTTTTGGGATCTTCTGCCCCTTTCTTTCAGGAGTCTTTTTTTCCAGTTTCCAACTCTTCAAAGAAAATGGATTATTTTAGAGAAACAACTTACTTGAGTAGTTTAGCATTTCGTAAAATTGGTAACATGCTAGACCCTGAAAGAACATTATCATTTTTTATTGCTTTGACGATGAACATACAAAATATAGAGTGCAACTTTTAAATCATTATAGCCCTGATTTGTATTATGTTATGATTTACATATATGTATTATGTAAATAAATATCCAATGAGGCTAAAAATAATACTGCTGTATTAGTTTATTATTGTGGTCAGATGAATTTGGTTTTAGAAGATGACCCGAAGACGACTAGCGAAAATAGGCGGGCCAAAGATTATCGATTTTAATCAAGCTACGCTATACAGTTCATCGACTCGCGGACCACCCAACGTAATTTTACAACCCAAGTTCTTGGCTGTTCGATAAGATGTTTTCCTGCCGAATTATACGAAGTTAACTACAAAAACTCGTGAGGCATTATAGAATCGTGCTTACTCTTTATAGTACGCGCTTTTTTTGCTTTTGGAGATCAACCGAATCCAGCCGTATCACTTTTTTATTTGCAACGCGGATTCAAAACCGGGAAAAAGTAACAACTGACCACAAGGAACAGTCAATTTAGAAGTAAAATAGGTGGCTAAAGGGAATGAAGAAAAAAAAGTCGAAGATAAAGAACAGGACGGAGACTAAAAGCCTGTTAGGCAATTTGTATGGTATTGGCTTTGCACACTAATGAGGGTTTGGCGGTTTAAAAAAGAATTCCAGACTCTTGTCTCCTTTGGCTCAGATTGGAAAACTGAATAATTAAGTGGTTAATCGGAGTCGATTCCATCGTCTATCACTCCTCCTCATGAAAAAACTATCAATAATCTTAGGTCTCTTAACATCCTGGTAATTCAACCACTTCTATGAGTTTATATTTTGCACATAGAAATGAATTGTATTATCCTCCGTCAAAACCGTTTGCAAATCTTTTTAAAAAAAGGTTCCATTTTTGCCTAAAAAAAGATTGAAACATGCTAGACAATTATTGTTGTATACAACGCGAACCTCCGGGGTTGAGATGAATGTTGACGTTGGTTGTATAAAGTTTCACTTATACCGAAAAGATATTATTTTTTATTAAATACTTTCATGTTTGATGTTTGGGTCATTTATTGGGTAGTTTTGAACTATTAAAACGCGTTTCGGCATTGCACCATCTTCAGTGAGGAACTACAACGGAACGACAGGAGTAGTTCAACTATCTAGAGACCCAATTGACAATGCCGGTTCAGCACGTGTCCACCGACTTGGACACCGAGCATCAACTCTAATTGTAGATGTATGATAGGAAGATGCAGGATTGCTTGTTTATTTAGGAGGCGAATGATTTCAGAGGATAATAAACCAGAGTAAATCTCTGGAATATTACGAGAAATGGTAAATTACAATTGAAAGTAAACCTCGATGAAGAATGAAATTACTGATAATAAAAATCAATTGGACACGACTTCGAAATACTATCTTTTTGTACGCTTAAGTACATAAAATATATTCTTCGTCTTATTTTGGCGTGAAAGTTGGTTTTAGTGGAGCGGTTGATGGAGGAAGCCGATAAGATCCCGGTGAACGGAACGAGACGATAAAAAAAAAGGATAAATATTACATATACAATAGATGGAAATAAAACCTCCATTTTTCAGGCGGAAAACTGGCCCAATAATGTGTGTTGTAGAACACTTATCGAAAATACAATTAAGAGAAAAGATATTAGAATTTATTCTGACAGTCAGGCTAGTCTTAAGTCATTACAAAAAGATTTGTCAACCTCTAGACTGGTGGAGTACCGGAACCTGTAGAAACTGCAGATTTTATCAATAGGATCTCTTCCAGGTTTGAGAACAAGGTAACCCTTATTTGGATACCAGCACATAAAGGATACCTTGGCAATGAAAAGGCGGGTAGCCTGGCCAAAGAAAGCTCTAATATTGACTTTGTCGGACCAGAATCGGTATTACCCCACTTTACGAGCACAGCGAAAGATAGTATTAAAACTGGGGTATGACACAATTCTTTAAGGAGTGGAATCTATCCACCGGACACAGGCAATCGAAAGAGTTTGTTAAGGTGATCGAAATGGCTAATATCTAACTTAAGGAAGGGAATTAGGAAGCTGATAGGAATCCTGACGGGCCGCTGCCCACTGAGAACACCTTTCCATAGCAGGTTTCTACCAGATCCCTTTTGCCGTTTTTGCGAAATAAAAGAAGAAACAGCAAGGCATTATCTCGCAGAGTATGAAGGTATGCTAGGTCTAGATTTGAAATTTTTGAAGGAGAAGACATCACCAAATCACTCCCAAAGATTAAATGGTCCAAAATCTTGGGTTTGTGAACAAGTCAAAGAGATTTATGCAGGACCCGTGACGGACCTTTTAGTGTCTACCCACGCATTTAACCCCTCGAGTATTCGTCGCCCACCCCGTGTAATATATTATTCAATAGATTTTAATATATTTGAGTTTTCTTAAACACGAAACGCACGTTCGATTACATTTTTGATAGCATCCCCGATTATTCGCAGTGGTGAAAACCTAGGGGAAAAAACAACTTGGTTCAGCTTTGTGGCTAGGCCAATTGAAAAAAAGTCCGTTCTTTTGAAATTTATCTTGAACCAAGTTCAAAAGATGAACCTGCGTGGATTAAACAGAGTTCGGAGTTCAACGACGTCCATTTCATAATATACACCTGTGCATTGTTAAATTTTTGTTGACAAGTCTTTGATCATATTTGCAAGAAAAGTTGACTTTTGGTTCATTAAAAATTGAATTACCTACCAGGAGGGTGCATCAGTGGCCGCAACGGTTTAGGCATTGACACGATGCTCATCAGTGCAAAGTAAAGGTCCCAGGTTCGAATCCCTCGTCCGAATATTCAACGTACACTGACAGGGAAAAAAACTGCGCCCACTTGTAATATAACTTAATTTGTATATATTTTTATATATGAGTCAAAGTTTCACGCTTTTTAACGTTTAATAATTGACTCTTAGTAAATTGCTAATTTAAAAAAAAACGGACAGATAAAATTTGTTTGAATTTTGTTTTAGATTTTTAATTAGCATTTCAATATCGCGTATTTCCTCCTCTTGTCTTAATTACGTCTCGGAGACGACTCGGCATACGTTCTACCAGTCTGGAAATGTATCTTTGCTGGAGGTTAGCCCATTGTTCACGAATAGTCCTTTGAGGTGATGGTGTATGTATGGTGAAGTGTATCATCTTATTCGTCTTTTGAGGTTATCCCATGAATGTTCGATGGAAGTCAAGTCAGGAGCATAGGCTGGCTTGACCAATACCCTGTTGTTAAGCTGTTGATGGTACGTTTGTACTATGCGAACGTCATGCGGACGGGAATTATCGTCCATTAAGAGAGGATTTCATCGAGGTAGGCAAAGCATGATGTTCCAAAATTTCATCCACATAGCGAGTGGCCGTTTCTTCGAGCAGTACGATGAGAAATGTGGACACCTCGAACTTGCTGGTGCTGATGGCGCTCCACGCGCAAAACCGTCAACACTACAACAGACCTCTGATGAAACTAAACAGTTTTTTAATTCAGAATTCAAATGAGACTGAATAAAAATTTTAAATTCTGTAAAAATTAAAAATAGCAAAATCCTTCAATTGTGTTTTGGATTAAGGATGAAATAGGTTTTCGTCTAATTGATATTCTCAATTTAAAACATAGTTTAAACAATTATTTATTAATAAAACAATGAGACATATTGAGGGCAGAATTTGCTTTTATCGAGAAAATGAAAACAATTAATGGGGTGAAATTTTCCCCTTGTCAGTGTACAAACATACGGCTTTTTTCAAATACAACGGCACTCTAAGCGTCGATATGACTTCTGCTGTTGCGAACCCTCGTGAAAAAAAGAACAGAACTATTAAGATTGACAATTTATATTTCTTTCAGGATAGAACTCAACGCGTTTTCTGCATGTTTAATTTTAGTTATTAATTGTATATTCTATTCTCTTTTATTTTTTATGTAAGAAGCGAGTGGGTCCTGGGTGGCGTTTCGGACTGAAAATATAGAAATGCCTGATAGACGAAATAGACAATAATCCTATCAGTTGAAATTTCCTTTTATTTCTTTTCCCTGTCAAGTTCCCGTTGAATATGCAAATTGGTGGGAACGGCGTCTACGATGCGCCGAAAAACATTTGTTTTTAGGAGATAATTCAGTAATTTAGTAAAGATATGGTAATTTAGTTATTTTACCGCAGTTTTTTATTATTAGTTTTTTTAATGGGACAACTCGATTTTTGACAAAGAGGCAAAATATGCGCATATGAATTAAGAATTTTAAATCAGAACCTGTGCACGTTGTTTTACGTTATTTAGCCCTGATTAATTAGGGTTTGAATAGGGGTGGCCTCAGGTACGTGTATAACAGTATACAAAGTGTGAAAGGTAGTTGGGTGAATATTTTCCGTTGTAGGCCAGAGGTTCGAGAAAACTCATTTACATTCTACCGGTCCCTCCGGCTACCAGAACGACTCACCACCGCTTTATGGAAGCATTCTTTAAAGGGCACGGTCGAAATAAATTTGTCATGCGAGTCCTTCCCCCCCTCGCCACCTCGACGGTTGACAAGCCGATACAAGGAAAGCTCCCACCTCGACTCCTCTAATCAACAGATGTTATCTATTTAGAAACAAAAAGAGGCCTGCCCAAGATTCCACCTGTGGAGACCGGCGCCAGTCCTTCCCCCCATTTACTTATGCTCCGGCCCCCGCCCTCCCTCAGGCCATCACTTTCAACAACCACAATACCTCATTACAGACTCCCCCACTTGCCGAAATATTGCATTTGGCCATATTAAAATCCGCGAGACGCTTTATTGCCTCTCGAGTCGTGGAGGAAAAAAAATCAATTTCCTCTCTCAGGCCATTACCATCGCTGTCCCGTTACCATTTCCGTCTTGGCTTTGTTAGGATACTTGAATTTGGAAACGGCACCTTTTTCACATTTCATCCCAACTCGAAGATAAGCCAACGGAGTTTTTTGTTGATTAACAAGTTATGATCTACATCAGCTTAACACGATTAAACCTATTAGGCACCGGACGTATAAACTTCGATGAGTATCAATTGATTACAAAAATAAATTATAATAGTTACAGCCAGACAAATCAAAGGTTATATTAACTTTAAATATATTAACACTATAATTAAAGTCATAAATTATAAAGTTTACTTCTTACGAGTCTTTTTATTAAATTTCATAACAAATTGAACTTCTTATAATTTTTTTACCATTAACTAATAATTAATTTCCACCCTTATTTATGTTTACATCTCATTGATTCCGAAGCTTTGAAGCCTGTTGTAGTGCTTATAAGCTACCGTGTTATCTCAGTGTCGAGATGTGGGATGTTGTGGGAGCATCTTTTAGCATATTTTATTCATTTGCGTCAAAAAAAAACCACACAAAAAAAAAACTACTATACTGTAAATATATCTATACTGTACTCCAAAAGCGCAGAATTATACAATCAACAATAATAATTTTTAATTCTCGTGAAATTCATGAGGTGTAAAAGGGGATGTTGGACCTACCAAGATGCATTTGTAAACACAAACTGAAAGAGTTTCTTTTGAGGTCTAAAAAATCAGCTTTTTTTTTGTTTCTTGCTACAAAAAAAAAAAAAAATAAAATAAAAAAAAAATAATAATAATAAATTTATTTTGCAAGGATTCGAAGGAATCAATCGCCGGGGAATCAAATTCCAGATACCTATTAAAATAAATGACCCAATTTGTGACCGAATGTGGCGAATAGTAGAGCAAAGCAGGTTCAATTTTATTTATTTATTTTTTTAATCTAGAAATAAAGTCGATTCTTATTTTTCGTACTTCAAAGAAGAAATTTGGAGGTTTTCTTTATTTTTGCAACATCAGAGGATAACCTATCTCTCTCTCTCTCTCTCTCTCTCTCTCTCTCTCTCTGAAGTACTGTCTGACTCACTAATTCACTCACCTACCATCTCTCTTTCTCTCTCTTACTCTCACTTCCTCCTCTCATGCTCTCTCACTCTCTCTCTCTCTCTCTCTCTCTCATTTTAACTGTAAGAGAGACATAATGGTTGTAACTGCATTTAGTTTGGGGAGAAAATTTATAAGAGTATGAATTTTTATGCGGAACTGTAGGTACCAGACAAAAAAAATGGCCTCCATTCATTCCAAAAATATTTATTTTTTGGTTGCGACGAAAATTAATATTTAAAATAATCTTTTTATGTAAGATATTGGTTGAAATGAAAAATTAATCATTTGAAAAAATTTATTCGGTCAATCGGACCACGAAATATAATGGATTAATATTTAATGGCTTTAAGACGTGCTCAAATCAAATCCGAATTGTTTTTTGTTTCAAAATTTCTGTCTTACTTTACTCGTAATATATTTTGGTTATGGAAATTTTTATACATCTTACACAATTTAATACAATCCGACATATTCTTTCCACATTCTATGTACAAATCTGCTGATATATACAAAACTTGAAATACATGCACAATGACTTCTGTCTTCATTGTACATGTATTTTAAGTTTATTCTACACTAGTACATTTGTAATTTTACATAGAATATGAAAATAATATATCTGATTGTATTAAACGATGTTAGATGTATAAAAAGTTCCTTCAACCAAGGGACGTTATGGGTAAAGTAGGCCAAAAAAATGTTTATTATTAATTACTAAATTTAAAAATTGTACTTAAATTAAATAAAATATTTTGTGCCTCAGTTTCTAGGGCATATTGGCAAGAACGCATGACATGCTTCCAAATATTTTTTTTTTTGTTCAAAAACTACTCCTCCCCTTGAAAGACAGTTTTGTTATGCACTCGCATCTGGACAAAAATTAAGCTTACATCTAAATGATCACATTTGTAACCTGTAGAACTTGAGGACTTTGCCCAGTTGGTTAGATAGTGTTTTCATAACGGAACCCCCAAAAATTTTAATACAGTCAAGGTACACCTAGTTTTTTTTAAAAAAAATATAACAGTGTGTTATTGATCATTCTCGTTGGGACAAAGAAAGAGGGAAAATGATCCGCACAGTTTTTCATTTCTCATCGATCCTCATAAATTATTATGAATATCTCCTCTATCTCGCCATATGTTTCGCCACTTTGAACTAGTTGGTTTCTCTCCAGATACGCTCCACTCTCTGGGCTTCTCGTATCAGGACAATTATCTATCACTTAAGCCTGCAATTTGTTGTAATGACCATCATTACGAGACTTGGCCTTATTAACAATTAACATACTACTTTATTTTCGCATAATATGACTTTTGCATATCACGTTCTCACATAAACAAAGGCAGACGAGAAAACGTATAAAGTTTTTTTGTTTTAAATTGTATGTTTTGTATTTTTTTTTCTTTACATTAATTAGCTGTTTCTAAAATTGACACGGATGTAACAACGAAAACAGAAGAAATCCTGTAAGTCTGTGCTGTTGTATGTAGTTTTTCATATTATAATAATCCATAAGTTTTATATATTTACTTAATCAAAGCAATTGATTTGTAATTTTATCAAATTTACCCTCTTTTTGCCATATATTCAAATATCGTGTAATCGGATTCAATACTCGGCGACTCATCAAGTGGCCACGGAGAGCTATTAGAGAAGTACTTCAGTAATTATTATATAAATGTGTATGTATTTTAAATATTTTTAGGGGAAAAAGAGGGAAAATTTAAATAAGTTGTAGGTTGGGATGATGAGTATGCCGGGAGATCAATGTGACTGGTTAGAGTGCCGGTGTATCGAACCGAAGGTCATGGGTTCGAGTCCCGCTCAGCTCCACTTAAGAATCAATTTAAATAATTACTTTGGATATATAAGAGATCTCGTTTATTAAAGGAAAAAAAGTCGATCGATTGTCAAAACAAGTTTTCGCTATAACCCAACCCTACAACTAAGCCTGAACAACGTCAACCTACGGTTGGGAGGCCGGCAAGGGGTTTTTCACCTCGTCCTCCCTTTATTCACGCCAAAAAATACAAGCACACAGAGTAAAAATCACGAATTCCCTAACCTAAGTTAACCATATTGGTTCGACTGGTCTGTGGGTGCTCCGGATCCAACACAGACCGGGATCCATGCATAATCGAACATTCAAGCAAATAATTCATTCACAAAATCGTGTAGTCACCAAGGTTTTGGATATTGCAGCAGTGACACCGTTACACAGCAAATATACAAGATAAAAGTTAAAAACTACCAAACGTCTCCTTTGGCTTTTATGCGATTACTCGATATTCGACAGATCGGTTTCATAAACACTTAACTATTCGCGCTAATAAATACATTACAAAATTCGGTAGTTACCAGGTTTTATGATATTACATCAGGAATTCCCTCTATTACACTGCGAATATAATATTTTAAAACGAAAAATCTACATTGCAGTGTGTCTGTGGGTGCACTGGTTGTGCTCACGCCAATAAACGATGCATAAAGTTAGAATATGATTTAAATCAACGAATGAACTTTGAGTTATATGGGTAAAATAATAACAGTACAATCAATAATATTGAAAAATGAAATTGCTAAGTCATCATGAAACCTGATTACCGGTAAATTCAATGTAAAACATATTTTTTAATTGATCTGGACATTGAAAAATAGTTTCATACATTTTTTAAAGTAGGGGTTATTTGATGTTAAAAAGTATTAATTTGAAATTAAAAACGGTTAATTGAAAATTAAAAACAGTTCATTTGGAATTAAAAAGTAAAAAGGGTTAATTAAAAATTAAGTTAAAAAGATTAATTAAAAAATTAAAAAGATAAATTTGAAATTAAAACGTATTCAATTGAAAGTAAAAAGGATTAATTTAAATTTAAAAAGAGTAAACTGGAGCTTAAAAAGAGATAATTTTAAGTAAAAAATGTTAATTTCAATAAGAAAATTTGTTGCGAAAAATGTTTAATTTACCGGCTATATGTGACTTAGTTGATTAAATGGTGAATGAGAATAATTATTTAAATCTACTGATTATCTCAATTTTAGAGTTGTAAAGGTTTTTGGATCTTCTAAAGGATCTTTCTAAAGGCAGATTTTTGCGATTTCTCAACGTCGAAAGACTTAATTATCACGTCAAGAGGAAGACGTTTGTGTGCCAGCAGTTATGTAACCGAAGGGTTCAAACTAAGTTCCTAACTTTCCCTTTGATAAAAAAAAAAGTTTTAATCTACTCTTAAATGGGCGAAGACAGGTATTCGACGTTTTTAGGCTGTTTAGAAACGGACCACCGAGGAGGGAAAAGTAAATTGTTTTCCCCGTCCGTTGTCGAATTGGGTGTGTGAGGTTCACCTCAACTCTCGGCCATATTTATTGCCTAGTCGACAGGGGTACCTTTCACCACTTCTTATTTATGAGAAAAGGCCAGTGCCTCGGCCCCGTGATTAGTAGAGCCACTTCTTTTGTTTCCAAGATAAAATTTTATTAGGATCGCTACCGGTAGGACGCGGCATTCCAAAGATGCCCGACGACCAAAAACTGGGCGCCCCGCTTCATGTCCTCAGCCCGCGCGGCAGATCTTTCAAGATTAATTAATTCAACCTTTCGTTTTGGTAATGATTCACGATTTTTTAAGTAGCGCGATTATAATCCACAGAAATTTGAAAGAGGGCCGCTGATTTATAATATTACTTCACGATTTCCATATTCTGCTGGGTGATAAACATGCAGTTATTTCCGATAATTTTGGCCTGTCAAATGAATTTCGATTTCTCGCAATCTTCAGTGGTATGTCGGTGTTTGTTTATGATAAATAATCATAATTAAATTTTAGCTCTGAAGCGTGATAAAACGTGTCTGACAGACTAAAACTTCGATTATGTTAACAATCGTAATAGCACTAAACTACAGCAAATCAGCAATAGGCCTGTGCTATTCGTACGCTATAGTCCTATTTTTTTGGTTTACGTATCATTGTTCTTTTGGCCAGTCACGTTTGGGTTTCTTGCCAGTTTCAGTGGTTGGTCTTTGTTTGATTAAGATAAATAATCATAATTAGATCTCAGCCCAGAAGAGTGAGTAGCCGAACGCCTCTACCAGACCAAAACAGTCCTCCACTGAGCTGTTCGTCTACTTTCCCATAACCTAGTATGTCTTTGTCCCCTGCACGTAAGATGTTAGGGGAATTACGATGTCCGTAAGATGTTAACTCGGGTTAACTCAAATAGAGAGCTGACCAGTAACATCGTGAACGCCACCTTACTTTCTTAGCGTGTTAAACGTTAATTTTTCCTCAACGCGTGGCGACTGGTAGAACCAAAAAGAAAGCTATCCTTGAAGGCTTGTTGTTGTTTGTTATGGCTTGGTTGTCTTAAATTGTAAGATACCAGAAGTTAGTAAGAAAGGAAAATTAATCAACTCTTTCATTCAAAATGCTATTTATGCACTCAAAAAATACTAACAAATGACACGCTTCAATACGTGCTGACATACCTAAATTGTATCCTATCGGCTAACAGCCTCTTTATTACTTTATAGGATAGGTAGATGGATCTACTATGAATGAGAGTATGACGACAAGTCAGAATTAACAAAAAAACCAGCTGTTAAATTCATGGCTGCCATGTTGGTTACCTACGCCCTAACGGATTGCAATGTAACTACATTTTCGACCTAACCTATAAATTGGCCCTGGCCTGTTAGATCGAGCAATGTTAACTAGCCGATTCTCGCAAGTCACGTCACCATTTTTCTCGATCTAACAGGACCCAACAGAGTTAAAAAAGATCGGGAATGCCAATTGCCACGTTGTTAAGCGTTCCCAGGTTTTTGGAGATTTTGGGTGATTTGACCGACTAGACCTTTTTAAGTTCTATTGATTTTGGGTGATTGGCTTTCTATTCTATGAGATTTTGCCAGTATAACATATTTAAAATTGTCTTGTCTCGCACTGGACAAGCAAGTATTTCAGCATGAAAGATCGAAGAGTACTGCCCTAATTAGTTTTATTGCTTATATTTCGGATTTGACCAATCACAAGTTTTGGGGAGTTTTTTCGTCTATGTTCACGTCTACTAGATTAAGAAATAGAGGCATAGTATAACTTAGGTCTCATTGCTCTTCATCACTTACAAAAGCGTACATCTGTCCATTTTTAGGACGAACATCCTAGGGAAACAAAATTGCAAAGCAGGAGTAGACGCTTCAAAAAGTCAAAGTGGGAACTCCTCAGAACGTTAAAAGCTTATAGGACAACACTCTCCACACGCCCTCCAAGTCTATGCTTTGTTTCCACCAATAGACATTGTGCTCCAAAGTAAAATTGCAATCCGACAGCAAAAATATCGAAAGGACCCAACACGATGCCACGACTTACAAGCCAGTATTGAGAATCTCGCCAGAGCAAAGTGGTTTCAACAGGACACGGAAATTTCAACGCTTACCTGTACCAGTTCTCTAGGCCAACAGTTCGACAGTACGAGGGAGCCTTTAAGTAGGAAAACCAAAAAGGTGGGAACAAAGGAAATTATTAAAACAAAGGTGAGGTCGAGATGTCGTTTTTTTGCGGATATCAGTAGTCGGACAGGAAGATCACATGTCGCAACTGCTAGAAATAGCGTAGGATGATAAGTTGAGGACGGTCTGTATGGATCTGCAAAACGAGAAATGACCAGTTGTATTAACATGTAGTTAGACTCAATCAACCTGTTATTTTTGCTTTGTATTAGTTGCCATTCTGGCACCTGTACTTTGCAGAGGACAATATACCGCAACAATTAAGACGAAAATGGTCATTAGTCTCCCGGCATTCCTTAGAATTATACCGAAAGAAAATCCGACTTGTTGCCTCACAGTGACCGCCTAATGCCTAAGGTACTGTTACACGAGCCTCATCATTTTTTTCGCTCGTCCATACGTACAGCGTGCGCATAGCGGTCGGGAGGAGTCGAGAAAAATTTAAATGAAGAGCAATCAAGCCGACCGCAACCGCGCTGGTTGAGCCAAATGAAGTAAGTTGCACATAATCACATATGTGGCTTTTAAGGAGGGAAAAAACCCTTTCATTATTTTACTGCGTAGACCACAGGAATGTGCTGACTATGTTTTTTTCTTTGTTATTTGTCTGATTAGGCTCAACGCCGCTTTACCGTGGCCGAAAATCACGTCTTGTCGACTTCTTGAGGTTTTTAACATGAAAACTTTTTATTTTCATTCTGAGATTTGGACTGCATTTGGACATTCAATCTGAAAATTACGCCTACTTGTACCGGTATGAGCTTAAAATTATCTCATTTCTAATTAAACATTGTTTCTAATTATTATTCGGAGATCGTGAGATGCGGTCGGGTGTGACGTAGGTTTTAGAAAAACATTTTCTTTATTATGCCAACGTTTCGATCTTTATTGAGCTCATCTTCAGGGCTCAAGGTGTTCTTTTTTTATACGTTGTATTTTGAAGATGTGGGGAAAGAAGTCGGGATAGAAAGACATTTTTATATGAGGAGTCGGCTTCTTTGAAGACAAAGGAGGCGACAATGGGAAAAAATGGTTGATGGTTGTCGTTCGGCCTGGTTACCTCTTATAGAATTTGGGAAAAGAAACCAAATTGTTGAAGTATTGACTACGAAGAAATGTGATGATTGTTTTATACGTTATATTATATATTTTGTGTAATGTGGGCACTCTCAACACGACAGACAAGAAAGGCAAATATACACGGAAAACAAACACTTTATGCCCTGAAGATGATATCAATAAAGGTTGAAACGTGGCATGATAAATAAAATGTTTTTCTAAAACCATGTCACACCAGATCGCTTCTCACGATCTCCAAATAATCGTTGACTAATGGTCACTAAACAGTACACATTGTTCCTAATAACTTCTTGTTGATTATTGAGGTCTTCCTATGTCCAATGGTTTGGTCAACGTTTAAGCATTTTACTATCTTTGATGCTGTTGATTAAATTGATTTAATGTTTAGTAGCACCGCGATCACTATTGGTCTATTGTCCAATCACCTTTAGTTTTATATAGAGCTCTTTTAACTTTAGTCTCTATATCAGATCCCCAAGCTTATTAACGATTCTGCGTGTGTTCTTCAGACATTAGACACCTTAGATACCCAGGAGTGTCTCAGCCTGCAGGTCTCTAGACATTCTTCTTCCTTGTAATAGATAGGCATGTTCCTATAGTTTAGTAGTACATATCCGGGGGTCTGCAGTGTCCAATTAGAAAGAGTGAATAAGTGGCTTAAAGCTCGCACAGCGTTTTCGCGGACTGCCGCGTGTATCCTTCAGGCTCGGGTTTTTCCTCACCCACGAGCACACCGCACCTCATGCCTTCCCAATGGCAGAAGACATGTTTGTCTCTTCTTACTTGCAATATCTGCCCACGTTTGTTTCTGCCACTCTGAGTTGAAATGTATCCCTTTTTGTGTATTCAGGGTTCAGTTACTCGTCCCAGATAGTTCTGTCTTTAGTTTCCGCGATGATTTTGAACTTGGTCGCTTGCTTCTGTTCTAAGCACATTTCCATTTAACGGAGGACTTATTTTTAATCATTGTCCGATATGTGTCCTCATTGGAACTCTTCCTCGACAATTTAACGGCCGTTCATTGTCCTCTTCCGCAGTGTGTCCTGGTACCAAGACAAGGAGAATTTTAGTATTTTCTACCAATGTCGGACAGGGCCCTGTTGCAATCCCAAACTCGGATATCATCACCGGTGAGGTAACCTCAGTGTCGCCTGGCTGCCCGAGTATTGATAGATGATATAGATGATTATTTTTCTCCTTTTAATCTTCTCGGCTCAGGGTTTATCAATAGCCACAGTCACCGCTTGAAGGCTATTGGCATATTGCCCAAAGCGTATATGAATTTTAGTCCTTGATTATTTCCGTAAATAACAGGTTTTGAAGTCCTTTGTATACTAGGTATGGCTATGGATCTTTTTCACCTATCATCATCTATCAGGTATTTTAACTAGAAATTTCTTATTAAATCTGAATTTAGACTAATATAATAAGAACTAGCGGCCAAGGCATCAACAGGTATCCCCATATCCCTGTCTGCTGAAGCCCCCCCCCCTGGCCGCTATTGGGGCCTATTCCTGAATTAACCTATGAACATTGTAGCTATGACCGCTCTTTAGGTTAAGATATGTAGTGGTTTTTTAATATTTACATTTTTCTTTATTAGTTTTGGCTACCACTTTCATCATCAGTTTTTGATAAGCTAAAGGCGTTCTTGGATGTTGGAGATTGTTTTGATAGAATTCGAGTTAGAGGACATTACTTACGTAAGTGGTGATGGTATTAGGAAGTATAAGTAGGTCGACGGTATGAATGATAAAAAGGATCGGGACGGAATTGCACCCTTGTGGGACTCATAGAAACTAAAACAACCACATCGAGTAGAAACCCTTTTTGTATCTAAAAATCAGAATAGTGGATGCACTGCCGTGCTCTTACAAAATTTTCTCTCTAATATAAATTTAAGGAATGACATTCTTAAATTATGTAATTTAACCAAATACAAGTTCTTTGGTTCACAATTAAATGTCTGTATGTCAGCCACTTGTGATCTACTCTGACAGATCTCTCCGGTAGCTACCTTTCAACCTATCTAACTAGATTTTCTGCAAAGGAAAAAAAATCAATTCAACAATAAAATGTCGGGTAATATTATTTAACATTTTAGAAACTAAAAATTAAAATTAAGCGTTTGAATCGTTATAGTGTAAGATGTTGATTGAAAAGAAGCATCACAAAACTCGAGATTGGACGGTTTTTTGCTAAGTCGGAATGACCAATTTCGGTCGTGGGAGAAAAACGGTTGAAATTAATGTACGAAGGAAGTTGAAATCTGTATAATTTGCAACCACGGGGTTTCCGACAATTAGGGAAAGGGGTGAATATGTCCGCCGGGTCGGTTGCCGAGTTCGGTGTGAACAATTTGCATGTCTGAGTGGCTCCTTCTTACTTCCGCCTTCCCTATTTCTCTTCCCAATTCCTCCGGGACGTTCCATGCCCTCAATTGTACAACCATCCCCCTCCCCTAGGGTATCCTTTTACATCCTCCCTTTCCGCGGCAAGCCTCTCCGGTGGAGTGCAGTAGAAAAGATTTTTCTCAATAACTTTTCCCTTTACTTTAAGTAAAACGAACTATTCATTTTCAAAATAAACGCCATTTTCGTGTTGAGAAAATTCGATGCAAAAAGGTTTTATTTCGTTTTATGGTTTTATTCTTAGCAAGAAATAACGAAGAAAAGACCGAACAAACATTACATTATTGCATTACATTTTCTTTGTTCAATTGCTAGCCACTCCGTATTTAAGGGTCTCGCCTATTCTTGTTGAAATAACACAAATATGTGTAAAACAGAAACTAGACCAAACATGAGTGTCTGCTTAGCATTCACATTACTGAAATAGCCCTCCATTATCATTAATATATGACTTTCACGCAAGATTTCATTCACACTGCCTTAATGTTACTCACTTAGACGGAAAAAAAACACCCAATTCAGCTAGCAAATTTCATTCACACTGCCCCAGATTACTCGATATTCCTCATGACAGTTGAAAAATAACCACTCCATTCACGCTCATAAATGACATGCACACTGCCAGAAATGGCACGCTAGGTGTAATTGGCTGTAAGCCTATCCATTCAAGCTAATAATTTAACATAACACTCTAGAATTCATTCACATTATCCCAGAGTATTTGATATTCTCTGGGTAATTGAAAAAGAATTCCCTTTTCACGCTATTAAATTACATTCACATTGCCCCAGGGTACTCGATATTGTTCTGTGAAATTGGAGAAGAAACCCCTTCCTTTTACGCTAATAAATGGCATTTCCATCGCCTCAAAATACTCTATATTCTCTGGGTAATTGGAAAACAACGCCCACTTTTTACGCTATTACATTACATTCACGTTGTCCCAGAGGATTCGATATTCCTTTGTGTAGTTGGGTAAGAAACCTTCCTTTCACGCTAATAAATTAAATTTGTAGAGATTATTCATTCAGTCTAATAAATTATATTCATACTCACCCGTGTATTCTATATCCATCTGGTAATTGGAAAAAAACCCGTCCATTCACGCTAATAATTACATTCACAATACAGATTTCTTTTATACTTCCCCAGAGTACTCAATATTGATGTAGATAAGTGTAGATGAAACCCCCTTCCTTTTACGCTAATAAATGATAATTACAAAATGAATACTAAAAACACAACGCCTCTAACAGAAGCAGGCGGGCTTTTGGCGAAGCCCAAATTTGAATTTTCGAATATTTCCCCCTTTTCAAATATTTTGGGATATAATTGCAAAATTGTATGTAAAATATAACTTGTAATTTGTATTAAAAAAAGGTGAAGAAATTACCACCGTTTTTTCACAATCATGTGTCTTTCTATTAGTAACTTCCTCTTTTTGAAATTATTTTATCGATACCGACCGTCCCTAGATTGAAGATCAAAGCAAACATTTATCCAAAAATGAAACTTCTTTAATGCAACGTATATAATCAAATAAAGATAAATAGAGGTAAAAAAAGCAAATATAATCTCATTTTTCCTTGTTATTTTCCCGATATCTTCGATGATAAAGCGCATTAAAACATAAAAAATAAAAGCTTGATATAGCGAGTGTTGTCATAGTTGGGAGCGGATATTAAAGATGGCTCCCTCTCAGGTTTTCCTCCGGGGAAGATCTACCAAATCCGGGTGGGTCCCTACAGTTCCAGGGATGCTCAAGAGCTCTGGCGAACTCAACCGTGAGATTAGCTCGTCCCCGCCGCCCGCCCCTTTACTTCGCCAAAATCATCAGGTTTGTTTAAATCTGGACGAAAAACAACATCTACAATTGGAAATATTCCTTCTGAGAACATCGTCCCTACGATCCTCCAGAGCTTACAATCGTTTCTACTCTAGTCAAAAGGTCTCGACTAATCAAAACAATTTATCCGTATAAAAGTATACGCAGTTTAATAATCCTCCACACTGTAGAAATCATTCTGAAATAAATACTCCTTCAAAAGAAGCTCAAACGAAGGCATGTTATCACCATTTTTAACATCGCGTAGGAGGACGTAAGGTGTCCACTTTCCTCAGGACTCTACGTCATATATATAAACACATATAAGATTTTATAATGTATCATCTGTGTAAATAAAAACCGAAAATCAACTTCTTTTTACAATTTACAGAATAGCAGACGGTATTTAAAATTGTTTTCTCTTATCAACATCTCTCGTTTTACCGTTTCTTATGTTTTATGCTAAATACAATGAGTGGTGAGTAGAGACCGTTAGTCGATAATTATTCAGATATTGTGAGATGCGGTCTGGCGTGACGTAGGTTTTAGAAAAACATTTTCTTTATAGTGCCAACGTTTCGACCTTTATTGAGATCATCTTCAGGGCCTGGGATTTACAAACATTGTTTAAATTTAACAAATATATTGCATTGTACAAATTCACTTTTTTCCACATCCATAAATTTAAACAATGTTTGTAAATCCCAGGCCCTGAAGATGATATCAATAAAGATCGAAACGTTGGCACGCCAAAGAAAATGTTCTTCTGAAACCTACTTCACACCAGAGCGTATCTCACGATATCTGAATAATTACTAAATACGATATTTTTAAATAAATAATCGGCACTTTTCACAACCTATTATCAAGTTGGGTGTGCTCTCTAGTGATCAATAATGATCAATTATCACCATTATCATAATCAACAAGTTGGTTTACCCAAGAATACAGTTGACCTGTGTGTCCACTAATGATGTACCTGGAAATACAACCAAGAATTTTAGATCACTAAAATATGTAATAAACTAAAAATTACATTAGAGGAAAAAATGCCAAAATTTAAAAATCGCGAATAGGGAAAAAATTCTTTACCAAGTTAAATAGAAAAAAACCTATTTCAAAAAGTAGTATATTAAGTATATTTTATTAAGTATATAATATTATATATTAAAGTAGTATATTAAAAAGTAATAAATCATACGGACAGGCGTAGGTGGATGGCCACCGCGTAATTGGTACGCTCTGTTCCCGAAATTGATTGTCAATGCAGCTAATTATTGCACGTAAGTTGTGAGTTCCTTCGGCTTCAGCTAAACAGCTGTTTTTATCTTGGAGAACGCGTACTCTCGCGTAGGGATTAGAGTTGGCGAACAGGGCAGCATGTAAATAATCTTATGAGAAAATAATTCCAAAACTTCTTTAACTTCAGCGGTTTTATGGATCCTGACATTGTCCGTAACTTGAAGTGCGGTTCATAACGAAAGCCCATCAAGTTTTGTACACAGTCCACGTAAAAAATCTCTTTTTTTTCGTTTTAAAATGGATTTTTTTTTTCAAATTTATTGTACATTACAAGTACCTTAAAGTAGGTAATAAGTAACAGTGAGAACGGTAATTAAAACAAAACAAAATTAAAATCAAGAGTGGAGAAAACACCCATTGGTATTACTCCAATGTTACAATAATATTGTGTGTTCAATCGATTTGTGTGTCATTATCACTTTCACTGTTATCACCTTCACTTCCTAGAAGATCTCGCGGCCATTGTCTCTTCAGTCGGCGAGGAGGGTTTGAGGGGATTCGTCGGGATGCGAGGTTTCTGATGTGTTGATTTACGTTAGTTGGGAGGTTTTTATGAAATTTACGGTAAGGGAAAGGTATTTCATCTTGTACAAACGGAATATGTAAATCTGTATGTGTAGTTTGGTTCGATACATAAAATGGAGCATCTAGTATTTTTCGTAGTATTATAGACTGGGCAGTTTGAATGCGGTGGATATTGGAATGTTTGGCTGAACCCCACACTTCCAGTCCGTAAGTCCAAATCGGTTTAATTATGGTGTTGTAAAGCAGTCTTTTATTTTTGAGAGGTAAATTCGAGCGTTTGTCAAGAAGTCGTGCAAAAATTCTAAATCTTGTCATAACCTCCTGACGTTTCAATCTTGTGTGAGGATTCCACGTCAGGCGTTTGTCGATGTACAATCCGAGGTACCGCACCTTGTCCGCAGTTGGGAGGGGAGTGTAGTTTAAGAAAACAGGGGAGAGATCTTTTTACGAAGAGTGAAGGTAATGTGGGTGGATTTTTCCGTGTTAAATTTTATCCTTTTCTTTTTACACCAGGACTCTAGTAGTATGAGGTGTTGTTGGAGGTTTCGATTGGAAATGACAAGGTCGGGGTTGCTAGAGAGAATTGCCGTATCGTCTGCAAATGTGAATGTGGTGGTTTCGGGATGAGTTGGCATGTCAGCTGTGAAAATCTGGTACAGTGTAGGGGCCAGAACGCTGCCCTGAGGAACAGCAGCATGGATAGGAAAATATGAAGAGAGGGAATGGCCTTCAATGACTTGGAAGAATCGGTCAGTGAGGAAACTGTGTAGTACGAGATAGTAGGTTGATGGAAGGATGTCCTTGAGCGCGAACAGCAGACCCGGGTGCCAAACTCGATCAAAAGCTTGGCTTACGTCAAGGAAGGCCCCTGAACAGTACTGTCCCATCTCAAGGGAGGATGAATAACGTCTACCACGCGGTGACACTGTTGGACAGTTGAGTGGCGGTTGCGAAAACCAAATTGATGGGCTGGGATTATGTTTTGAGAATTTAAAATCGGAAGAATTCTTTTAAGCAGGAGTTTTTCTAAAACTTTATCCACCGTAGGTAGTAAACTTATTGGCCTGTATGAAGTAGTACAATGTGTTGGCTTTTTTGGCTTAGGGAACATTCGAATATACGAGTGCTTCCAAGCTATAGGGAATAAAAAAAAATCTCAAAAGAGTAAGCTGTTATCGGTTATCATTTTTCAAATATTTATATTTTTTGGTGAAATAATTTTACTTTTCAGGGCTTTCACAAGTTCAAGCTTGTATTTATTTTCATCCCGACTTTAAAATCCCGAAAGGGAGATTATTAAGTTAGTTGAGGCTATTATTAAATTGAATAAGACGATTGGTTGAAAGAATTATTAATTTAACTGAAAAATGCTATATATCGATGGTCATGAGAGTACCTGACCAGGAAAGTGTAAAGCAGAAATTGCTAAGGAGATTATAAGGAACAAATATATATATAATAATATAATATATATAAATAATTATAAGGAACGCAGTATCAGAATTCTTAATTTTTAAAAAATCTACCAGCCCAGAACATAACAGGAATAATTCTTTGTTGAATTAGACTAACCTTATTCAGTCCTCAAAAAATTAGTCCGTTCTTATGGATTGGCTGGAAGCAAGTATAAACCACTTTGATTACACTCACACTTGTTGATTGCTTAAGCAATCTTATAGGAAAATCGAGTTTACGCCCAAGTTGGAAAATGTGTTGTGTTTGCGTTTTTCTTTCTCAAACTATTTTGCCAGTTCCAACTTAAGATACACTCCGGTGTACCTAGTTGAGGCCCTGCCCTAGGAAGATGGCTGTCCTTTTTTTTTTGGATAGTTGGTAAATCTGTTCATTTCCTTCTATGCCTTTATATCCCGATACCCACTGCGAGGTAATCTTGGTTTGTTTTCCCAGAGTCATTTATGCTCTCCCAGACAGGTTTTTAGTTGAAAGGATACGCATTTAGTGTCTTTATGGCTGCCTGATAGTATGTAAATTTGTGCACTTTTTATATTTTTCTTTATTAAATCCTGTACAAAGAGTTGTATGGCATGAACTTCAGCTTGGAAAATTGTTGGGATTAGTGCAAGGTGTTTTGCGGGTGTAGTCCGACCCTTTTAATAATAAACGTACTCTCTACTGGGCTTAAGCACAATTCTCATATCTGACATAAAACTAACAAGTTCATTTTCAGTCGTACATGCTCCTTGGAAAACATATTGCTTAACGTTGATAACATAGTTTTTAGCAAAGATTTTTCCCGATATATGCACGAGCGTTGCAGTTAATTTTGTGTGAACTTTAATTTTCCTTTACAAAAGGCCAGACGGACGAAAATGTATTTGAAGAAATACCCCAGACGGCATGCTGCGAGAGTAGGTATTAACTTTTTTGTCCCACTGATTAAAAAAATTAATAAACCAGACTTGCCAATGAGAACCCCCGGGTGTGAGACGGGGAACAAAAGAATCTGTAATTTATTAAAAATACAGACGTTCAAAAACAAAGAGATAAAAATCTCCCTGGGCAGAGTCAAGATGGATTAATTAATTCTATTAGGTTTGTTATCCAGGTACAATGTTCATGTCACCTGTCGTGTGAGGCTATTAGGGTTAACTCCTAGCCGCCTGTCTCCGTTGAAATTGATACTTCTCATTCCGCTTTTAGGACTTAAACTTCGACCAAAAAAAAAAAAAAAAAAAAAAATGAAAGAAAAGAAAAAAGTGGGGAAACACGTAATTTACCGGTAGGCCGCACAAGAGCCACATTTCTATTCTGACCGTGGAAAAAAGTACAGGTGAATTCATTAGATTTTAAAATGGGCTCCATTCTCCCGTTTAATGTTGCATGATGGGTTTGTTGGTGGCCCTTTTTATTGAACTCGCGTGTATTTGCTTTTTCCCTTTTTTTTTATACTGTCATACATTGCTTAAACTCACACTCTCAACGACCCGTAAACCATGGCCTCTTCAACCAGTAAGATATGCAAGATTAAGGGATCTTGTACTTAACGGCATTAACCTAAAAAGTTTGGCAAAAGTAAGGTACGGAAATATTTTCCGTATTATTAATTTATCTAATCTAATAGATATACCTTTGACGGTTATTTTGTTTGAAAACATTTTCTAATGAAACTATATATGTACAATATTTTCATAAATAACTAGTAAATATAATGTAGTAGCGACTCGGAATTAAAATTACAAATACCTTAAATATCACTAAAAAATTCTTTGTTGAGAAAAGCTACAAGCGTGAGGGCTTAGAAGGTGCTTTCCCAAAGGTTAGCATCTACTGCCTCGAGAATACGGACTTTTCCATTTTAGGTGCCCAGTTGTTCATGGGTTCCTCCTACATTGATTGAAAAACAATTTTAAAAAATATATATTAAAAATCTATGAAGAGTGCGTTCGTCGAATGCGCCGTGGCTGGTGTCCGCCTCTGCCCCTGGGTTTCCGGGCTCGCTCGATGTCTGACAACCCAGTTAGTTGATCAGTTGACCAGTGTTTCATCACTATGAGCGCACGGGTAATGGGAAAAACCAAATAAAAATGTCAAAAATCAACAACACCGCAATTCATATTCATACCGCAATCCGTGATAAAAATAACAAATTCACTCATTTTCGTTGTCCTGATGATTTTCAAATTCCACTACTTTAGGCGAGTCTGTTCACGAGACTGAAAAACAGGGAACGTTGTGTTTATTCTATGTCACTAAATAATTTTATCTTTAGCGCGAGGTTGGTATGAAATAAAATCTTTCTGAGGCTGACGTCTGTCTTTAAAGAATTCGCAATCTCCTTACATTCCTGACGGATGCTTACGCAGTCCAAACATTCTGAGGGTGAAAACGCCCCTCTAAACAACGTAATAAAACTCAAAAGCCACCTTCCCTTGTACCGTGGAAGACCTAAGCATTTCAGTATTATTCATCCCTTGCTATTAATATCAAAGGGAGGAAATATGCAACAAGTCGATTGTTTTAAATGCTTATGTTAAATATCTAGGTTGATGCTTAAAGCAAATGTAACATATATATTCACAGTTTCTTATGATATTGCATTTATGATGGATTTCCGTTAGCTGATAAAGCTCAAGCCCTGAGCTGATAAATGTGATTATTCTGTGACCACCCCAAGGGAAGAATTTTAGTTTGTTGTTCGTTATGTCCTTAGGAGATTAGTAAAGGGTTGAAAAGTCGATTCAGCATACACTGATCATTAGGAAAACCTCGATTAACTGCTAGGGGAGGACATCACTCATTGACGAGGAACGAACAGGTCTGAATTTTGTTAAGTACTATATTCTACTCCGCTATCACAAAATAAAATCCGATGATGAGAACGAGGCAAAAGGTTTTGCGTTTGCTTCATTGGCCATTTTTCCGTTCGTTCAGTAAGTAATACTAAAATATCACACAGTTGATTCCCCCATCAAATTATTTAATTGGCCCTGAGTAAGTAGCGGCGGGGCAGATCCAGCAAGGTAGCATTCTTGGTCCCATCCTATTATACCAATTCAATGCTAAGAATCTCTCACTTGCTTCTACGATGGAAATATTCCATAATCACTCCCATGCCTAACCTCCCGGCTACATATCCTCCTACAAATCTGTCTTCATTCTGTAAAGTTTTTGAACGACTTAAAACGTATAATTTCCAACCTAGATTTACATAATGTAATTTCTTCACACCAATTTGGTTTTCGTCCTCGTCAACCCACGATTCAGCCATTTTTGAGGGTTGTTGACTTTATTTACTCTGTTTTAGAGAACTGAGTATTGCATGGCACCCAAGAGGTCTCCTCATACTAACGATGTTCTCCTCACCCCTTAGCACCAAATTTCAAAATCCAAACAGATCGTTGCTTGAGAGTAAGGTACGCCAATGAATTATCCGCGAGAAAGAAAAAAGAGATCCAGACCAGCGTCCCACAATAGATGATTCTTGGCCACATCCTATTTACCATCTATGTTGCTGATCTACCGATCCCATCTACAACCTACACGGACGGTTTTGTTAATTAATCTTCTAACTCCAATCCTACGCAAGCCGCTTCCATTGGCCAGTAGTACCTTAAGCACATCAATGAATGGTGTGGAAGAAGCAACTGAACTAGATAATTGCATCCAAATTACGACCACGTTAAACCAACTTCGTCTATACGTTAACAGTAAACAACTATCGGCATGTACACGAATAAATACTCGGAGCTCTATTTAGACTGTAGATTGGTATGGAATCCTAACAAAAGATTCAAGCAGTATTCGGTCCTACATCAGAAAATGACGGTAAAGAACACCAAGGTACTTCCATTTAGCATACAAAGAATTCAACAATTCCAATCAAAAGTCATAAGAAGAATTTTCTAAATTTCTTACTATGCCTCCCCAACCTCCCTGTCCACAATGACGTTAACATTCTTCAGAGATAAGTTCTTCAAGTTTCACTCCGAAAGTTCTACCCATCCAAACTCTACTGCTCAAGCCCTCTCCACAATCTTCCATCCCAGCAGCCGTCCAGGTCGCCTTAAACGACGATCGCTCTGAGACCTCCTCGCCTTAACCCAATAACAAACTGAGTTGAGTTAGCTGTCTTCCAGGTGCAGTTCTCGCATTAGTGGTACTGCTTTGCCAGGTATTATGGCGTGTTTAATATAAAGTTTAATAGTACAACTTTCAAAAGAACTGTAGGTTTTACCAAAAATATTTTTCCAGCATAAAAATAACTTTACGAACTGTTATCTTTGTTTATTCATTTTTTAATTATTTTTTATTAATAATTATTACGTTATGTCTTTAGGTTGATCTGTTTTTTTCCAAACCGAACAAAAAGAACGGTTTAAATGTTCAATTTATATTTTAAGTATTGCTCCTTTGTCGGAAAATGAAAAACGACACCATTCTGGGAAAATTTTCATTGAAAGGTTTGAAAGAAAAAAGAAAAACGTTAATTGAATTCATCCCTTTTTCCCCGTTTCTATTTTTGCCCCCATTGCCCCCACACTTTTATCAAGTTAGGAATTGTAAAAGTAAAAAACCCTCAAGTGAAATAAAAGTTATATGATAGAGTGAGTGAGTGAGTGAGAGAGAGAGAGAGAGAGAGAGAGAGAGAGAGAGAGAGAGAGAGAGAGAACTAAAATAAAACTAAATTATATCAAGTAAAAATACATTTTTATTACGGGAAATCGTTTTAGGCTCAGAATAGTTCATACGATACCTACAAATCTACAACATATTATGATATTAAAGTGAAACGGGAGATTTTTGGTGCTTTAGATAAGAGATCCAACTTACGTAAATGGAAAAAATCATTCCAAGCTCGCCCACCTTTCTCCAAAACTGTTCAAAAAATTTAACTAACATTCTTATCCTATGTTTCTCGTTGAGATGGGAAGGAGAACGGAAATATTGATAACACTCTATAAATGAGGTGTAATGGTGAAAAATCTGATTTTCTCACTCACTCCGCCGAGAAGATTTTGTAAAACCATTTTCGGGGAAAAATTTATTTATCGAATAAACATACAGGCCTTTCTCTTTTAGATATTCTTTTTTCATAAAAGTTGAAGCGAGTTTAAAATGTTACTGAAAAAAATGGTCTACTGATCACTTTAAGTCCAACTCTCTCACTCGGCCCTGTACTCACTCCTTTCTCCTAATTAATTTCTCTCTCACTCTCTCTCTCTCTCTCTCTCTCTCTCTCTCTCTCTCTCTCGCTCTCTGACATACTGTCTGATTCACTAAGTCACTCACCTACTAGCTCTTTTTCTCTCTCTCACTTCCTCCCCTCATTCTCTCTTACTCTCTCTCTCTTTCTAACTAATTCACTCACTCACTTATAATGTCTCTCTCTTTCTCTCTATTTAATTGTATGAGGGACCTGATGGTTGTAATCGCATTCAGTTTGGAGAGAAAATTTATTAGAGCATGAATTTTTATGCGGAACTGTAGGAACCAGACAAAAAAATGGCCTCCCATCCATTCCAAAAATATTTATTTTTTGTTTGCGACGAAAATTAATAAAATTAATATTTAAAATAATCTTTTTATGTAAGATATTAGTTGAAATGAAAAATTAATAATTTGAAAAAATTTATTCAGTCAATCGGACCACGAAATATAATGGATTAATATTTAATGGCTTTAAGACGTGCTCAAAGCAAATCCGAATTGTTTTTTGTCTCAAAACTTTTTTTCTTACTTTATCCGTCATATATTTTTTTTATGGAAATTTTTATACACCTTACATCATTCAATACAATCCGCCATATTATTTCCACATTCTATGCAAAAATCTACTGATACATGATTTCTGTCTTCGTTGTACATGTATTTTAAGGTTATTATATACCAGTGCATCTGTACTTTACATAGAATATGAAAATAGTATGTGTGATTGTCTTAAATGATGTTAGATGTATAAAAAGTTTCTTTGACCAAGGGTCGTTAAGAGTAAAGTAGGCCAAAATGTTTCCTCTCTCACTCTCTCTCTCTCTCTCTGTCACTCCCTCCCTTACTTACTCACTCACCCACTTACCCTTTCTTTTTCCATCTCTCTCACTCTCACACTTTCACACGCCCTCTCTCTGATTCTCCCGCCTCACTTATTCACTCACCCACTTACTATTTCTCTCTCCATCTCTCTCTCTCTCTCTCTCCCTCTATCCCTCTTTCTCTCTATTCTCCCTCTCTTTCTATGTATTTCTTCAGAATAAAACCAAACTCTGTCAGAGATAATTGTACGATATTGAATTAATTCATAGAATTGATTATTCAATGGGCATCTTTCAAAAAGGATATTTTACCTGATTTACATCTTCTTCCTAGAATTAGTTTGAGAACTGTTTCCACAAATTCCCCTGCTATCAAATGGGCATTAGAAAAGGTAATTAAAAGACGAAAAAAAACAAAAAAAAACAACTTTTAATTCACCTTTTTCACATGCACTCGTTAAAACAGAAGTGCTATCTTCGACGCTGAATTCATCATCATTAGCATGTGAAAAAAGTTTAGCCGACATTACCAACAGCACTGGTATTGTAAATATCCAGCCTAATGACGTAAGTTTTCTTCATGAAGAAAATATGTAAACTGTAAATTTTTCAAAAACATACTAATCGTCACACATTTCCGATTGAATGTAATATGGTCCAAGTTATGAATGCACTAGTTTTTCCTCATTTTTCTTTTATAAAATTCTTATTAGTAAATTGTTTACTATGAATTCAATGCAATTATTATATTTATAACCTTTTTTGAATAATATCGTGGAATATCATTCTATGGATTTACTAAATATGATGAAGTTTTTATTATACAGGGTGTTGCAGGGCACATGTCAATACTGCCATGCTGTGTTTAATAAATAAAATGTAGTTCAGGGACACGAGGACGAGATTTCTATCTTGTCTCTTTCCTGAGATAATAACATTTTTGTTATTTTAGTCTAAAATAAGTTTTTTCCCCACATAAAATCGTAATTTCTCAACTTTAACGTCGTTCAAATACAAATCTGGCCTTTATATCGCAAACTACATTAAATTTTTCACAAGGTAACATTTCCGTTGAAAAATTCGCTCTTCCGAATACACACACAGCCGCCACTCAAAGAATAATAAATGGCAAAACCCCGTGTTTTTTTAAATACTCGATTTTGGCCCGTGCAATGGTTTTTCCTTCAAATTTTTCGTGTATTTGAGGAAAGTTGCTTTGTGTAAGTGCTCCAAGGGCGTATTCACTTTTACAATTTTAAAATATTTACTTATTGAAATAGCAGTGGCAAGGTTATTAATTTATAATAAAAATCAGATTCGTTCTTTTCATAAAGTGTACATAATAAAAGAAAAATTTATAATGAAATTTAAACTTCATTGAATTATTATTTTTTCAAATTAAATGAACTATTGTAAGAATTGCTTTTTTTCGTTTGAATACACAAATGCGAATTAGTACACCCGATGTGACTACATGGAGGACTTCTTCTCTTCTTTTCCTCATGCCATTGGACGTTATTTCAATTTTATCTATGAGCAGTTCCCGCGTTTCAATGGGTATGCTTTATTCTGCTCTTTTCATCCTTCCGCATATGTAAAAATCTAGTGGGTTAACATCAGGGTTCTTCGTTGACCATGCCATCAGAAGAATATATCTAATTTTTGTTACCAACTAATAAATATTTTTTTTTTTAAATGTCACATGTACGATGTTCTTCTGTTGCTGCTCTCCTTGGATTCGATATCAAGATGTTCAACCTTGTATCTAGCCGAGGTTCGTGGGTTCGAATCCCGCTCGTGCCATTGACTTTTGTCATCTCACCTAAAAACCTTAATTACTTGCAAAGGATATTTCACTAAGAAAAGTTCTAGAAATAAGTAAAAGTGAGTAGTTCCTTGGAATTCTTGTGAGGCACCTTTGGTATTTAATCTATGAGCAGTTTCCTCGTTTCAATGGGTGTGCTGTACACGGCACCTTTCCTCGTTCCACATGTGTAAAAATCGAGTGGGCTCAAATTAGGGTTTTTCTCTACAACAAGAACAATATATCTAAATTTTGTTAAAAACTAATAAATATTTTTATTCAAAGTATCAGATGTTCGATGTTCTTCTGTTGGTTCGATATCAAGTTGTTCAACCTTGCAAAGGATTAAATTCACTAATTTCGTGGTCCGCTTGGCCAATTAATACATTACAATTAATTAAGGTTTTTGAAAAATGGCAAAAGGAAGGAAAACTCAAAAGGTCGGGTTGAGATAGGAAGTTGATGTTCGAGTGGATCGAAGTCACGATCGCTCAAGTGGTCCAGGGTTCAAATCCCGCTCGTGACACTGACCTTTTTTCTCAACTAAAAACCTTAATTATTTGCAAAGTATATTTCACTAAGAAAAGGTCTAGAAATATATAAAAGTGAATAGTTCCTTGGATTACTTATAATATATGGCAACTTTGGTGAAATCGTTGAAAAGTTTGATGAAAAGCCACTGAACGAGCGAGCCACAGTTGAATATTTCCATAAAATATGGGTTTTTGAGCAAACATTTCAACGAAAATGTTGTAATTTTATGGAAAAATTAATGTAGTTTGCGAAATGAAAGTCAGATTGGTATTTTAATGATACTAAAGTTGAAAAATAACGGTTTTATATTTAAAAAAATCAGATTTAAAAAAAAAACTAAAAACTACAAAAATGTTAAATTCCCAGTTACGAGTCAAGTTCTACGTTTTATTTAGTGAATCCACCATGGCATTTAAACCTGTAACACCCTGTATCGTCCTAAATACAAGTCAAGTACCTTCATCATGTCTGGTTATTTTATCCTATCTATTCTACTAAAATGAAAGGAAACGACATAAATTCCATAATTTGGTTTTTCAAAAATGAAGGATATCTGCCTCAAATCCCAGGTTACAGTGTTTGAATTTCATCCCTTTCTCCAATCCTTACCTCCAGTACGCTCTCTATTAACAAACAACCGATCTCACTCACACTCACTCACTTTCTCCCTCAATTACTCACTCGCTCATTCTCTTACATTTCATGCACTTTCTAGATCCTACACAAATAATTACGGTTTTTAGTTGAGATGAAAAAAAAAGTTAATGGCACTGGAGGGATTCGAACCCACGACCTTCGGCTAGATACTGCAGAGTGCAACCGCTGCTCTACCGCCTGAGCCATCGTGACCTCGATCCACTCCCCATCTCCACCACACCGTACGAGTTTTCCCTCCTACACAAACTTCGGTATAACCGATGAGGGAGAAGGATATACCGATTTTTAAAATCACTTATCCCAGAAGTGTCATGAAAAGTTGTTTAATGAATTAAAGGGAGCGCTTGAATTTCCAGAGCAAGCTTGGGTGCCACGGGAAACAGAAGACTTCCGACTAGGAAAATACCTGAGCTGCATTCTTTCTGCTCATGAGAAGATTCTGTGATCTTTACCTCCCTACAGTACTGTTGAATGATAGATGGAAATAATTTATAAATTGAAAACCATCTTTTAATATCTTCAACATTGATTATTCGGAAATCGTGAGATGCGGTCTGGTGTGACGTAGGTTTTAGAAAAACATTTTTTTAATTGTGCCGTCGTTTCGATATTTATTGAGATCATCTTCAGAGCTCAAAGTGTTTGTTTTTTCATACTTGTGCCATTCTTGTGAGTCGTGTTGAGCACTGTCAACACGTCACACAAGAACGGCACAATTACGCAGAAAATAACCAACCAACGGTCACTTATTACCACACATCTTCAACAATTTCATCTCAATTCATAAAGACACTGTTTTCTATTTTTCCAGTAACTGGAATGTCATGGAAATTTTTAATAGAGCATTTTACATACTTATAACTAGACTTATGCATAGTCAAGTTATTTATTATATATAAAAACTTATAAAACCGCATTTATTTTATGGTGAACTTTGCTCAATTATTGGGTCCGTCTTCACGGATGGGTAAAGACGGACCCTATAAATGACCCAATGCCGGTTCAGCATGAGTTCACTACTGCAGGCCAACACCCAGCAACATCTGTAAATTATATTAATTTCGTTTATATTATTGTAAAATCTGTGCATTATACGTCTTCACTGTCCGGACGAAAGTCGAATAGCATCTACGGGGGGAAAAAGATTCCCTACAGATTTATGTACCTGTCATATTCCTTGTTCGAGTCTTTGCCTCGGAGTGCGGTTGATTTAAAAATTAACCGTACTTAGGCCCTGGCATTAAAATTTCTCATCTCGCCGTCGAGCTCTCCTAGACGAGTTAACAGTTTCCTCGGGTAATTAAAATCAAAGGCGCCACCTTTCCATTCGATGGAGGTGGAATGTCGTCAGGAGAAGAAAATAGGCCTGCAACTGGCTATTAACTGGCCCCTTGTTGAATTTAGCCACCCGAATTATTGAAATATAAGTTAAATAAGTTTACGTTTAACCCGAGCGGAAATTGGTTCATTTAATGATAGAGTAGGGAGCTTAAAAAATAAACTAAAAATTACAGGAATTGAACTTGTTGTAATTTGTGAGGTCTGCTGAGTTACGATCTTGGAGAATGGTCGTTTCTCACCATTCTAATCTCCTATATCTTAGCTCAGGAATCTTTGATTTCATTGAATTTTTTCTGGTGATACTACATAGGGGTCGACCAGGTTGGTGTGTAACGGATTGGGACCAAACTTTTTTGGTGAGACCACCCTCCAAAATGCCGCCTCATATACATCACTTCTTGCGGTTTCGCCAAAAAATTTTGAAAATTTAAATTTTCCATTTTTATATTTTTATTTCGCCGTTCTACTCGCTCAAATCATCTGCTAGGATATATCTTTTTACGGAGCTTTTTGTATAGATTGCAATAAAAATATAGAAAAAGCTATCACAATTTATCAATAATAAAAAAAAATCCTACAAGCCAATTATTTTTCAAGTAAAGGAGCTCATAATTTTTTTACAAGAAAATAATATCAATTTCGTTTTAGTAGTAGTAGTAGTAATAGTAGTAGTAGTAGCAGTAGCAGTAGCAGGCGCAGTAGTAGTAGTAGTAGTAATAGTAGTAGTAGTAATAGTAGTTGTAGTAGCAGTATCAATAGCAGTAGCAGTAGCAGTAGCAGGAGCAGTAGTAGTAGTAGTAGTAGTAGTAGTAGTAGTAGTAGTAGTAGTAGTAATAATAATAATAATAGTAGTAGTAGTAGTAGTAGTAGTAGTAGTAGTAGTAATAGTAATAGTAGTAGTAGTAGTAGTAGTAGCAGTAGTAGCAGTAGTAGCAGTAGGAGCAGTAGTAGCAGTAGTAGCAGTAGGAGCAGTAGGAGCAGTAGCAGTAGCAGTAGCAGTAGCAGTAGCAGTAACAGTAGCAGTAGCAGTAGCAGTAGCAGTACCAGTAGCAGTAGTAGTAGTAGTAGTGGTAGTAATAGCAATTGTTTAGAGAGCATTAATTATAAATTCATGATTGAATTTAAATTTATCGAATTTGTAACCCTACCTTTTTTCAGATTCGCACTTTAAAATTCGGCCACATTTACTTCTTGTTAATAGCTGTGGTTTCGCAACAAAAAAAAATGAAAATTTCAATTTTCCATTTTTTAGTATTTTTATTTCGCCGTTTTACTCGCTCAAATCATCTATGAGAAAATCATTTTAAATTTTTTTTTATGTACATTGCAACACAAATATAGAAAAAGCTATCAAAGTTTATAAATTACCCAAAAATTTGGAAAAAGCAGCAAAAAAATATTAGTCCGATTTTAATGTTTGACACAGTTATAAAATATCGTTATTTGTAGATTAAAAAATATTTTCGGTGTAATAATTTCATTATTGGTTAATACAAAAACTGTTACATACAAAATGCTTTACGACGCAGAATATATTCCCATGTAGTATAATTTTAAAAGGTAAACATAAAAAATTCTGCAAGAAAAATAACTTATAAAACACACAACATAGATTTTCATTGTCGTAATTTCACATTTATAAAACCTTTAGATACCGACTTTCGTGGAAAATAGGTGTAAATTAATTTTTAAATTAATAATTTCGACCTCTTTGTGACTGACATTTCTAGTGCTAATGCTCTAATTTCATGTTTGCCAAAAACTAGGTGGCCGATTTTCATGGTTCATAATTCTTTTAAAAAACTGTCAAGTGCATTTTATAACTGTATCGAACATTAAAATCGGACTAATACCTCCATTTAATAAAGAGTGTTTAATTTCAGACAAATGATTTTTATATTTTGTGCATTTTTTTACACAAATATTTTTATGGTATATACGCCGTTAATAAGTTAGGACTATATTGAAATTCAAACAGAAATTTTTATTTAGGGGTGTCTAGAGGTGAATTTTCATATTAGTTTCACAAAAAAAATAACTTAGTTTACTTGAGTGATAATTGGCTTTTCAAAATTTTTGATTATTGATAAACTGTGATAGCTTTTTCTATATTTTTATTTACATAATCACTACAATCTACATAAAAATAATTCTGTAAAATGATATATTCTCATATATATAATATCAAACAAAATATATCATAACAGATATAATAAAAATATCAAAACATGGAAAATGTAAGTTTTCAAAATTTTATTTTAGCGAAAGCACCTATTCTCAAGAAGTGATGTGTCCGATTTTTGGAGTGTAGAATCACCAAAAAAAACTTTGGTCTAAATCCGTTACACACCAACCTGGTCTGGCTCTTGTAAGTCGAGAAGTGTTAGATACGTGTAAAAAATATAAGTAATTTAAATATGGTTTCCTGCCTTCCTTGTTTAATGTATTTCAAGGCATTTTTTTTTGGCTTGATTAAACCACGAAAAAAAATCAGGCCCAAGAAATTCAAGCTGAATATTGATATGCAATTGGCGAGCAGCATAGCAAAATAGCTCAAATCAAAAGTTAAAGTTGATATTATTTTTCGTCTACTAAATAATATCCTGGAAAACAAATTTTAAGATAAATGAATTTTTTTACAGATTTTTGCTTTCCAAATGCCCCGAGGATATGGGCGAGATGGCCAGCCGACCCACGAGGATTAGATACAAAATGGGTACATATCATTGCTGTAGGTAAATGGCTGATTACGTGTTTAATGAGCCTTCCATTAGCAGGGGCGCCTCATGTTCTTTACATTTTTTCCCGTCCGAATCATCCGAAATCTCAAGACCACCCAGACCACTTTAAAGATTATCAACCCAGTTAACGCCCCTTTCTTACCTTCAGTTTATCAGTTTGAAACAATAGAATTTTCAGTTCAAACTGTTCACTAGATGCTTCTAGAAAATTGTTTATAATTATACTACTACTATATACAAGTGGGAAATTTATGGGCCGACAAACTGCTGAGGTCATCGCCGGTTACTTGATTATACCATTAATAAAACAAAAAAATTTTGTCCCAGATTACAGTCCTAATCAATTTTTTTTCGTTTTCCAAAAGGATATTAGCAGGAAGGGTTTTGTAGTTTTAGTTAGAAAAGGACCTGGTTTGTTTTTTAACGACTTGTTCACTCCATTTGAGGTAATTTTGAAAGTTTATACCGAAGTGAAAATAATGTTGCTTGAAGAATATCGTAGAGGTAAAGAAAAGAAGGGGCACCAGGGCAGAGCCATGAGTGACCGGATGATCTGACGGGCAACCAGAGGTTTAATTTTTTTTTAATCCTAAGTGCCTGCATGCGTCCTGGTAGGTAAATGAAACGAACACGTTTCGCACCGAGCTGGATAATTCTAAGGAGGTCATCAGAAGAAAGGTGACCCTATCGAAAAGTAAATTCCACATTCCAAGTTCGCGAACTGATCAAAAAATTAACTTACTTTACTGAGCGAGCGATGAAACGCTTAAAAAAAGAGCGGTAGCTTGATATCTACAGCGATGCCCACTCTTCAGCTGCTTAATTTGTAATTTTGTTTTTAACACCAGTTGACAAGTTACGTAAGACAGCTCACCGCTCTTCGCTCCAAATGCCTCCTCTCCAGCTTTCCGCACTTCGCTCTCCTGATCACCTCAGGAAGACGACCGACCTTTCCGCGCCGTTCTTTTATTTCATGTAACGACTAAAATTCAGCCCATTATTCTTTACGATTCTCCCTGGCTCTGTCATGCCGAAATTCGGAAAATCCAATAAAGCTTACGCGTGGAATGGTGGGTAAAATACATTTGGTGAGGCATGAAAAAGACCGCCTTCAATGTCATCCGTTGCAGCCTTCTATCCTAACATTTTGGTTGCAGTAAAGACTGGATAATGTCTTTGATCTTTATCATCCTTTATCGTTTTCCTATGATGGCTTTCATGGACAATCTTTTCCAAACTCATAAAACACAGAAATAACGGATAGTTGACACATTACTGTATTAAAACTTGGATTCATTATAAGGCTTCTCTGGTTCCTAGTACGTTGCGAAATCCCAATTGAGATTTGGGGATTTGGTTTTCTAGTTCTAATATCGACGGAAAAATATTTTTTATGTTAGTTTTATATTAATACATTTTACAATTTTGTTGGCAGCGACCGATAAAAGGTCTGGCAGGAACCAATCACAGGTAGGGGGATAGAGCCCTTTGCCATTGTTGGAGCCCTTCAATGTTTAGGACTGGTGGATGAGGTATAATGGTGTCTTATGAGGTCGCGAGGCTACGGTCTTTTCAGGAGGTTGAAGAGAGGGCTGATCTAGTGGATTGTTGTGGGTGGAGGGCTTGGAGCGGAAACTGTAAAAACATGTTTAGATCATGTCCGTCGCGAATGGGATGTCCTTGTCGTTGTGGATGGTTAGTGACATAGAAGCGAGAATTGAGGATGCGACGGAAGATTGGATTCCTTGGATGTCAGATGGCTAGACCGAGACCATACAGTTCGACTCCTTAGGTCCAAATCGGTCTAATCGGCGTCTTCAGCATGGTTGATTTATTGTGTGCTCATTGAGGATTTGTATCCAAGTAGGCGTCTGATTTGAACATATCTTCGGTTTGGTTTTTTTCTGGTTGTACAGGCCAGGAACTTTTTCTAAGTGCGAACGTCACCCGGCTATTTTGCTAGTTTCGCTTGATGTGACATCGAGTGTACCAGTCTGTAATAAGATCTAGGTGGATTGTTGTGGGCGGAGGGCTTTGGAATGGAAACTGTGAAAACGTGTTTAGATCTTGTCCCTCACGAACGGGATGTCTTTGTTGTTGTGGATGGTTAGTGGCATAGAAGCGAGAATTGAGGATGCGACGGAGGATGAGATTCGTTGGATGTCGGATGGCATACCAGTCTGTAATAAGATCTAGGTAGTCTTTTGCTGAAAGAATAGCCAGAATATGGGATTGCAACGCCGTCGTGATGTGGGTGTTTGTATGTAATCTACCTTGGAAGATGTTTGGTCCTAGGATACTTAGAAAACACCGCCCTGGATGGGTTGATATCTGAAAATTCACGAATTCCATCTGAAGTTGTATTGCACATCCGACCGTTAAAAGGTGGTCTGAAAATATTTGGCACCTCTCTTTACTTTATAGGCTTTAAAAATATTTTTAGATCGTGGGTCAATATTTACTACTTTTAACCATGGATTTTTCGTCTGGGTATTTTGGCAAAAGAGGATTTTAACCAATCCAATGGAATCCCAACTCTCTAGTATAAATATTAAAAAAAATTTACGAAGTTTATTTATTCTCTGTATTTACTATTTATTTAATAAGAATGTTATTGCAAAAGCAGTAATAAATGTGAGTCAGTAACATCTTTTGATTACAAAAAAAGGCTCATTTTAGTTCACATTTTAACAGTTTTATAGTCAACCTGCCTGTTTTTTAATGAATATAAAGCAATTTGAAAAAGAAAGGTGTGACGGGTTTTGAAATGAGAATGGAACAGTAGCTTTGTGGGTGTCCTCGAATATTGTGTAACGAGGAGACGTCACTGAAGGAAGATAGCAATAAATCAAGTCGGAAATAGATCTCTAATAGCCCAAATGAATATAAGTCCCGATGTCAGCCCCGTCGTAAACCCCGTGGCATTTATTCAGCTAATGTAAACTAATAAATAATATAAGGTCGTTTGCAAATCCCCGTCTACCATGCAGCCCTTCCGTGCCATGCTCTCTTCTAATTATGTTTACAGTCCAACTTTAAACTTAGAGACCCCAGCCCGAAAGGTAAAAAGCGATCCACCCGCACGACTTATTCAATTGTTAAAGGTGTCGTTTTATTTCTCCAATAATTTATACACATATCAACATGTATAAAGCATGTGAATAACTCATTCAAACTTGACTATTCTGTTTTCATAGCGCGCAATTTTCTCTCATTAGTTGTTTACCAAGTTCCTATATCGATTGTCTTGTTGTAAACAATAATAAACCGGAGTGTTATTTATTAATTAACAGAGCTGACGGCTCAATCTAGTATGTTGGTTTGAAAATTGACTTAGGCGTTTTATAACTTTCAGAAGAAGAACATGAATAAAGTACATGCACTCAGATTTATAAATGTACAGCCATAGTCTAGTATAGACTTAATTAGAGCCATAGAAATATATATATTAAAAAAAGATTCTTCGATTTTGCATTAGATTTTAAAATGGCTACCTTTTATCCAATCATTAGGTCAGGGATGAACTATTGTGACTGAAAGAGAGAGAATGAGTGAGTGAGAAAGATAGAAAGAAGGGAGGAAGAGATAGAGATAGAAAAAGGATTGTAGTGTGAGTGAGTGAGTAAGAGAGAGAGAGGGAGAGGGAGAGAGACGGTGTGAATGAGTGTGCAAATGAGTGATAGAGAAAGTGAGTGTGCGAGAGTGAATGAGGGAGTCACTGCGTGAGAGAGAAAGCGAGAGAGACATAGAAAGATGGAGAAAGAGAAAAATAGGGCGAGTGAATGATAGATAGAGAAAGAGTGAAAGTGAGAGAGAGAAAAAGAGTGTATTATATTCTATGAACCGCACTTGTCAAACATACGCATTTCATCAAGTCATCATCCTCAATGCTGCGCCTGTGGACTGGCAATGGCGTATATGCGTCCGGCAGAACATCACAAAAAGGATAGGCATAACGGTAACCATCAAATTACGTATTAAATTGGAAAAATGTATTATTCAAATTAATCTTCAATATTTATATTAACCAATCATAATAATTACCGCTTTTCGTTGGAGGGGGCAGAAATTTTAGCAGAACACGTGAGAAACAAACCCACGATAGGAGGGTCTTGTTCCATTTAAGACTGATCACGTGTGAATATTAATTTATTCTTTGAACTCTTAACGTCTATGACACCTGGAAATTTGGACTAAAATGCATCAGTAAAGGTTGGAAAAAAAACACTGTATTTCTTTTCAAGAGGAAACCGTCCATCGCTTTTTATTCCCAAACCCTCAACCAAGTTAAATTTTAATTCTTTTGCAAGGAAATGATTAAAAAATTGGTCACAGTTTAGTTTTGTTTTCTTTTTTAAAATGAGAAACATGAAATAAACTGGATACAAAAAACTGTTTGTTCGTTGCAAGATGCAGTGATGGGGTGAAGAGTCATGTTGTACAAAGAAGATTCCAAGATGGTGATTTTTAGATTCGCGCCAAAACAGTCAGTGTTGCCAATAAACGGGTTGAAACATCAGAGCTCAATTCATACGACTAGCTAAGCCTTAGTAAATTTGCTTGACCTGATGTTCCCCCTGAGGCAATAATGGCACAAAGGGAGTAGTAATGGGAATAGTTGGATTTGGAATGGAAGTTAAATGCTGACGTATAGCGATTAACTAATTAATAGTCTCAAAGTGTTAGAGATGATTTGAGAGAGAGAGAAAGTGAGAGAGGGAGGTAGGTTATACGTGTATGTGAATAATGAAGGATAAACAGAGAGCTAATCCCTTGCAATTGTATGTAAAACAATCAAGAACAAACTGTGAATTTAAATATTTTTCCTCCTTGGCAGACAATACTAATTGGCCTTTGCCCTTGGGATAATTCCCCGAGATCGATCCTCCGTTTCCCACCTACCGGGATTGAATGAAAACCTAAATGACGGGGTTTGCCCTCTGCCCATTGAGTCCCCGTGTGCGTGACTGCAGGGCACATTCATGATATTCCTTTTTTCTCCTCGATCTTTTTCCCCCTTTCGACCAGCTTTGTTCGATATTCGGAGAATCTTTTGGGAAGAAGTGTTTTTGTCTGCCCATACGGCGTCCTTTCCCAGGATAGGAAAGGCCTCCTTTCGATCAATCCCATTGAAATTGCTGACGCTTTTGACGCGTTCACATTCAACCATCTGAGTAACTGGCGTTTCTTCAATTATTCTTCACTTGATTTCCGTCGTTTTTTTTAATTTGTAGTACAAGGGAAGTCGAATGTAAATTTTGAAAAAATGATGAACTCACACCAGAAACAAAACCTGCTATCATACCCATCTGGGATTTTTCTCACAACACATATTATATTCTATACAATTTTTTCTGACTGTTAACTATACATATAGCCATTTTTTGTTAAGATTAAACCAATATTAACAAAGTATAACAATAATGACATCTAAGTTATTAGATGCCCTATTCAGCATTTTTCAATAACAGGGATTTTTTATTATATATATTTTAATCAACCTATTATAAAGTACGTTTAAGTTTTAAAGTAGATGTAATGTTTGGGGTATGTAAATAACCCTTTGAGGGCTTACATTAGTGTAGGAAATTTGCTTAGTAGGCCCGGCATCAGTGGGTGAATTTCTTTACTGTTACGATGTACTTACCAAAACACTTCCTCCTGCGGGCTGACAGTTTGTTAGTAGGCGTGTTGTCGTTTCCTCTGCTTTTTTGCAGAACCCCACGTGCTTGGGTTATACCGACCCTCTTTAGAAGCTCATTCAGCCTGAAATGTCCTGTTAGAATTCCAAGTTTTTTCCTGCTTCCTTTAATGGGCGCTATTGTTTTGTTTTTCTCCAAATTTTCTGCAAGGTGCTTGTTTTTGCTGTGACCAAGGAATTGAATTCGACTATTGCATATTTACGTTTTGTCTTGTTTTGCCTAAGATACTCGTTGACATCGTGAACCCTTATGCGCAGAAGAGCTTATCAGCTGCTTAGCAGCCCCTGCATTTCAAGGACGTCCGGTCTCACGCTGCCGTCTAAACCCACGTGTCCAGGGAACCAGCAGGAGGTGTCTTTATGTTGTATACCTAATATATTTAGTTTAGTTTTGAAATACAGCACCATCTTTGAACTTAGTGCTTTGATCATTGGTGGACTATCTCTGACATGATACCCCTTTGTTCAAATTGAACTGGGTACATCTCTCAGTTGTAAACGGTAAGTTCGTATTATATTTTAAAGGAATTCTCTAAAAAAAAGATTAAAAAAATCAGTCACTTTTCGCGAAGAGGTCCTTGATTCACCAAAAATCAATTTCTAACTTGAAATTTTCCGTTTTTGATATTATTTCTTCTTGCTCAAATCAACTATGTAAATACATCACATTTCAGCGTTTTCAGCAAAATATAGTAAAAGCTTTCGACATTTTTAATAAACAAAAACTATTTTTCAAGGAAACTAAGACATAATTTTTTTCGTGGAACAAATACAAAATTTCGTTCTAGAACCTTTAGAGACCCCCCACATATAAATTTTTGTTTGCATTTAAATTTATCGATTTTTTCACCCTTCACCACCGAATCACCAAAAGATTTTCCTCCAAATCCGTGACACAGCGACCTGGTCCCTTTGTTCCTATCACCTGAAAAAGTTTCATCACCGATTCCTGACCTAAGATATGAGATATTAGAATGGTGAGAAACGACCATCCTCCAAGATTCGTAAATTCAACAGACCTCAAAAAGTAAAAGAGAGGTTCAATTTTTGTTTTTTAAAATATTTTTTTTCAAAGCTCCCTACTCTATCATTAAATGAATTAATTTCCGCTCGGGTTAAACGTAAACTTATTTAACTTATATTTCAACAATTGCGGTGGCTCAAATCAACAAAGGGCCAGTTAATAGCCAGTGGCAGGCCCGTTTTATTCTTAGCCAGAAATTATTTAATTAATACATCAAAAACAGTATTTTAAATCTCGAAATGACGATTTATGTTCATTTAATTGGGAATAAAAGACGATTTTGAAAAAAACTTCGTTAACTCGATTAAGTTGATTTATTAAAAATTACCTGAATTCTATTTATAATGAACACGTTGTTTTAGGAAAAGTAGAATCTTTGTGTGATTATAAGCAATTATATGAATACCCCCAAGAAAGAGAGTGCGAGAGAGGGGAGAGGGAGGGAGGGAGAGGGAGAGAGAGAGAGAGAGAGAGAGAGAGAGAGAGAGAGAGGGAG
>CM077101.1:22686595-22708502 GCA_039619505.1 Cimex hemipterus
GAGAGAGAGAGAGAGAGAGAGAGAGAGAGAGAGAGAGAGAGTGATTTTACGAACATAATTGCAAATTCGTATTTGTTAAGCAAAATCTAATCAAATTGCAAGTGAAGTCGTAAAGTGTTTGTCAGCTCTTAAATTAATTATAAATTCACCGCAACTGCCAGACAATTCTTACAGTCTAAGGGGATTTACAATAATCTTATATACAAACTTTAGCCCTAAATCAATACGGAAAGAAGCTTAATATGACCAAAAGTTATTTTTTGCAGGTAGTTGAATAAACTACTACTCGAATCTCTGTCTTTTTCAAAACAAAGTTTACGTTGATCATCAGTGATGTAAGATAAGGCAAGGCGTAAACGGTTACACAACTCTTTGAAAATGTTACAAAATAATCGGTCAATAAATAATACTGGGTTAGTTAGGAGGCGCCGAACTAGAAATTAAATACACACTGAATGCTGGGAAGAAAATCCATTGGAAAGTAGATTAAGCCAGCGAAATGAGTAATAATTTGAACGGCTAAATTTAAACAAACAAGGCACGAACAGTTAAAAGACTGAATGTTCAAGTGGAAGATTACACATGTTCGCTTACTAATAAATGGATCTACGAATCTGTAGACAGCCTTTCTAAGCAATTAGATACCACTTAGCCTGTTGAAACATGCGAATTCAGGAGAACTTGTTGGGTGGTTCAGGGATATAGCGCTATAATGATGCAATACCTTAATGAACTAAAGGGAACGTAGCAATTAGCGTGAGAGTGAAGGAGCCCTGGGATGTAATTGAGGTGGAAAAGGACGAGACAGCTGGGTCCTTACCGTCTTCGTTCTAATGCCGTTTTCTTGATGACTGCCTCGTTACAGCCAGTTTCCCATTCACATCAGTTTTTTTTAAAACTGGCGCAAGAATCTTCAATTGAGACTTCACCCAGAGTAGTGGGATAAATGAGCTTTTAATCACCGAAATCGTGAAGAAACGCCGAGCTTTATGCATATCAGTCAAACTTTTTTATTTGTAATTTAAAATAATAAGAATTTAGTTTAACGGGAGCTTAACGCTTACGCTTTGGGAAATTTATATATTCATTTTTTCTTGATTCAACAACAATCTTAGTGAGGGACGATCATCGTATCCTTTTCCGGGAGATTTCCTCTAAAGAGATTTTTATCAACTAAAAACATATATTTGTACAATTGTATAAATAAATACTACACGTACATTTTCAAGGATTATTATTGAATCAAAAATTATTGACACTTCGCGTTTGCCGTTTATTTTATCCGATAATATTCTTACACAAATTCTACCAAACGGTTTGTAAAACAGCAAACAAACAACTTCTTTATTTTTTCTTTTAAAAATGAGCTTTGTATGGTTGAGGGTTAACATTACAAAAATTCGGAAATATAACCTGCTTCAACTTTCTTGCTTATTAAATTCACTAATTTTCGTGAACTGCTTGGCCAATTAACATCTTTCAATTATTCAATTTTATCTCAACTAGAAACCTTAATTAATTTCTTACTTATATTAATGCCAATGCTTTCGGGCCTAGCTGGCTTCCTTTTGTTCATTTTTATTTTTCTCTCTTATAATGGCACAAAATTTAAATTTGTTGAGATAACCCAAAAAATCTACTTTCCAATGACTGGAATGATATTAAATTCGGAAAAAATCCAGGCGTAATGAATGGAACACCGAACTTCGTGGGGGCGTCGGTAATCGCAAAGTTTAGCCTTTGACACGGCGCTCACCACTGTAAGTTAAAGGTCCTGGGTTCGAATCCAGCGGCCCTGCATTCGAAAAACACCGGCACCCTGAGGGTTTATATGAACTCTGCTGTTGCGAACCCTCGTAAAAAAAACAACAACAAAAAACCGTACTTTGTCAAGAAAAAATATTTATCCTCTTTTTTTCTTACTTATAATGACCTAAAATCGAACCATTTTTAGCAAATGCTACAACAGGAAATATTCAGCGTTCCATTGACGAGAATAGCGTTAAATTTGGATAAAATCCAGAGGAATAGTGCTGTTTCGAGTGGAAACAAATTTTGCAATATACAAAGGCTACAAAAATAAATAAAACATAAAATATTAATAAATATGGGCAATCGAAAGCAATGGTAGCTCAAGTGGTAGAGCAGTGGTGAATTTAGCCGAAATTCGTGGGTTCGATGCTGTGACACAAATTTTTCATTTAAAAAAATGTGTACAGTTAATTGACTAATTTTATATCATTAAGCATAAGCTGATAAAATAATTAAAAAGTCAGTGTTAATAAAAATGTAAAATTTTGAACTGCCATTAAAAAAAGGAGCAATTTCCCAATAATTAGTGTTAATAATCACAGGAATCCAGTTCTGCCGCATAAAAACCGAATAAAACTCTGAATCCCTGCAGGTCTGCGAACCGGACTTCGCCAACGAAATAGACACTAAAATATTGGAAATCCAAAACAGCCTGTACAATTCTGTCAAGTAGAAAAGGAAACTGCAGTACAGATGTGTTATTGTGATAACCTGACAAGGAAAGTTCTCTGCTTAAGGGTGGTAAATAATATAACTGAGGAGGGTACCAAGGTTATCGAGGCCTAACAGAAGCCTCAAGACACTCAAGGATCATATACCTGGATATGAACGAAAGTCTTACTTTGATGGACGCAATGCGGAAGGCTAGCAACTTCACAGAGACCTATTACTGAAACGACATTCTCCAATGAAATAATAAATGTATAATTCATTTGATTGGTTTTGTGATCCGATTTCGATGTATTTCACGACTTTCCCGATAGGCTTGCCTTAGTCGTGGATGGAAAGACGGAATGGCGTTTAATGTTCCGACAATGAAATTGGACAAAACTTTAATAAGTCTAATAACGGGATTCCAGGGACGTCCACCAGCTATAATTTGTGTAATCATGATGGAGGAGAGTCGCTATGACAATTTAGATTGACGGATACGATGTTTATTAACCTCGTATCAGATCCTTCAATCTCAAGCTCGCCGGGGCCAAACTAGAATAAAACAAAACTGGAATATTAACCGTTCGTTACTTCTTGGCCATTTCGAGCGTGAAAATGTTTTGTACATGAGATAATGTCTCGGCAATTGAGCTCGTTTTTCGTCATTTATAATTGAAGCGACGGAAATTCGCCTTTTTGTCGGAACATATCCAGCAGATGATATCTTTTTAATACCTTTCGTTATTAATATTTAAGGGTAAATGAGTGGAGTTGAGTGCACAAAGCAAAATGCTATCAGTTTCAATTATCAAACACAGTTTTTGTTTTGATGACTCTTCAGATGGAGCTGATTCAGAATTTGAAGCTAACCTTGTCTCACAAGATAGAAAGCATCCTGCCTAATAAAGAAACTTTTTGAAATTTTTATTAACTTTCTTCCTGGGGGGGGGGTAAACTAAATCCAAAAGTTAGTAAGCTAAAATTATGCAAGAACACAGCCAATACAATCTGAACAAGAAAACCGCGACAGGACGGTTAGATAAACAATCGGCTACAGTACATCTGTATGGTTTTATCTTCTCCATACTTCCATTACAAACAAAATCGTACATAAGGTTAATGGAGATGTCTTTGGGCCTCATCAGCAGTGAAACACTCAAGTATCACGAGCTGTGTCTGGAGGACTTCGGAAGGTCTGAGTTGAAGAAAACTACCATATTCACCCAACTAAGACTAAGCCTAGGTTGAAAAAAAGGACAATTTGGTTTTTTTGGACTTTTGGTTCAGAACCCCCGTATGTATCCGGTAGAATTAGAAAGGTTGAGTCCACTTACTGCTATTTATTGGAGCTATAAAGTGAGCGTGTGGGACTTTGCTTCGAATCATGCTTGAACTTGGCAGCATTGCTCCGCTTTTTCGAGGAAAAATTTATTAGGGCTTGTATTAATAGTGTGAGTGTAAAGAATGATAAGAACGATGGTAGACGGAGGATTTCAATCGAAGATGGTGATGGTTAACCCCGGACAATTTTGAGCAAAAGCCCATGTATGTGTTCAGCGCAGCAAGGTTCCTCGATGTGCCTCACATAATTGGAGGTACTTTAGAGCGAGTAGGAATGCCAGCCGGCAATCGAATATATTTGAGCCCACCTGCGAGTATTTACACCCTCTGTGTCAATTTATTGAAAATGAGGAAAGTCTCAATCTATATAACGCTTAATATAGTCTCGTTTCGTCGTTGAATGTATTTATTAGCATGAGTGTGTAGTGTGAGCGGGGCGATGATAGACGGAAACTGGAGTGAAACTTAGATCATAGTTATCATACGGACACCTATTTTGGTATCGAAAATGTACTGGGAATAAAATAATTGAAAGGTGCCATTCCTTGGTTCTATATAGAGAGCGTGCAGGGATGCCACCCGATGTTAGAACGTGACCACATCGTTAGTATTTGGACCCTCTGTTCCGGTCTTCTGGTGAAATGGAACTCTTTTATTGTATATAATGCTGGATATATATAGTTTTGTGTCTGAATGTATTTATTAGCGTAAGTGTGTAGTATTAGAGGAACGATGGTGGGACACTAACGTTACGTACAAAACACGTATATGTCCATTTGTTGAAGTTGAATTTATATAAATTAACCAGTAAAAAACCATACATTATAGCATAACAGCTCAACTAAATTCTGCAATTAGTTTACTATTTTGCAAACAATCGAATTAGCGAAAGATTTGTTAAGATTTTAATTGATCATTCTTTTTATGTAAGGTCTGGGTTGAGATGAAAAAAGGTGAGCGGGATTCGAACCCATGACCTGCTCTTACAATTTGATCTATCGTCACTTCGATCCACTCGGACACCAATTCCTCCTCTCAACCTATTCCAACCAATTTCGGAGCGGCTTTTTCATTTCAACCACGACCTTACATGAAAAGAATAAGTAATTGAAATAATTATTATGGTCAATTAGGCGACTGAACATAAATGGATTTGTTAAGATCGAATCTTAAAAAAAAAGTTTTTTTGTACAAGAATACAGTATCCGGGAATGAAAGTGCTTATAGTGTATACCAGTTTTTCAAAAATATGTGTTTTGTAGTCGGGTACAAAATGAAAGACTTTCATGCATAGTTTAGTGATTTCTTGTTTTCTCGACGATTACACGGCTACAAAGAAAATCGACACGATTGTCACACGAGGGGTCGATGAAACGTTCGGCATTTCCCAACAAGCTCCTGATGTACAAGGGGTCTGTGATTGCTACGACTGAGGACATCTCATTTCCTAGAATGCCAGGTGACATCCGTCCTTAGGCCCTCCCTAAGCAAATAGCCCGAGGGAAAAAAATAATTAGAGGCTTTCGGAACAGCTGGTCGTCTCCGATTATATCGCTGTGTCCTCGCCGACTAACTGTATCGACAATCGGCAATAAACATTTTAACGGTTAATATATTTATCATTAATTAGCTTCATTGAAATCCCTCAATCGTTAAAAGTGTAAATTAGTGCGCCGCTAGGCTGTACATCTTCTCTTATCGTCGTTTGTGTCTGTGTGGTTTTCTTGTCGCATGTAGCTGATGAATTAAACATTGCGACAGACAATAATACTACTGTTGATACATATAATAAATTATACAGAAAAAATTGTTTACATTTTCAAAATCTATTATTACTTTCAACGGTTAAAAACGGTTATGCTACTTTTCAACATTTATATACCTAATGTACATTCATCTATCTGCCTCTCAGTATTTCTTTTTTCTTTCTCACCTTCTTTCTCTATTTCTCGAAACGTTTATCTACTTGTTTCCCTCAGTTTATTTCTCTTTCATTATCTCTCTATAACTTTCTACTTCCCTCCCTTTCTCTCTTTCCATATCTTAATATCTCTTTTTATTCTATTTCGCCATCATTCTCTCTCTCTCTCTCTCTCTCTCTCTCTCTCTTTCTCTCTCTCTCTCTGTGTCTCCCCATATTCCATCTCCCGATATTTCTTTTACTCACAGTAGATATCTCTTTTTTTTATCTGTCTCGCCACATCTATCTATAAGTCTGTTTCCCAACACCTTCCTACCTGTACCATTCTCTCCGTCACTCACTCTCTCTCTCTCTCTCTCTCTTCCAAATTTTTTTGATGTTCAACCAATAAAAGTGTTAACGAAATGACACAAACTATTAAAAACTAATTAAAAATTTAAAAACTAAGAATTAATTGATATTTCTGCATACCACGTTATGTCGTAGAAACATAATGTTGCCAACATTTAAACCAACTAGTACACTATTTGCATAATTTCATACAAAAAGTCACACTCGTTCATACAGAGAGAGGGAATTTTCACAACAAAAAGTCAATATCCAATTGAAATTACAGACCGCGGCGCGGTGGCCCAGTTAGGGACTGGTGCAATCTCGAATTTCACGTACGTGATGCAGGACCCCCCCCCCCCATACCAATGGATTTTCTACCCCGTATTAATTTGCAGTCGTTATATTGCGGCTTTATTACCGACAGTCCAGGAGAAATTCACTCAAAACATTTGCTGTTGAAATTGAAAAAGGATTGTAAATAATTTTCTTTTTGTCTCTGATGTCTTTCAATATCTACAGTATTTGATAGAGGTTGCTTTTGTTGCAATAAAGTTTGAAGGACACTCAAGATCGGAAGTTGGGCCGAAATAAGTTCTTAAAAAATTCAAAACTGCCTAATTGCTTATAACAACGAATTCATCCGGAAAGGAATCGATCGGAGGGAAGAGTGGGTTATTTAGTTGTTCAAAGCGTTGGCTCCAGGGGACTTGTGATTTTATGCCTAAATCTTTTTCGCATGTTCAGGGCGTGTCAATTTTTAAATTTCCATCGCTAGTTTTTGATTCATACATAATATCTGAATAAAGTTGAATGAGCAATGTTGCATACGTGTTTTCTCAGATGACCCATTGAGTTTTGCCGGTTCTAACGGTGGCCGTGAGGTATGCAAGTCTGCACTGCTGCTTTCTGGCTTGTAGTACCTTGCCTAGTTCCTTTTTTTTTTTAATTTCAGTGCAATCGTTTCAATCCTTCTTCTCAGAAATATGAGGTCATTGACTAACGTTGATACAATTCTTTGCCCTGAAGTTTCTTTCTATCACAGGTTATGTCTGCATTGAGCGGTCGGTTACTTCGCGTTCGAAGATAATGGCATTTCTTCCTCATCATTACATGAACTACAAATAGGGTCATCATTGCATATATGTTATGTATATGTTTTTCAGATTCCAATGACCAGATGTATCAGTCCTCTGAATTTAGCCCTCTCTATCAGTTGAATTGAGTTTGCCAATCTTGGTGATATCTTTTCACTACCTTACCGGGTCAGCCACCACTAGAGTTTATCCACTTCGCCTTTGGCCTTTTTTGGATCCATTCTATTTTGGAGGATTATATTTTTATTGTTTACGAAGAACCGGTTGAGGGTCTATGGTCTTGCAGATGCTTCTCTGGGCAGTGTATCAGATTTTTCATTACCCAACATTCCTTTGTGTCCTGTAACCAAAATATCATCAACTTGTTTTGTTTCCCCAGGTCGTGAGTTAAATAAACATAAATAAAGTCCTAAGTAAGGGAGAAATTTTAATTCGTTTACCTCAGGGTATGGTTATAAGCTCTTTACATTTTATAATATATGTTGATGATATTTTTGCATTGGGCTGGTAGGTTACTTGTTATTTCGATCATAACTGTGCTTTTCACCGAATGAGAGTGATTATAATAATTAATAACCTAACAAAGTTCCAACTTATTTTATATGATGTTATATCGACTTTATCAGTACAATGAAACCTTTGCTAACGATTTACAGGAGTGGCAAATATGGTTATCATGTTACAATGTTTAAATTTATGGCTTCAATCATAAAGAATTTATGAGTTTAGCATAGTAAAGTGGACGAAATCCAGCCATCCTTTCAATTTATATGAACAACTCCAACTCCCGATACAAAAATAATTTTTTGATACTTTAGAATGAAATATATAATATGTAATCATCATAAAAATTTTCAGACTTGTATTCGAAATGAAGTGACAGCAAAGTTTTATTTAGGGAAAGAATTTAACGTTGAAATTGTGGTTGGCCAAATTAATGAACTCTAGACGACGTTGTGTAATATATAAATTTCGAATTTTCCACTCATTTTGAATTTTCAATTTGCAAGAATAATAAATAAACTTTTCCACAGCAAATTAAAACCCCAAACTGCCAAATTAAACCATAATCTTGATATTCTTTTCCATGCAATTTTGGGCAGTAAACTATTATTACGGCTATATTAATACGTACAGTTATTATATTTACAAAATCCCTCGCGAAAAAGGGTGCTTACGTGTAGAAATTTTAATAATGAGATCTGGTCAAAGATATGCAAATTTTCCACCTCCCCGTGATATTACCAGTTTGATTCAAATTCCTTCTTATGACCGTCACTGGTTCCACATCTTATCGGCCGATACTTTCTGAAAATCGTTCGGTCAATTACTTAAAAACGGAAATGAAAGTGCTGTCCCCAGGAGAGCCGCCGAGCGTAGACTTGAGTTGATTAACTTCAGCATTATACTCTTCGGGTTGCGTGAGGAGGGTGCTTCGCATGACGGCTCTCAATAATAATTACATTGTTGAAGAAAATTTCGGTTAAAACATTTATGATTAACTTTTTTACACCATTCGGCTACAATATAACGCCTCCAGGTTAAACTGGTCGGATGCAAATTGAAACTGCCCAAATGGAGTTCCTCGCAAAGCGGCATAGCCTTTGTGTGGATCCGGAGCTGCTGTCTCATTTGGTTTGATCTCTTCACAAAGTTTAATATACATGGAAGACTTTGAGAGATAATGTCATAATGCTCGGAAAAAACCTTTTCCGTTCCTTAATCTACACAGAAAAACCAATTCTGAAATAATAAAGATTTGAAGGTACTTAATGCGATTACAAAATACAAAACTCCGTGCGCTTCACTGCCTATTATGATGCTTGCATTGAACGAATAGAATCTGCGAGAGATAGTAAAGAATTCTGGGACGGTGTGAATATATTGAAACCTAAAAAATGCATTTGTAGTGCTGGGGTATCTGCCAGTCAGTTTGTCGATTATTTTGAACAGCTTCTTAACCCGCCCATTATATCAAGGCTTATCACCGGTGTTTTAGACGGTGATGAATGCATCCGAAATCAGCTAAATTGTAAATAAAAGTAAAAATAACAAAGCCCCCTGGAAAGAGAGGATTCCTTTTGAATTTTGGAAAAACACGCCTCCCGAGATGGTCAAATTATTAAAGGACATATTCAGTAAGAGGTCCAGGAAACTATACCAACAAACATTAAAAATTGTTCTTCCCTATATTTATAAAAGTGGACTCTCTGGACGTAAGCAATTATGATGGAATATCGCTTATTAATACAATTGCCAAACTCTTTTCACGTATTTTAATGGAAAGAACTAAAAACTGGTTAATGTACCACAATATTATCAAAGAATACCAGGTTGGATTTAGAGCGGGATACAGCACAATGAACAATATTTTTAATTTTTATAACATAATAAATATAAATTTCAGCCAGGAAGAAAAACAGTATTTCTTCTTTGTTGATTTCCGGGAAGCGTTTGACAGGAGAGCATTATGCAATAAATTTTCTAATTATGCTTTGCCAACAAAAATGATAAATATTGTAAAATGTTATTATGAGGATTCACATGTCAGAGTGTGGACGAAGAAAGGTTTTACGAACAGTTTCCCTGGTGAGAGGAAAGTAAAACAAGGGTGCCTACTTAGCCCGTCACTGTTTTCCAACTTTTTAAAAAGATACTGATGTACGCGGATGATATGGCCTTCTGGCCTCTATACCTGCATCTATGCACCTCATGATGATCTGGCACAGTACTGCGACAAATGGAACCTAAATGTGAATCTAAATCTCAAACTATGGTATGCCGAAAAGGTGGTGTAGAATGAAGAATCAATAAAATTTAGGGATTCATTTTTTAAGAAAAAATTAATTGTGCTAAATCGGCAGTTAATGGCATCTGAAAAGGGGATGAAAAGGAATAATTCTCTTGATACAAAAATAAGAATTTTTAACAGTTTAACCATCCATTGTTTGTCATGGGGCGCAGATCATGGCTTCTTAAAAATAAAGGAAGTAGAGATGGTTCGGAAATATTTTATCAAAAAGTTCTTTTACCTTTCAGCTAACACTCCAGATTATATGATTTGTATTGATACTTCAATCCGCTTAATGTTCATATAATGAACCTGCATTAGCAAAATCTTAAATCCCCCCCTTCCAAGTAGATTAACACAGTTCCTAGCCAATGAGATAATAACAAAACAAAAATCATGGTTTAAATATCTGTCGGAAATAGGAAAGCAGTATAGTTTTGAAATAAATAGAAGCACACAAGGTCATTGGACAATTTTGCTAAACAATGTAGAGGTGAAACTAAGGAATCATATAGTGACTAGCTAGGGCTAACCCAGGTAACCAACGTATAAACAAAAATATTAATATTTATTACAATTAATTAAGGTTTAAAGAGTCAGTGGCACGAGTGGGATTCGAACCCACGATCTTCGGCTTGATACGCCGCTACTCTACCAGCGTGACCTCTATCCTCTCGGACACCAACTTCCCATCCCGCGCCTTTTGAATTTCCCTCCTTTTTGCCATTTTCCAAATGTCGTGCAATCGGATTGGATTCTCGAGGACAAATGAAATGGCCACGGATTGCTTTAGTGAACTATACTTCATTTCAATTCATTAAATTCACTAATTTCGTGGTCCTCTTGACCAATTAATATATTATATTATTTTGGAAAATTCATACTTTGATATACATATCATGTAAAAAAATGATTTATTGTACAATAAAGCATATTATTTATTTATTCCTTCATTCATATACAAAAGAGCTAATTCACTTTACTATGCTGAAAAAAATAGTGGATGGTTTGACATGACAACTCTTCAGCGATCGTCCCAAAATTTTGAATTTGGTTTTATCATCGGACCATCATACGAACCTTTGTGATGCATTTGAGGTTTAGAAGACATCATAAACTTTTGTGTGTATTTGTACTAGGCTTAATCCTCTTGCTTTGTTGAGAGCTTTTCATTGAAAATAAAAATTTTTCAAATATCCCCTAAATTCCGAAGAAATTTCAACATAACAAATTGAAATAGTTAGTATCCTCTTTGCATTTTTTACTGTGTCAATTTTTTATAGGGTTTTCAGCTTTTCTAAGCAGAAATTAAAATTTTAGATAACTGATGACAGGCTGAAAGAGGAAATGAGACTCTCTGTGATATTAAATATCTTATGCTATTAACGTCAATATTAGGCAGGATACAGCCGGTGGCCGCGTTTTACGACTAACAGAAATCGCTGATCTACAGTTAATGAGGATGATAAACTCGACTTTGGAATAAACAAGACTAGCAACAAAACATCGGTAATGATTTTTCTTTAGTCTTGGCCAAAGGAAAAAATTGTCGCAGCTCGTTCAAACTGGCAATTTGGCAATCGTAAACGAGGGGACGCCTCGATACGATACTTAAAAGGCCCTCAGGTAAGAGAAGTTGAATGGGGTGCCTCCTATTAAGTATATACCTAATGGTCTAGAGCAAACTTATAATTATCTGCTCACCATATATTCTGATCCTCCCAATTACAATATGTCACTTCTGAGGAATGCCCACTCCTACATCACCTACCTGACGGTCCCAAGGAATACCTTTTTTTATGACGTATTTATCCATTTTGCAAAACCTCCCTCTAACAGCTGATATAAATTTTGTAAACTATTTTATTTTTATTAGTCCTTTCGTCACAAAAGATGAAATCACTATTGGAAATTTAATGCAAGAACAAAAGTTTGGCTTTAAATAAAATTTAAAAAAACCTAATCTTCATACTGAAAACACTATTTACAAAAGCCTTTAACGTTTTAACAGACAATAAAAGAGTGGAAGAAATGAGGGGAAAATACAATTATATGTTATACAGTTTGATCCGGAACGAATAAAGGTACCAGGTGGAATCCCAAAAATATTAGCAATTAACCTCATTGGGAAAGTACTCCTCGGTCTTTGGAGTTGAATTACATTCTATCAATAATTATTTAAAAAACGTGAGATGCGGTCTGGTGTGTTGAAGGTTTCGGAAAAACATTTTCTTTATCGTGCCGACGTTTCTCACTGGCACTCTCAACGAGACACGCAATAATGGCACAATTACACAGAAGACAGACGCTTTGAGTGAGAGAAATACTTTGGTTGAATATATAAAAACATATATTTTGCATTGTATTGTAAATTCATTTTTCCACATCCAAAATGTAAACAATGTTTGTAAATCCCAGGCCCTGAAGACGATCTCAATAAAAGATCGAAACGTTGGCACGAAAAATAGAATGTTTTACGGAAACCTTTATCACACCAGACCGCATCTCACGATTTATAAATAATTATCGATTAACGGCCACTAATCATCGCACATTCTATCAATAATTGCGCCATAGAGAACCTTAAATGAGGTTACACTGACAAAAAATACCGATAAGTCTCTAAAGCACTAGCAGGTAAAAAAGTCACATCAAAAACAGAAATTGCATCGAAATCGCTAACAATGTGCGGAAAAAAAACAATCCGTTGATATCTTGGGTACCAGGACGCCAAAGTATTTTGGGTAAAGAAAGGCAGACACACAGGCCAGAGGAGGATCTGTGGGACCATATATATGATTGGATCATAAATTTTGTTTCCTTAAGGTTACAATAAAAATAGTGATAACTGGGACACCACTGGGCAGTTTTATTACAATTATGTATAATATTAGTACGCACAATCTAAAATTTTTTACCTCTAAATAAAGTTTTTCTATGTTAACTTGAAAGAATCGAGGGTTAAGTGCTTGGAATAACAAATATGTAAAAATTAATCGCATGGCGCGTAAATTATCAAAAAGGGTTTTTCTCGTTCGAAACTAGTGTGGCCTATTCGGCGTCGATCACACAGCACTTCCTCCCTCGAGGAAGTAAAAACGATTGAATTGGATAATAGAGCTCGTTGAGGAGCCGATTTAAGTTGGAATGGGTTGTTGTAATTTCTTAATTCGAAAGGAGTACGGTTTCGTGGCGCCTACTTTCTTCCGGCCTCAATTGCCTGGATCCATTACCGGGAGGTGAAGATGTTGGTGCTCGTCGGACGTGGAACAAGCCTAATGATGAATAACTAAGTTGGGCCAGCCTCCGTCTACCCGGTTATTATTTTTAATGCGTGGGTTTACCTGCCAATCAAATCTGTTTGTTTTGGAGGATGGAAATTTCAATTGAAGGTGGTGTCGAGCAGGTGTGGGTCGACCACACAAGCCGATGGCCATTACCTACCCAACGCGCCCGATGCACACCTAATCATCGCCCTTATTTCAACCATCTATTTAGGAAACCATTTCCATTCCAAACTTCACCCTCGCCCATCACAACTATTTTGATTATACAACATCTCGATCCAACCTCAGCTCCTCCAGCCAGCCTCCAATTCAAAACTCGTTTACTTTACTTAATTAAGAATTCATACAATGGGCCATTTGGAACGACTGAATCCCATGTTGAATTATGCTAAACATTTAGCGAGACGCTTTTATAAATTCTCGTGTAGTCTAAAGCGCTTAAATTACAACAGGTTGATTGTGGGATTATCTAATTTTACCTATAAATACGTAAGAGTTATCCTTTTAATGAATACGTACCGTACACATGATAGAACTTTTAAAAATTTTAACTGGTCATTTTTTAAATTTGTAATTAATTTGACTCTTTGTCAATCAATAATACAACGTCATTAGTATGTCTGCAGTACAATCCGTTAGTATATCAATGTAATAACGCTAATTACCTCAAGGAGAGTTCGAAATTTTGATCACTAAAACCAAAAATGGACGATTGGCTATACACGGAGTAACATAACACAAATTATCCTACTGCTCACTAATCAAGCTCAGCAAAAACTGTATAACTAAATAAAGGCACACTATGGATAACACAAGAATTAGGACAATCCCGTCAATTGCACTAAACACATTGTTAAACCTACCTCTATTGGTAATATTTATACAAGGAAAAGCGAAGAAAAACTCTAGAATCAACCTTAAAGACAGACGGAAAACATCAATAAATAAAATCAGAACACCTAGAAATTGAGTCTACATGCTCTAGTCGTTGCAAATTTACTCCAAAATATCTTGAGTCTATGCATGGGAAGTCTAGTTAATATCCTCTTAAAGGCAGCGGCATCTGGGAAAACATTTACATAACATGGGTATAATAGCAACGGTTCAGGTTAATGGAGACGTAAACTGGGATACAAAGAAAACCGAAGGAGAGGTATTGACGACAGTCAATGACTAATTTTTTTTAGAAGGATTGTGAAGATTTCATTAAACTAAGGAACTAAGACAGTGCGATTAGCCAGAAGGCTGCATGGGGGATGAAAGATGGAAGAACTTGCTTAAAAGGAATGAGAATGTTAGAATTAGGTGGGCCGACTTCTATTCGTTGGCTGTTTTATTGGAGAATTTTGGAGAGGTATTTTTATGATATATTGGAATATTTTCAAGGCAACTGTCCCCTGCGGGAGGGATTGTTTTCTCGGTTCATGAAGGGAGTTATACTTAAACTAAAGAGAACTGGGTAATGATCGCTCGATGGATAAGGTGATAGGTGACGCGACGGTGAAATCTTTGGGGGCCAGGAAGACGATCAGAATAGATCGGTCAGTCACGTGAAATATAGTAATTGTTTTCTGTTAGGATTATACTTCTGTTATGAACTTCCGTCCGGATACAAATATACGTCTGATTAAAGATAGATTTCTGAGTTATTTTTGGGCACGACGGAGATGGAAAATATATTGAAGGGAGTTAGCAGATTCCATGGTTGGAAGTTCAATCGTTCGTTCAAAACAACTGCGAAGATAACGAGATACAAATGACCACAAAGGTTACGTCAAATTACGTCACCCTCGTATATTACGTTTTACCGCTCACCTGAGAACCAGTCAAAATTTGACCAGATTATTAAAATCTACTAAAAATTAGTAGTCAATTAGTCCAGCACAGTGGCCAACGTCAATATTTGAAGGTCATTGATGCACATACACGAAAGGGAGAGAGTGTGTGAAACGATGATGCATACAACACGCTCATTTCAGTATTATGGTAATGGATTTACGAGGAGTCTTTAAAAACAGCCTAAAAATGCGTGTTTCACGAGATGAGCTTACATCATGGCAAATCGAGCTAGGAAAACCGGTTTTTAACAGGTTTTAACGCCCTTTTACACTTTTATGATAACGCATTGGAAGTGTGGGAAGGAAAGGTTTTTTTTTTAATTGGACAACTCCAATAATTAAAACGGCTTGCGATTAATTAACTCTTATAAACTTAGACTCGTCACAAATTTGTATCAAAATAGTTCATTTCAATGTTGGTATCCATATTGGATATTTGTACGTACAGGTTAAAACTATAACCTCAGAAACGACTGGGACAATGATTAAGTAGAATTTTGACCTATAGCTGGTATTCGAGGCTATATGATAATAATTGTAGGAGCGTAGAGGGTGCCAACAAGCTTCGACTAGTCATTAACCTGTTAGTAAGACCATTAATAGGGTGGCTAATTGGTGTGACGAATGATGGATGTCGGAGCGAGCCTGCTAATTGATTTAACCTTCTTTCACCCGTTTCTCGGTATCACCTGCCGGCCGGACTCTTGTTAGGTATGACATACGATCCTATCTAAGCTATGGCCGGTGTCGCAAATATTTCGACGTGTACCACCATTTCCTGATACGATAAGCAACACGTGAGAGAACGGAGTAAAAGGCGTAATGTAAAACGATAAATTAACCGAAAAAGGACAAGCAATGATCATGGAAGGACAACAACAATTTGCTTTAATGTAAATGATTTACAGTTAAACGAAATTTTGTGTACATCGCATCATTCAAACGTGGCTTGTTATAAATTTAGTCCAAAACATCAAGTGGACGTTACATACGAAAACCCAATTAAAATCCGCTTAAATTATAAAGAGTTGAGACTCACAGATGGCTTGAAAACATAGTGAAGCAGCCATTAAAGCATTAGCATATAAAAACATAACAAAAAATTTAGTCAGTGAATCCATCCTAAATCGCCCACAACTTGAGGAAACAACCTGATGGCATCTTCGATACCAGAATTTTGAGTAATGAAAAACCACACCGACCACAAGAGGGTTTGCAAGGCCATATATAGGTCCTGAATATATTCTTTGGATAATAAAAAAACAGAGAATCCTCTATCACAGAATAGATGCGAAAAAGACAAAAGGAGAAATGGATAAACTGTTGAGATGCTAGACACTGTAAGCTTATTTTAAAACAACTCTCACCTGGCAAACTCACTGATACAGTTAGAGAGGGGTTAAATTGGATGGTCATTGGCATCTGAGAAAATTTACACAACATGGGAATTTGAATGCTGACCCCACTTGTATGCGATGAGAAGGAAGAAGAAGCCACCCATCATCATTTTCGAATGGGAAGCAGCTGCACAAAGAAGAATAACCCAGGGAAAAGTATTTAAACATCGGCAGCAATGACCTAGCACTCCTTAGAAGAATGATGGAGTCGTAGTACAATAAGCCAATTGGTGGAATGCTTGGTGAACCAAAAACTTGGTTTTACTAGTATCCATTTCATCATCGTCGTAATCAAAATAATCTCGTAGGTGCAGAAGATTTTGTAATTATTAATAGAGAGGCTTTGGCATATTCCATGATCACTTAGATCAATTTTATGGTTTTTGCTTTTAGGGAAGCATATTGAGGCGCGAATGGCGCGTGCGATGTAGCGCCACCTATTGCATTAGGTAATGAATAGATCAGGGCATATTGTGACGCGCGGCAGCACAGCTCAGCTCAGATCATAGCACGAATAATTAATTTTTCAATTAGAATCATTTAAGTGCGAACTACAGCCTGAAAAAAATCAGCGTAATTGAAGATTGGATGGAAACCGCTCGCTTGTAAACCAAGAAATCAAAGGTTAAGTGAAGAACTCAGGAAAGAAGGCCGAGCAGTTGAATAAGAATCTAGTCAAAATTAGGGATAGAGGGTAGGCAATAATTGGCTTAGCGCGTGGTTGGATATCCGAGTAATACCCTGTTTGTGGCTTACTATTGTTGAGGATGGGCTCGTTGCCAAGCAACACCCCGGGGCTACTACCCTTCGGGAAAACATCCCCTGCCACCGTCACACTCGCCCTTCCATTTATTTATTTCTCCCTATAAAAAAGGAAATGCAGAGTAGAGCCTTGGGATCGTAAAAAAAAGGGCCGAGTTCCTTTATTTTCTTGTATAATTGAATGATATTCGCTTGAATAAATAGTCGGGTCTGACACGTCTGATATCCAGGCTTTTTCGTTCTTACTGGATATTTTATATGGAATATTTTTCAATCTCGGATATAATGATAGAGTCTTGCATCGGTAGAGTGGATTTTTTTTTAAATTTCATTGTAAAAATGTTGAAACGAAATTTTGATTTTTACTACATTTTTTAAATATATAATTGAGTATGGTACCTTCTGTCATAAATAGGAAAAATCTGGGAGATCAGGAATGAAGCCATGAAGGTAAAAAAACTAGCCGTCTTTGACGCCTTCCTCAGGACTCCATTTAATTAAGAAAATTTCAAAACATACACTTTACGAATATAAAATTTTATGAACTGAAACCCTATGTTAAAAACCTAATGATTAACCCGGAAATGTGGTCTAAAGAGTAGGAAGCTGGCAACTCAACCCGCCTTTCCGGTAGAGGTAACCACGTGCTATAAACTGCCTAGAAATGAATAGGGATATTGATAATTTTGTAGTATTTACATTATTATTTATTTTTTATGCACTCAATGGGATTGAGGTCTGGAGCCAATGGAGAAACGGGCAGATGGGAAATTCCTTGGTTTTTTGGAGCATTGATGACCAACTCTACCTTTATGAGTTCTGCCGTTATCATCCAGAAATGTAAAATCCCTGGTAATGAGACCCCTCGTTTGAGAGGTGTATTCCTATTGGACATAACGGACTGCGGTGAGGTTGCCTTCAACAATATAGAGGCCAGTTCGTCCACCAGTGTAAATCCCAGCCCAGATCAATTCACCGCCTCCTCCTGCACTGAAGGGGGCAAGAACCTAACCATCCCTAACCATGAACTTAAGAATTGTACGCATCCCCTGTTATTGGTAGACTCTTCAGCGCGTGATCGCGTGAGACAGAAACGCGACTCATCGGTAAACATAACAGAATTCCAGTCTGTGTTCTCTTCTAGGCGCCATATTCTTCTGAGTTGTGGTTGCAGGTCATCTAAAAGTGGCATGTGAGGCCAATTGTTACAAATCATTTGTTCTGATAAAGGCATTGCCGACAAAACTTGTACTTCATTTAGGATCTGGCGGGCGCTATGTAAACGGTTCCGTCTACCAGTAATAACAACATTTCTGTCCTCCCTTAATGTCGTAATACGCTGAGATCCTCACCCAGGCCTCCTATTGGCACTTCCAGTCTCTCGGAATCGGGCTAAAGCCCGGAAGACCGCGGTCTGAGGAACGCCAACTGCCTCTTCGTTATCCACTTGCCGGTGACCTCGATGATTCATTCTCACAATAATATTGCGAACTTCTGGTTCATGGTGATGTCTTTCCATGGTTAAAGAGGGCACAACTGGATTAAAATGGAGCAAAAACCAGAGTCTTTTTTTTCGGCCAGGCTAACTGACGTGGTTATTGCCTCGCGTTTTATGATAGATATAATCTGCCTCTCCGGCCTTTAGTTTTTGATGTAACTTGTGGACCTCCATTTTCATACTTAGCCCTACCACACGTGGTGAAAAGGCCCTTGCAAGTACTTACGTATATACATGGATTGTGACCTAACCTAGGTTTGGAAGCTAACAATCCGGCATCATTCACGCTAATACATACCGGGGTTTTACGCCGGTGTCGTCCACAATCCTTACATATACATATGCACGATACGGCTTAAAACTCCGGTATTTATTGGCGTGAATGAGGCCGGCTATATTATATACATATATATAAAAATATTCAACCTACGAAATGCATTTATGTAGGGATAACATTTGGGAAGTCACTGGAATATTTGATATTATACCTGTTTCTCTCCTGTGAGGAACTATATTCCGTCATAAGCCTACTCACACACACATACTCATGCATCATAAAATAACTCTAACGTATGTTTATTGTATTAATGTAGGAGTTGTAAATGTTTAAATTCTACAAAAAAGGTGAGTGGTGAGTTAGTAAGCGAATGAGGTAGAGTTTGTGAGAGGAGAAAAGAGAAGAAAGAAAGAGAGAGAACGGGAGTGATTTTGTAAGAAATAAACAAATTCTGATCATTGCATATTTCCAGTTATCCAGAAAAAAGCTAAAAATTATTTATTGTCAGTTCTCGTTCAGTTACTAAGTCCAAATTTGAAATTCAGTTTGTGCCCATAAAGGAGACGAACTTTCTCTGTCTTTTCATCGTATTGGGGATTTGGGACTGGGAGCGCCATTTTTTATGGGACTTTGATGGGCTTTTGCCACAGGGTAAGGTACAAAAAGGCCTTTCGACATATATTACCTGTTTTTCTTATCTTGATGTTTGTCGGTTGATTTTCTTGTCGGCTCGCCGCAACGCTCTTGTATTTCCTTCTGGGGAACATTTTACCACTCAATGCCTCGTAAACGCTTGGAATGAGTTATGCCCATCCCAGAATTTTGCGATTGTCTAAAAGAGATTCCACGCGTTCACTCGTAGTCCACCTTGTAAACGATGTCACGACGTTTAAATATCAATTAGCAGAATTATTGTTTCAACGTTCATTCGTTCCGAAATACGGCCATAGTGATTAAACAGTCGTCGGAATATAATATAGATCGTAATTATGTTTGTACATTCGTCATAATTTTGCTGATTCGTCGGACCAAGTAATTACGATTGGATAGCAATCTGCGACCGAACCCTGCGCTCTTGTTATTATTAAGTATTTATGACTAAAATAGAAAAAATATTTTTTTTATTAGCAAGGTGTTAGTGATGAATGTAAAGCCATTCTGAAAAAATGAACGAAAACAAAAATTACCTGTGATTGATTTGTTACATCTTACTCTTTATATGTTCCGCTTCTGACAGAGCATATGTCGAAGAATATGAAAATATAAAGATATTTGGCACAACATATTCACTTTTAAGTTGTATGTACTGCTCTCCCTAATTATAACTTCGGTATACCTCGAACACTTGAGTAATAAAAATTCACGATGTCAGTACAAACTGAAAAGAGAGAGCGAAAAAAGAAAGAGTGAGAGCTTGTGAGTGAATTTGTGAGAGATAGTGAATAAGGAAGAATATGTGATAGAGAAAAATAAAAGAGAGAGAGGGGGGGAGAGACAATGTGAGAATTGGCTAGGTGAATGAGCAAGTAAGAAAGTGACAGTAAGATTTTTTTAAAGTTTTCAAATAAAAATCGATAGTATATTATGCATTCTATTATATTTAACATTTGTTTGTATACAGTAACAATGAAATGTGTTTTTTACATGTTTTTTAACATATACATGTATTTTATCCTGCCTATGTAATCCGAATTACCCCTCCCCTTAATAACCTTATATTTTTGATTTTTCAGTTTAATCTATTTGCAATTAAAGAATATTTGGATAAGATGGCTGTCAATTATTACTCTATGAAGCGAATTTAAATTTAATAATCTGTTAGATCCGTGAGGAGTGGCGAAGAATAAGGTAGTTTAGAAAATTTGTTTCGACCTTTATTCGGGTCATCTTCAGAGCCTGGGTTAATTACAAAACGTATGTTGATTGGAGATAATATAATACAGATGTAAATAGGAGCTTTGAAAGAAATACGTTATACTTGGTTTAAATTTAATGTTTTCGATGAAGGAGGTGTGATTGAAGGTTGTGTCTCTGGAACCAATTTCTTCATCGGACCGAAAAATTTCGACGGAGCCCGGCATCGGTGTACTTAAAGTTGGAGAACGGAAAGGATATGCCGCATTTCTCCTGTTTGTAAAGAGAAAAAAAGGGCGTAGTCAATTGAAATCCCAATCCCGGATCCATTATGTTTACAAGTAGGTTAAACGGCCTACAGTACAAAGGATAACAGGATCAGCAAGGATCCCAATACAGATAATGGCAATTCATTTGGACAATTGGCGAAAAGCTGTGGAGGCTACCTGCACAGAGCCGGCTCCAGATGTCTGAGAAAAGGAAAAACAATGGCTGAAAGGAAATGTCTTACAAAAGCCCTTACGGTTTCAATATTACGTATACCTTCTCGTCCTTATCCTCACCCCCCCTCTGGCTTATTTCGGCTAGTAAACGTTCTTTTCCCTCTTACTTAACTCACTTCGCATGTCTTAAATTTACACAAATCGTAAAAGGTGCCTTCCCAAATGTACTGGCTTCCTCATCGAGCTACTTATTAGATTTATTTTACACAAACGTATAATTTAATTCTGTTAACTCTTGCTGCTCTTCTTGTTGGAGCTGGATGAGGATCTGGATTCTAAAAATTTCGCCAATTTTTCAACTTATGTTATTTTCCACGTTCAACCGAGTGACAAAATTGTACACACTCCTAATTGTTATGATTTTGTAATACTTTATTGGGTTTGTACTTCAAATCTTTATTCAAAACACATTAAATAAATATTTTTCTTCGTTAAACTTAAATTTTTCAGTAAATAAGAGAGATAGATAGATAGATAGATACATAGATAGATAGAGATAGATAGATAGATAGATAGATAGATAGATAGATAGATAGATAGATAGA
>CM077101.1:22708902-22773733 GCA_039619505.1 Cimex hemipterus
GAGGGAGAGAGAGAGGGAGGGAGAGAGAGAGAGAGAGAGAGAGAGAGAGAGAGAATTAAAATAGTAAAATTAGACAATTTTGTCTGTGACAAAATTATGGACACATGGTATAAACTCAATTTAAAACAAGGTTATAATATTTTGTGGCATTACCACTCAGTTTTATTATTTACAGTAACATTTATGGAATGGTTTTGTGCAAATTTTGAATAAAATCTTAAGGCAAATCATTCCAGGCAGTGGTGACAGCTGTTTTAAGTTCGTCGACAGAGTTGTACTGCTTACAGTCTTGATATACCATCTTAGATCATTTTCCCCATACATTTTGGATAATCTGGTCTGGTGAGAGTGCTGGCCATTTACGTTTTTCAATGCTGTTCTGTTAAATCCATTCTCAAACAATTTTTGCATTGTGTATGGGTGCGTTGTCCTGCTGGAATATTGGAGTCCGTTCGCATAAATCGCTGAAACTAGTGTTTTCTTTGCCTAGTAATTTCTTGTAATATTCCGAATTGACTTTTTTTTGGAAGAAAACAAAAATTCCCTTTTTTATTACACCCAACACACCCCCAAATCATCAAAGATCCACCACCCATTCGGCGCAGTGACAAAATATTTTCCTCTTTAGTTCGATCATGAAAGTAGTATGCGTATCCGTCCTGGCCGTCAAAATTGATTTTTTATCGTCAGAAAAAATAACTTTTCGCAAATAATTTTCTTTTTTCAAAATATGGCTTTCAGCAAGTCACGGGCTAGTTTGTGATGGGGTTTCAGAGCTGGTTTGCGTTTCAGTTTTCTTCGGACTATGTTTTCAGTTTTTTTAAGGAATCTCTGAACAGTTCGAACTGAAACATCTACGCCTTCTCTGCGACGGCTCTTGCAGTCGAAAAGCGCAGGATGTGCGATTTGTCTCTTCTGGATAGGGAAGGAGGTCTTCCAGAGCTTTGCCCTCTTCCGTAGTCTTCACCTAGTCTTATCTTCGATTACCGATGAAAAACTCCGTTTCATGCGTCGGGTGATATCTCTGCAGCTCATTCCACCTGAGCAAGTGAATCTACCGACGCTCATCAGAAAATCTTTTTCCTTTGTGCAGTTCAAAATAACTTAGAATCGCTCCAAATGAGCTCACAATCATTTTACTAATGAGGTACGGTACACTGAATACTGAATAAACCTTTGGATTTATACAATAACAAAACTAAACAAAATGTATGCCTGTAATTCTGTCGCAGCTAAATCAAAACAGTACTGTTTATTGATATGTACATTTGTACAAGATTATCAGACCAAGCCATTTCCAGAGTTATTTTTCTTTTAATATCATGAACAATATTCTAAGGCACAAGAAATAATTTTTGACCGTTGAAATCGTGATTTTTTAATGTGTCTATAATTCTGTCACTCGGTTGTAGATGCATTTGAAGGCTCTATTTGCCTCCTTCTCAGCACATTTATTCAAAATTTGTAAAAAAACAAAAACAATAATAACATAAATTTGTAAACCTTAATAATATTTTACAAACCAGCTCGATCCTTACGTTTTAAATGTCAACGGACGACTGCCGTTTTTTCTCCGTGGTAGGTGAATTTCTCTCACATGGAGGACTATAAATATACTAATTAAATTCTCATACTGGTTGCATATCTTATCTTTGCCTGTTTGCAGATTTACGCTGTTGTCACAGGTATTAATATATGTTGTTTCCAACTATTCTAAGTTTTTATTATTATTTTTCTGATATAAAATTTGTATATTATTACAATTCATTGCATCATTTTTTGGGATTAAATTTGAGATAGGCCTGTTGTTTCCGATTTTGTTTTTTATATATATTTTTATTGTTATTCGTTTACATGCTATTTTTTTGACAATCATGTGGTTTTACCTTTATATACTATTTCACAGCTAGATGTTATTTTATAATTTATGTTTCGCTTCCAAAGTTTAACAGTTTTTCCTTAATACTTGGAAAGACAGATTTTATTTCTTTTAAGTATATAAAATATCTTGATGTTTGTTAATGGTTTTCCGTTTTTCAATATATTAATGATTTTTTCCGTTAGACTTGCATATAATAACATAATCCCTATTATCTAGATTATCTGTTTTCTCTACTTTGGGTATTTCATCATTGTCTTTATCAGTCTTAATGAATATTAAGTTCTTTTTGTACAATATTGTTGATTCAGTTTGTCGGATAATTGTTTTCTATTAAATTGTATATAGATTTTTTCTGGAATGTACTGCACTAACATCATTTAACAAGTTTCGTTACAACATGACACACTACCAGGGAAAACATTCCCTCCCAATTCATTTTTTTTTCTTCATTTTTTCGATAAAACAAAATTCTGCCCCTCTTAATTTGTCTCATTGTTTTTACCACTAAATATTTTTGTTTTTTAAATTGCGAATATCAGCTAGAGATAAGTATCTTTAATCCTTAATCCAAAACAAGTGTAACGGATTTTTCAATGTTCACTTTTTATGGAATTAAACATTTTTATTCAGTCTTATTTCAATTCCGAAGCCGTAAACCGCTTAGCTTTCAACTTTGTATTCTTAATTTCAATTTTTAAACTTAAAAATGCCGCCTAGTGCTTAGGATGTTGCGCGTGGTATGGCACTTATTGACGATGGACGTTCCATCGGGTATGCTGATATTGCCATCGGAGTTCCCTACAAAACACTACGAGACGCCGATAGACGTTTTCGAGAAACTAGGTCCTACCATCGAACCAATTGTCGCCGAGAATCCAATCCGATTACACGGCATTTCCAAAAGATGGAAAATTCAGAAGGTGCGGTTGAGATGGGAAGTTTGTGTCCGAGTGGATCGAGTGGTAGAGCAACGGCGTATCTAGCCGAAGATCGTGGGTTCGAATCCCGCTCGTGTCACTGACTTTTTTTACCTAAACTACAAACATTAATTAATTGTAATGTATTAATTGGTCAAGCGGACCACGAAGACCTTCGTGAATTAAAATGAAGTATACTTCACTAAAGCTCTCCGTCGCCATTTCATTTGTCGTCGAGAATCAAATCCGATTTTTAAAAGCGGTAGAGAAATAAAAACAAAAAGAACACTTGCCTAAATCGAGCAAATTTTCGGAATTTAAGTACCATCTAAAAGAAACAAAACATAATTTCAATTCAAATCTAAATACAAGAGTGTTACATAGTTACAAAGGGAAAAAACTAGATCGGTTTGAGAAATTTGAAATTAAAAAATGTAAAATTGAACATGGTGATAAATGTATTAATAATTTAACAGATTTTGATCTACCTCCCATTTTAAATATGAACATAAATAATATCAAACATCCAAATAATTAAACTAATTATTTTAATTGTTATTATTTTTACAGTAATTTAATAATATTAAGTATTTATATTGGTGGTATAATTTCCGCGTTTCGCACGTTCAAATTGAGCATCGTTGAAAAAATCAGATGCTAATTGGAACGTCGCGTTGGCGGTGGTATCAGCGGTTTCACTTTGGCAATTCATGTCGTCGGACGTGGTTGAAGAAGTCCTTCAACTGATGATGAGCTAAAGGCTCGAAATCCGGATCGTTGCAAAACAACGTACTGTGACTAGGAACTATTTTTTTAAAAAGGATTGACCACCACACTCACTCCATCATTTATCAATTCTAACTTAATTAATTGTAATAAGTTAATTGGTCAAGCGGACCACGAAATAAGTGAATGTAAACAAAATGTTCAATTTCAAAAAATGCAAGTAAACAGCATAAATAAGAATGAGAGTGATATGATTTAATTTAATATGCCTGGGAGCGAATAAACGAACTATTGACATATAGGCAAAGACTAGAATGTAAAAAAGAAAGCCGATAGTTTATTGACCAGAATAATAACTTCGGAGGACACCGTGAATGCTGCAGACGGACATCAGATATAACTGTTTTTTCCTGTTTGCTTGATCTATTTGGGATATTCGGGGACAAAAGGGGCGCTGGGGTTTGGCCAATTAATATTCAGCACACGTCAGCCGTGCGGTAAATACCTCCTAATCCACTCCCCCAATTCGGCGGTCGGGTTATAAACGGAATGTTTTGAGCGGGGCGGTGCGAAGGTAGCCGTGAAGTTTTACAAGAATTACTCGAGGAAGAGGTGATGGCGTGAGGTGATGTGTAGAAGTAGAAACACGCACGTCGTTGTTTACTTACAGCAGTTAGGGCGAAGGGAGCTTTTGGGGGAAACGGCGTCGTAGAAGCTCTTGCGAGAGGAAAACCCCTCCTCCCTTCTATTGTCGAGGACGTTCTCTAGCATAAATCAATTGAGACACTTAATCTTCGTCCTTTATAAACGATATTTTTGCTCCGCCTTTTCACGAATCCGCATCGGATGTGTTTGCCCGATTTGCATATTTCCTACTTTTCCTGACATGCTTTTAACGTTAAACGATTCAACCTTTTTAATCAATGTTGCCTTTTATTTGACATCGAAAGTGTGTTGTTGCTTGGACAACGAAACGGTAGAAAATGTTTTTTCCCTTTTAGTCGAAGTGGACCGAAGGATCGAAACAGTTCTGAAGAAATAGAAATGATGAAGGTTGTGAATACTTCGATCCACTTTGTGGAAATGATGGGTCTACTCTCACATTTGTTGTTTCCCAGGCTCCGGATTTGGGGCATTAAACGCTCATCATCAGGTTTAAAAGGAGGTACAACACATCTCCCTACATGAATTTGATTGAACGTGATCCACACAGTCAACGAGACTTTCCAACGAGTAGCTGGTTATTGATGCTGCTCAATTCTGAACGTGCGAAAAACTTGAATTACAACTTAACAAAATGTTATCCTAATCAATACTGTAAGAAAATAATTTCAAATTTGTGATTAACTTCTCAAATCTATTATTTTGTTTATGCGTTTATTGCCTAAGCGTTTCAAACCTAACCTAACCGTTCTAAACCTTACTTCAACATTCCAAATCTAACCCAAACATTCTAAACATAAAATAAATATTCTAAACCTATTTCAAAACTAATTTAAACACTCCAAACCTAACCTAACCGTCCCAAACATAACATAATCCGTGCAAAAACCTTCGTAGTAAATCTCGCGCTTCGCACGTGCGTATTTTCTCGGCTTTACAGATGAAATATTGAATCATGGATAGATAACCTTACCCGCAAGGTACTGTATCACTAATCCTAACCCCATCTAACCTAAGCGTTCGAAATCAAATCTAATCATTCTTCACCGAATTTATCTATTTTAAACCGACCTTAAAAAGTACAAACTTAGCCTAACTTTTCCAAACCTGGAGGCCGCATCGATTATCGAGTTGACACAATGCTCATCACTGTAAGGTAAAGGTCCCGAGTTCGAATCCTGTGACCGAACACAGTCGAACACGACATACAAATGAGGTTGTTTCAAAAACACCGGCACTCCGAAGTACGCTAACTTCTTAGTTGAAACACTTTCAAAAAAAGGAGAAAAACACTCCAAAGCTAACCATTTCACACACAATCCAATCATTCCAAACCTAATCTTTTTTCCATTCCAAACACAATATATTATTCCAAATCTAACCTAACCGTGCCGAACCTTACTTACCTAACCCTACCCAACTTTAATTCCAAACCAAACTTAAATATTCCAAGCCCCCAAAAACCTTCGTGAATAAAACACAACTCGCGAAATCGAAGATGGGAATATAGTCAAGGAAATAAATATGTATCCAGGCTAAAATTATATCCACTAAACTGAAAATACGATTGTTTTCAGACTGTCCGTTTGAAGCCACAAGCAATAAGTTTGACAGATGTCTTCCTATTGACGATTTGTATCAGCATTTTGCCCTGAAGACATAAACTCTCAAAGATTTTCGCCATTTTTTCCCTTCGATGAGGGTTGAATTGCTTCGGGTTTAAGTTCTCTTTGAACGAGTCAACTGTTCATTTTGACTTTCTACTTGTCGTGAGAATAACGACTAAGTCTTCACCATTCCATACCTAAATAAGTCCTTTACTCCTGGAAAGAATCCGATTGCTTGGACTTGATTAGACAGCTTGCTCTATGGTCGCCGGAGGAAGAACAAATTGTATAAATATAATAGAGGGTAGGAAGAGAGAACGATATAAATAGTTAGATAGACTCATAGAGAGAGTGAGGTGGGTGTGAGCGAGAGTGAGAAAAGGCGATTTGGCGAAAGCGAGTGGGAGAGGAATTGACGTAGTAAATGAGGCTACCGGAGTGGCGCCAGTTCCCCTCCGCACGGCATCCTCCTCCTCCTCCTCCTTAGAACCCTCGTCATCCCCCATCCCACCCCTCGCCGTCACTATCAAACATTCCTCTAACAAGACCCTTTCTCACACAAACGCCAACGCATACATAGAAGACCTAACGCAATCAGCACACATACACATACACACGCACGCAGAAAGAGAGAGAGAGAGAGAGAGAGAGAGAGAGAGAGAGAGAGAGAGAGAGAGAGAGAGAGATACACGGTGTTCCGTACGAAACTGCACGCCCAATCCCCCCTGCATCCCCAAAGCAGGAAATTCTTGTCCGCCAATAAGTCACCTCGGTTTTTGAATTTTGAAACGGACAAGAACAAACTTAAAGTCAATCCAGACATACTTTCTACTATAATACATTAAAAGTAGTAAAAAAAAAGAAATTTTAACAATAACAATAATAGCGTGAGATATCTTCGCTGTTGCTTGCAGGGCCAAAAATATTTTAAGTTTACGATAAAATGAATAATAGGTACCTAACAAAAACAAAATAAAAGAGACACAATTTTATTGATTTTATCGTGTATAAATCACTGGTACGGAAATCATTGGGAGCATGATTAATATGAAATCGTAGGAAATCCTGAAAATCAGGATTTGCCGCAGTCATGCTTTTATATCACCGAAACAATACAAAATACCCGTTTGAATTTTTAAAAAAATTCCTTATTATGTTGCTAATTATATTATAGATGTATGTTCTATAATTGTATTCAGACAAAATGAAAATTATAGTTGGTGAAGTTTTAAATATTGGCTTCAAGACGGTCGAAAGTACAGCCCCCTCAGCTAAAATATTCAAGACCACCTATGAAAGATATTGGTAAAATGTTTTACATAATTTCTAAAAATGTGTGGTGATTAGTGACCGTTAATCGATAATTGCTCAGAAATCGTGAGATACGGTCTGGTGTGATGTAGGTTTCAGAAAAACATTTTCTTTATCGTGCCAACGTTTCGGGTTTTATTTAGGTCATCTTCAGGGCTCAAAGTGTTTGTCTGCCACTGGCACTCTCAACACAACATGGCACAATTACACAGAAGACAAACACTTTGAGCCCTGAAGATGATCTCAATAAAAGATCGAAACGTTGGCACGATAAAGAAAATGTTTTTCTGATACCTATTTCAAACCAGACCGCATCTCACGATATCTGAATAAAGTTGACAATAAACGTACAAACATGTGAAAATTTCTCGCTTGATTAACCGCTGCTCCCATCTTATTACTGGAGAAACTATCTTCAACTTCCAATGTATCCAAGATACTCCGTACCATCGTCAGTGCTCCTTTCTGGGTTTCCAATTTTACCATTCACAGTGACCTTAATATCCAATATATCCTCAGATTAGCTAAAAACTGCTATCCTCATCCCGCACTCTTTTAAGTATTCTCCGTTGTTTACATATAACAAATGCATGTAGGATGTGGAAAAAAGTGATTTTATACAATGCAAAATATAAATTTTTTATATTCAATCATAGTATTTCTACTACTTTGTACTTTTTTCCACATCCTACATGTATTTGTAAACCTCAGGCCCTGAAGATGATCCCAATAAAGATCGAAACGTTAGCACGATAAAGAAGTTTTTCTGAAACCTACATCACACCAGACCGCACCTCACGATTTCTGAGTAATTATTAATTTTAAAAGTTGTTTTATTATTTTGATGAAATTTGGTTGAAAAATATTAAACAGGAAAGTTTTGACAGTGCAAAATTTGCTACTGGCTTTTACCGTTTTACATATTTTATGTCGCTGACGAGGGGGAACTTCAAATACATTTTACACATTATTACCTATTTTGCCAGGCCGGGATTCGAACCCGAAACCTCCAACGTGGGAAATAGGAGTCGAAAGACCTCTCTGCTCAGCCACTGAAGTCTCCTGGACCTTCGTTTTAACTTCATGTAAAACCTTTTTCTAATTCAAAACCACCATATTTAAAATGGTATTAAATCAATGACTCTATTGAAGAATGCAAGTCTGAGGTGATTTCCTGGCTGATTTTACTGCTGTCAAGATTTTTACTTTTTTGTCTGCAATTACTAGAAAATAAATAAAAATACTCTTTGTAGGAAAAGTGAACGTTAGAAAAATCATCTTAATCGTCAAAAATATCCACCTCCTTGAAGAATTCACATCTGAAATTGCGTCCAGCCTGTTTTTACTGCTATCAAGCAGTAGTAGCAAGTAAACAAAAAAGACGTTTTGCTACGAACTTGAACGCAAGATTGAACAAAAATTTTTAAAAATAACAATTACAAGTTCAAAAAGCCTGTGAAGAATGAAATATCTTGTACTGACTGATATGACTGCTTTCAAGCTTTTTGTGTTTTTTTTCTCTACGAAAATAGTAAATAAAAAGAATCTTTTTAACAAAATTTCGCCTAAGATAAATCCAAAATCTTCAAAATTCAATTAAATGCAAACAAAGTCCACCTTCGTGAATAGTTAATTCAAGTCAGATATTTTTTCCGGGTTGATTTTACTTCTCGCAAGCATATTTTTTCTGCATTTACCAGATAGTAAACGGAAAAGACACTCTGTAACAAATACGATCAAAAGAATGAACAAAAATGTTCAAAACATTAATGTAAATGTTCAAAAAATCAACCTTCTTGAAGAAGGCACCTATGAAGTCGTTGCCCGATAGATTTTACTGCCCGTTATTTTTTCGTTATTTTCTGAAAGCAGTAGAACATAAACAAAATACTCCTTGTTTCAAAATTGAAAAGAATAAAAAAGTCTTTAAAAATTTAAATTAAATGTTCATTGTGAATATTTCAGTTATTAAAGTTTATTTACTATGTTTTACTTGTTTAGTTTAATAACATATTCTGCGAGAAATTGTCATCCTTTTTTTAAATAATATATATTACTTTTGTACAAGAAATTTTTCAATGTTAATAAACATGCAAATAAACATTCCTTGCTCACTTTATTTTTGATTGCAATACAAAAAAAAAAGAAAAAACTTTTTCAGCGATAAAAATGAATACAGACAATAAAGAAATTGTCTACTAATCGTAAGATTTCAATCTCTTTGCTTTTTGTAGGGTTTCTTAGCATTTAAATAGACCTTTTTTTGTTTTGGAAAGAGAGATTCTTGAATTTATCGCTTTCATCACGTGTTAACCCCCAAGGGAGTTCTGAAGTAGCTGAAAGTAATAAAGGACCTTCTCCTATCTGGAGGTTTATGTAAATAAGGTACAAGAGGCATCGGATTTCTCTATCTATGGACACCTGCTTTTGTCATTAGAGCTAATTAGGAGATGTTAGAGACTCTATTTGTTAGGAGGCATGTCCAACTTTTATACGAAGACCGACAGGTGACACTGAAACGAGTGTGTAAAGATAAACCCAACTCGAACCCGCCGAAGCTGACCCAGACCACCAGAATTTCACCAATTCTTGTAAATCAACAACATTATTCCGCCCCTTGTCAATTTATGAACCCGTTAAAAGAAGTCGTCCCTCGGGTATAGCTTTGAAAAAGGAACAAAAAACCTAATTGATCGGCTCCTTGATGACGATAAAGTTTTGATGAAGGCATGGAAACGATAAAAACTAGTTTCATCGATGAGATTAAGTGTCCGTTTTCATTTTATGCAGGAGATGAACAATGATTATTAACGTTTGAATTCTTCGTTTGAAACTCGGCCATAGAAGGCCTGAATTCGATGGAAAAATAAAGAAAATATTTTTTCAAAAACCGCTATTAAACAATAGGAAAGATCTAGAATAAGAGAAAGAGAGATTTGGAACATTTTGGCACCACTCCTATCTTACACTAAATAGCACATTTTCAAATTTTTTGCACATTGTTAGTTGTTACCCATAAAAAACAAAATCTAAGTACATAATATTAATAGGTTAATTGTAGTGAATAAAGGAATTAGGTTATAAATGTTTTTTGTAATGCGTCCAAGTTTTCTTCTTCGTATTTGTCCAATTGTCCAAGAAATTGTTTTATGTTTCACATCTCTTAGTTTTTTGTTCAAACAGTTGCGCATTTCTCACATCTCATTTGCCCATTTTCACTACCCTTGGTGGGTGATTCCCGAGGCCTGCCGGTGATTTATTGCAAACAACAGAAGCTGGTGTACTGCGATGAGTTTTATGACCAACTCTGTACAAGTTTGTATGGATGTTCATACATGAGCTTTTGTAAATCAGTAATTAGTAAAACATGTAAAATATAAAATAAAACCGTACAAAACAGGTAATAAACGTAAAAATTCATTTGGTTACGGTAGTGGTTGGTAGGTGTATACACTTGATGATGATGATGTGATATACTGCGCCCTTTAAGAGCTATTATATTCCCCGTTCTCTGCTTAAAGCACATCGGTGAGTCCTAATTCATCAAAAAACTTGATTAATAGACCCGGTTTTTTGGTTGAAGTTCTTCTATGGTCACATTGTACATCTCAAAACACTTCCTCCTGCGCGCTAATGTTGCTCCGCAGTTTGGTAGTAGATGTGTTGGTGTTTCTTCTGCTTTTTTGCAGAATCTGCATGTGCCATCTTGCATTATTTCAATTTTCTTTAGATGCCCATTTAATCTACAGTGTCCTGTTAGGATTCGCAGTCTATTCCTGCCTCCTTTGACACATTTTGTAGTTTTTTGTTGTTTCGAAATTTGTTAAGAGATTCTTGGACTGCCAATGTCCAAAATCATAGAAGACAAAGGATACTCACCTCAGCAAGTTTTCAATGCTGACGAAACGGGACTTTTCTGGAAGAAGATGCCGAATCGCACGTTCATTTCATAAGCAGAAACAACACCTCCAGGGTTTAAGGCGGCCAAAGATCGTATCAGCTTATTGGTTTGTGCAAATGCATCTGGTGATTGCAAGTTAAAGGCGACATTGATCTACAGATCCCAAAACTCAAGAGCCCTTAAGGGAAAAAGCAAAGATGAGCTCCCAGTTTTTTGGAGATCAAACTCCAAAGCATGGGTGACTGCCTTATTCTAAGAATGGTTTCATTTCTCTTTCATCAACGAAATAAAAAAAATATTCTTTTGATATAAAACTTATCACAATTTTTTCAGCCATGGAACGTAACCCTCCTTATAACATAGGCAAATAGACTCAACATTCGCGGATTTAACATTCCCGGTAATTTTCAGGAACCAAACGCCCGCGAATGTTAAGGGATTACTGTAGCTGAGAAATTTCTGAAGTTTTTTATTAAAATGCTTTTTAGCCTACCTACTTGAACTCCTATCTATACGTTGTACTTAGAAACATCCATGGACTACTATCCTTATCTGTTGAAGTATCAGTTTAAGTAAATCCAGAAAATCCTTCAACTCCCTGGCTATCGACTTCCTAAAATCACTGCTCTAGGTGATAAAACACAACACTTTTTGGTACTCCCACCGGCACTATTTTCCAAATATTTCACCCATCATAATTTAAATGCTAATAAATATACCCAAATAGAGGAGTCTGTGAGGCTTCTCTGGCATCCACCAGCTTTATGTTTTAGAGGAATATTTTTTTCTAACTGTGACCTGTCTGAGTCTAAACAGCACTCAAATCTGAGTGACCTACGGTGAGTCTTGAAAATGGGATGTGAACTGCTTTGGCCGAATTACACCCCCTGGATGGAGGGGACTACTGCAATTTGAACTTTTGTAGCTCTAAGGTCAGAGAGGATGTATTCCACTTCATTACACAATTTTTCAATTAATTAATATTTATGAAAGGTATTGGCTGAGATAAAAAGTCAGTGTCACGAGCGGGATTCGAACCCACGACCTTCGGCTCGATACGCCGCTGCTCTACCACTTGAGCTACCATGACTTCGATCCTCTCGGAAGGTTGAGGTGGACAGTTGGTCGTGGGTGCGAATACCGCTCCTGACACTGACCTTTTTTTATTTCAGCGAAGACCTTACATAAAAAGAATAATTTATGCGTATGTTCTTCGAAGGTTCATCCAGTTTTTTTCCCCCACTAAAACAGTTGCTTTAATTATATTTAATATTAATGAGTGAATGTATTTATTTGCGTGAATGTGTAGTGTAAGAGAGCTGACGTGGGAATATTGATACCCCAACGAACCTCATTTAGGTCATTATAATAGGAGTAAAGTGTGAACAAGGAATGACACCACCATGACTGAGTGAATGATGTGTAAACAGTACTGAGTGTGAGTGTTAAAATTTTCATCTAGAACTTTTTTTTTTAATTTGAACGGTTGTATTTCTCGGTCTTTTTTGCAGCACAATAAAGCGCTTCAAATGGTGAATTATTTGCTCGATCCGTCTGTTGTAATACCTTTGTGAAAAACGGGTGACATATGTTGTCGGAAGGCGGTTCATCCTGGACCGAGATAATGACAATAAATCAGTTTGGATACGGAACGCGAAAGATGGAAGTAAGAAGATTAATGTCCAAGAGGAGGGAACGATTAATATCCGTGAGCTTAGCTCCTCCGTCTTATTTCACCTGCCCGAGTTGAGATACGGATCAAAAAGGCAGGCGATACTTCCTCACCGTATTATACCACTAATCCTTAACCCCTCAATAATTGCTTATATCCTGTCCACACACATATATAATTATCCTCTATCCTCCTTTTGTTTATATTCACTTTTATTTTCTTTGAGAATTTATAGGCCCGAGGCGCCACCCATTAGAATGTGGTTGGACGAACAATAGCTGACCTGGTCAACGATCCGGCCACTGCCTCACACGCTCTCGCCCATTAATCTCCCCGTGATATATATCACGATTATATGAGGGAAAAAACTCCTTAATAAAAAATAATTATTTAAGAAGTCCATTAAACGTGTCTCGCGAGACGGACAAGAGGGCGACCTTTACGAGCTGTGCGCCATTTCAGGCCTATCCTTTCAAATTACAGGGTCTTACACTTCGATTATTCATTCATAATCATTCAAAACTATTAACCTCGATGATTCACTGGAAAGATTGCCTTCGTGATCACTTGCTCTCTGGTGCAAATATAATTAAGTCCGATACATTAGTAATTTATTATTCCTGCCGATGATTTTTTTAAAGAGAGGAAACGTCGTAAAGGGAAGAAAAATTTCATAGTAGATACATACATGTTATACCACGATATATATAGTATACATAATGTTCAACAATCTTACGTTTTATTTTGTAGTTGCATTGCCATTACAAATATCCTGGTTACTCTTCTGATAATTAAAAAAAAATTAAATCACATCCATTATGTTCCGTGGTCCGATTGACCAAATAACTTCTTACTTAACAGTTAACAGTTAATTAATTTTATGTACGGTATGTGTTGAAATGAAAAAGTTAGTAGGGATTCGAACCCAAGACCTTCGGCTGTTGTTCGAACCCGCTCCGGTAACTTTTTCATTTCAACCAATGCCTCACATAAATATTAATTCAATCCAAATATTAAACGTTTTTTACGTGGGAAAGATTCTTTCATGGCATCGCACAAGTATGTTATATGCTGCTTACTATATCTATTACTGTCCGTCAAGAGTCGGTTTTATTTTAAGCGAACTGAAATCAACATGGTTTTAAGTCAAGAAGATCTAGTCCAGGCAAATGCTTTGGTAAACGTCGACCCGGGTTTGGCAAGAAAGTCTACAGTGGTTTAGGGCCAACGGAAATCTTGATCGAAGAGAAGTGGTCGACCGCTAGATGTGATCAATCCTCTTACTCTTGTTGGAGGAAGATCATGAACTGAACCCTCTCGGCTAAAATGTGGTTGTCTGCGTACCAGGATACACAGATTTGGAGGGTAATGAAAAGGGAGCTAATCATCAAAAAGAAAATACAAAAAAATCCTTGACTAAAAGAAAGTACAACGTCAGTAGCAGAGAAGCACCCACGAGAGAACTGTCGATAGGTGGCCGGAGGATATGACCCGTACAAGGGTCAACCTCTCCAGATTAAGGATAACAAATGTGAGGTTGACACCCGGACCCATTTTAGTCAAAGCCTGCATGAAGTGAAAGGTTACCGGAAGCGTCCCTCTTACTTGAAGTCAGCCGTTCCTCGGGTCCATATAGAGAGCGCGTAGAAATGCTACCCGATTTGGGAATTTGTCTTGACCATTGTCCGCCGCTCCGAATTTTGGAAGAAATAGTGTTGTTTTGTTATATATAGTACCGATATTTCTGTGTGTCCTAGTATGTATTGATAGTGAAGTACTTCTTGGAGTATAGTGCCAGGTGGCCGATGGAGGTATAATGTGTACCACATCGACCCTCAGTTATTTTATTTACACAATAGGTGTAAAAGGAGATGGAGAAATATGAAGTAATTCTTTACCCTAATTGAGCGAAAGGTATGTAAAGAGTACAGAATGTGGTTCGGATCTAGGAACTGCATAAGCTGGGTCACTTGAGCTAGCTGTTGACCCCCCTTCCAGTACAATTTCATTCTATACCTCAAAACAACTCCACCTTCAAATATGGCACTACCGTTCGTTATGATTGTAGTTGTCCATTGCTTCTTTGTAGAATTTGCACGCGCCGTGTTTGATTATCTTTTTCAAATGATCATTTAGTATGAAATGTTCTATCAAGAATCCTACCACTATTCGAATTTTTTCTGCTTTCTTCGATACATTCAGTATTTCTTTCCCACTAAAATTTGCTAGAAGGTTCTTGGATTGTTTATGCCAAATGAGTCAATTCCACTGTGTCCGCATTTTTCACTTTGTCTTTTTACTACAGTGTACCGTTCATAGGTGAATCTTTAGCCACAGAAGGGCTCGGGTTTCCTTGCAAAGGTGATGGTAACATTATTTTGTGTTTCTCATTTAGTTTCGTTTTTCAATCCAGCACCCATCTATGTGCCAATCATGTTTAAACTTGGCGCTTTGATGTCTGCTTGGCTATCTGGCATTGTGTCAGTGTACGAGCATATGTTGTCGGCATCAATGGAAAGGTTTTCCCACTTTCCCATTGTTTTCTGCACTTTGTTTGGAAATTCTATTTTTACGGAAAGAACATAGGTGAGTTCTAGTTCATCAACGAACTTAATTGGCAGCTGGTATCACGGGTGAATTTTTTCTATGGCTACATAGTACACCGCAAAACACTTCCTCCTGCAAATGTGACAATACAGTTTGCACGTATGTTGTTGTCCACTGCTTCTTTATAGAATCTACACGTGCCGAGCTGGATTATAACAATCTTTTTCAAAGAGCCATTCAGTCTGAGTGTCCTATGAAGAATCATGTCACAACACAAATTCATAGAAGGTTCTTGGATTGTTTATGTCCAATGAGTGAATTGTTTCCTCCTTTTTTAATTTGTATTTTTGCAGAAGATACTTGTTGAAAGTATGACATGTTCAAATGCGCCATTTAGCCTGCAGTGTTTCGTTAAGAATTCTGTTGGAATTCGCAGTTTTTTCTGCTTTCTTTACTGCATCCTATACTTCTTTCCTTCTGAAATTTGCCGGAACGTTTTTGGATTGTTTATGTCCACTGTTTCTCACATTTCCATATATTCTTTTGCCTAAGGTACTCAGCGATAGTGTCGATAGTGTCTTTTGCCACAGAAGGGCTCAGGTCCAGAACATGTGCAGAATTTGCTTGTGTCACTCCAAAATCGATTTTGACGTATGGTTATCACAGAATTTGACAGGAGCCTGAAGCAAGGCGCAATTTACTAATCAAAAAGGCCTCTCACTATCTTAGCGGCATTCAACTTTACTCGTCCCTTCATGCCATTTTGGCGTGGGACGTCCTTGGAATAACAATAAAAACGAAATGATAGACAAGGTTTCCAAATCCATTTTGCGAATTGCCACCACAATAGGTAAACAATGAAAATAAAATAAAAGGTCGGTAAAGTAAAGAAGTTTAACGATCGGACGGAAGTGGCAAAAGATAAAACTGGCGTTTTATAACCACGAGGAGAGTCATTTAACGATTAGAGGCACGTCTTAAAAGCCGACCGCGCGATAAGAAGGGCTCTGGGTGAAAATATATTATATGTCTCATCTCGTTTACACTTTGGAAAAGCGTCGATGAGATTTTTGACTCCCATTCGACACACACCGGGACCCGACTGTAGGACCCTTATCACCTGGTAGCTGCATTATTTTTAAACAGTTGAGACAAGGGGGCAATTAAAATAAAAGGGGGCCAGGGCGAGGGGGAAGTTGGTAAATCGTGAGTGGCAGTGGTTGGCGGACGGCCGGAGAGGGGGAGACAAATAGGTTGGAAGGAAGTCGAGGCGCCCAAGTGGCGCCCGGGAGACACGCTCAAAACAAACAGATACACTCAATTAACATAGGGCCCTTATTAAACCCTTTGACGGAGTTGAGCCATGTAACAAACGGGCGTTTTTATCCGGCCCAGGTCGGATGCAACAGATGCCGGCCGCCTTCCCAAATCTGTCTCCACCCTCTCATTGTACTACCGCTGACAGTGTGTCGTCCTCGTCGCCACTGATGTCGCCGTTCTACAAAATTCTCTTTTGTACTCTTTCTTTCTCCTTTCCAAAGAACACACACCACCAACAAAAACCTCTGTTTTCTAACAGGGGTGTATTTTGGTCCATCTTCAATTTCTCGATACCACGAACAGGAAAACATACAGTTCAGAATCGAATTGATAATATTCACATGTATCCATAATAGGCATAAAATACCAGCTAATAGTAAACCAACTACACAATTTTATGTTTGGATATTTAAATATACCATTACACACGATATCCCTTCAACAGACGTCAATATTCAAGAAAGTAGGATTCCTCCTCAAATTGGACTAACAAATCTTGATTATCCAAAGTCTGATTTTTATTCGAGATATTTAATTTTTCAAGTTACCGCTACGGGGATCTTGCCTAGGACCCTTCCTTTTCTTTTATAACACATAGTTATAATTAAAATACATACGTATATACCGGGAGTCCATTGTATAGAAGTCAATAATCCATGAGGTTACGTACATTTAAAATCATTGGACAACAATGTTCCATATTGTACAAAATCTGATTCTAAATTGCAACTTCCCGTTTGAAATGTCGTGTAATCTATTTTACTGTTTGTACTGACTTTTTATCTCAACTAAAAACCTTAATTAATTTTCCATAAGAGTTTATCATTTAATGATGGCATAATGATATTCTTTTTAAACCGTTTATAAACGAAATATCGTAATTTTTTTTTTATCAATCAAACGTTAAGTCTACATTTCGAACAAAGTACATTCACAGATCGTTATTATACTTTTCTTTCAAGCGTCATATCTGTCAGTATTTGCATTAGCAAGTAAAACATAAAATTTTCGACTAAAACTTGTGAACGCTTCTGAGTGATTTTCTATTTTGTTTGTTAAAAGTTACGATTTAAAAAAAATCAATAAATATATCTCAGAGAATTTCCAATCCATTTTCCAATTGGATATTTAGATTTAGACTAAGGTTAACATTTCATGAGTTACGTGAGATTTTTTAAAATTTTAAAATAAGACTGTAAACATGAGAAACTTTTTAGTCCAATGTTACACGTAGATGTTAATATATTTTATATATATTGTATAGTCTATCCACGCGACATCCTGTATAATATAAACATAATATTTAAAGATTTTTATAACGAATATTGTCATTACAATTAAATAAATACGGTTTCTATTTTATTATTATTAGATGTATTTCATTATGAAGAGATTCATTTGTACACAATTATTATTGTTTTTAATTTTTTGTTTTGTTATTAATAGGTAAAAAGGTTTTTATTTAAATAAACTGTTATTACACAGAGTTGTTTACTGCAAAGGGGTTCCTGCATCGCAGTGTGGCTTAAATCCAACAATGGTTCCTCTTACGACTTGCACTGTACCACCATTGTTCTACCAGACAGGGCGAGCCTTTGTTGAAAATCCGCAAACACTAACCAAACCAATCGATATAGCTAATTAGGATAAAGCGGACGGACAATGGGTATACGCAAGGCGAAAACCCCTAGCCTCTAGACATGCTGCTAGTAAATCAGTTACAAGCTGAAAGCGGTCGCTCCTACCCAAAGCCTTCCCATTTCCATTAAAGCAAAACCGGGATGCGAATAAGTTAACAGGTTAAAGCCTTGTGCTCCAAGAGGTATTCGTCGGATGGACGGTTAAAATCAAAGCACACTGCTTATTAACTAGGTGCATCTTGGTGAAAGGCCAAAAAAAAAATCTCAAAATCCAAATATGATATTTAAAAAAAAAATCAATTTCGAAATTTTCAGGACTGACAAACTTGTATCGTTTATTCAGCTTGTAAAGGGCACGACGCACAAGAATGGCACAATTACGTAGAAAACAAACACTTTGAGCTCTGAAGATGATCTCGATAAAGATCGAAACGTAACTATAAAGAAAATGTTTTCATAAAACCTACACCGGACCGTACCTCACGATTTCTGAATAATAGTCTTAAACTTTCAGAATTTTACGCTTACAACTCCCCCGTTTCTATTTTTTAAATTTTCTTTTACACTTCTGAGTCGACATGTATCATATTATTTATGTAATTTTAACTTGCATGTAGGCCTATCAGATTTGCCAACTGAACATCATAGAAAGGCGATCCACCAGAGCCAGTAACAGCAAATAATTTGAAATATATATTTTTAAAAAATACATCCAGACCGGACATTAACATAATTTTATTAAACAAGTTTAAGAACGAGCATTAAATAAATTTTTGAACGACAGATTCGAATTCACGGTTTTTGGAAAAGGACCCCTATGCTTTAACCGAATCCGGGGTTGGGAATGGGTTCGAAACCGATCCGCGACAATGACTTTTTAATCTCAAATCTGGTGGTCAAAAATTAGTATATTTCAGAGTGGAACCTAAACAGATTTTAAACATTAATTATAGTAAAGTTGATTAAATGTATATATGAAACTCTACAGACCAGAATGGAATCAATCTTTGAAACAAAATCCCTTTGATCAAATAAACTATGATATTTTAGATACACTCTGCGACATAATTTTAAACCAGAACAGCATTGGTCTTCTACAACAAATTTCTTTTTCAAATATTTATTATTTTTTTTATTAGAAGCGTTCAAAAGTTATAAGCAGTTGGACGTGATGGAAAATATAAGTCTATCACTATTAATTTCCCCTACATTCAATAAATTATCTTAATTTAGCTTTATCGGGTTTTTTTAAATTACCATTAAAAGTGCCATTCTTGTGGGTCGTGTTGAGAGTGCCCTTTACAAGCTGAATAAACTCTACAAATTTGTCACTCCTGAAAATTTCGAAATTGATTATTAATATTTTGGAATTGATTTTTTTTTGTAACATTAAATTTGGAATGGCACTATTACACAGAACACTACTTTGTACTTTTTTCCACATCCTACATGTATTTGTAAACCCCAGGCCCTGAAGATGATAAAAAAAACGATCGAAACGTTGGCACTATAAAGAGAATGTTTTTCTGAAACGTACATCACACCAGACAGCATGTCACGATTCCATAAAATCCCTATTTACCCATAAAATGTTAATTCCACTGTAAGTTTGAATTCTCCAATGTACACGGCATTAAAAAATCCTATAAGTTAAAATTTTTATCGTAATTTTAAGCCAAAAAATTTTTAAAAAAGATTAAAAAACGCAATTTATAATATAAACCTAATTACGCGTTCCTTAAGTTCTGACTAAACTTTAAGTAACATTTTCTTGGTTATGTACATACTGGCAGATACGGCGCTTACAGAAAAGTTGCCCCTACTTACGAGGTGTAATACTTAATTTTTCTAAGGTCAGTTTTTTACGCCGATGGACTTTACTCTTACAAATACTATTCTTTTCCTGCTTAAGGCAGGACAGAAGGACTTCATAGAAAGGATTCAGTAATCCTGTGCGGTTATGAGAGAAGAGAACAGGATCTCTTGAGACCGTAAACCAGGTCAGGATATGTTGATCAGTCTGTCATTTTTCATATTTATTATTCAATAAGTACACAGCCAGTTGGCCTTTTTTTAAACTATTTTTTTAAAATGTTTTCATATAATACCTTCAAAAAAATAAACCAACTTTTTGAAAATGGCCCAGGAAAAATTGTAGATTTATCAATTTTTGAACTACCTTAAAAAAGGCCTACCAATTAAACTATCCATAATAAAACATTATTATTGTTATTTACTATGGTTTCTTGGTTGTATAATCCAAAGTAAATGAATATTTAAGTTAAACAGAATAATTCTTATTAATTTATGAATACCTGCTACTTTTCACAGGGGGGCCCCCAAATTGTCAAATAACTTGACTGGTCCGTATCGATTGGGTCACTTCATAAAAATGTATTAAAGCTCCATTGTGTCAGCTGAGTTGAAATTTATTGGCCCGAGGCTGTGGCCCTTCAATTTAATTATGAACCAGGGATGGCTAAAACAACAGATTTCATAATGGACGTTAGGATAAGGGTTTTTTGCCTTCTACCTGGCTCTCAAATTAAAATTTATTGACGCGCCAGGACGGTGGGCGGCATAAGCCAACGGGCATTGTCTTAAACCCGCCGGTATTTTTTTTCCTTTTCTTTTGAATTTCTTTCCTCTGTCTCTTTGCGAATTTCTTATTCGAGGAGATGCCCGCTGTGATTAAACATGTTTCCTTTCACGTAATTAATATTTCAATTGTAAGGTTAAAAATTCGTAACTATAAAGCGGTGGGTTCGAATCCCCCTTGTGACTTTTTCTGACTGATTTTTTCTTTAAACCAAGACCTTACTTAAAAAGAACTGATTGAAAATTGAAATTTGGTCAATTAGACCACTAAACATAATGGATTTGTAAGTTTAGTTTTATAAGAAAAGGATTATCATAATTAAGGGAGGCCTTGTGCACAGAAAATGCCTTCCTCAGAAAGGCTCAGCAATGGAGTCTTACTTTCAACAGTAGCCAAACATCACATGCTAAAACTGCTAATCTTTAAATTGTAAAAGCTCACACCATTTAAGAATTTAATTGATAATAATTGGAAGAATAACGAGTGATAATGTGGCTTTTTCCTCATCTTTCATTCTAGTAACCATATCACTGATGACCAGTTCGGGTTCAGTCATTCGATTTCCTCTATGCAGCAGTGCAGTTGTAGACACCATAGCTACTGCTCTTCGTCAAAAGCAATGCAATGTATTCCTAGATGTGAAGCACGCTTCGATCGGGGCACTTGGAGCTGCTCTGGAAGTGTCTAACTTTTCCCTTTTACCTACAGATAGTTATAGTCGTCAGTGGCCCCTCTTCATGGGCCGGCTATCGCATAGGTGCTGTAGTACCACAAGATATCTTAGGACCCATCCTCTACATAGTATACAACGCAGACTTTCTGAAACGGTCCTCATTACAAGGATGATACCGCCATCCTTTGTTCTCATTAAGATCTTGTCATCTCAACCAGAAAACTGCAACCCCATGCCATATCCTCGAACTGTGGTTCAAGCGGTGGACGTTGACAATAAACGTGTGTAGAGATTAGTGACCGTTAATGGATAATTATTCAGATATCGTGAGATGCGGTCTGGTGTGATGTAGGTATCAGAAAAACATTTTCTTTATCGTGCCAACGTTTCGATCTTTTATTGAGATCATCTTCAGGGCTCAAAGTGTTTGTCTGCCACTGGCACTCTCAACACAACATGGCACAATTACACAGAAGACAAACACTTTGAGCCCGGAAGATGATCTCAATAAAAGATCGAAACGTTGGCACGATAAAGAAAATGTTTTTCTGATACCTATTTCACACCAGACCGCATCTCACGATATCTGAATAAAGTTGACAATAAACGTACAAAAATGTGAAAATTTCACGCTTGATTAACCGCTGCTCCCATCTTATTACTGGAGACACTATCTTCAACTTCCAATGTATCCAAGATACTCCGTACCATCGTCAGTGCTCCTTTCTGGGTTTCCAATTTTACCATTCACAGTGACCTTAATATCCAATATATCCTCAGATTAGCTAAAAACTGCTATCCTCATCCCGCACTCATTTAGGTATTCTCCTCGACAGCTGAAGTGTTACTGACCATGAGACCTAATATATAGGAGTGACTACTAAAGAGCAGTTCTTCTTTTTTTGCTCTTTTTTATGCATAATTGGTATTAACGTTATCAAAATTAAAAAGTATATATTTGATCATTTGCCGCTTGGTTACCGGTCCCAAAGTTTGGTCGTAATGCCCGCCGTATGACAGCAATAACTTTATTGTGAGATTTCCTCCTGTGGTATACCGGGTGATGAACCTCTGATATGACCGTTCCCCATAATCTTGGTTTATCGCATTTCTTCATTTTGCCTTCTTCAGTGAGTTGCGTCTGGGGCCGACCCAGAATAGTGAGTCGTATTAAGTAAATAGTACTTATGTTTAAATCTTCACTAAAACTCTTATCAAATAAATTACCCGAAATTTGAAAAATTCAAAAAGGTGGGGTTGAGATGGGAGGTTAGCTCAAGTGGTAGAGCAGCGGCGTATCTAGCCGAAGATCGTGGGTTCAAATCCCGCTCGTGACACTGACTTTTTATCTGAACTAAAAACCTTAATTGATGATCTCAAATTAGTATTTACCCTGTACTTCCCTCCCCCTAAGATATTTCGGTATATCTAGATTTTACCCGTTTTCACCATTTCCGCACTTTTTGCTCTTGTAGGTCTGTTTTCACAGAACCAATAGTTTAGCAAAGCATATCTTAGATGTTTTTAAATGAATGAAAACAACTTATTTAACATAATTTATTTCGTTATCACTACACATCATTGAACATTTATTAAATAACTTCTTGGCATAATTGGCTACCTAAGCAATACTTAGGTCTCTAATCTATTACAATAACGACCAATTAATTCCATATGGTAACAACTTAAAAGATCGACTCTAGAAAGTTTTTATTACATTTTTTATGCGTGCACCCGACCTGGTCTCCGCCTCGACAACCGAAAGTTAAGACATATGACAGGAGCCAGAAGTAATAGGTAGAGGCGACGATAAGAGATAGCCGACTACTCTTCAAAAAATATGTTTCTTCACAGGGGGGCAAAAAGGGTTGTTTTAGAATACTAACAACCGGTAGAATAGCTACGAGTGTGGCCCTCCATGCCTTACTCTTATCTCGTACTCGTTCGACAACCCATTCATTAATTCACAACTTCACTTGTCATATCAATAAACTGGCGCTCTTTTAGACATGTTCTCCTTTTCAAATTTAGGTATGGGTTTTTCGAGGTGATTTGAACGTTAGGATTTTTGAAGTAACTAATCATTTCATTTTATCCTGAAATCTTCATTACACCTAACCCAGATCCAAACAGGAAATTGTCTTTTGCCGCAGTGCAGTTTTTGCCAACTCGAAAATTTACAGTTTAGTTATATTTAATTTTATTCATACTATCAATAATTCGTCGATTTAGTTTTGAGGTTACCAACTCTTTTGTTTTTCTATATTATTGATGCTTATATAAAAATAAGCATACAAACGTTACACAGAAAACACAGTTTAAGCGAATGCAAATACTTTGATTAAACCTATTTCTACCGTTGTATAAATTCATTTTCACATCTCACATGTATTTGTATCATTTAACCAATATTTACAAATTCCAGGTCCTGAAGATGACCTCAGTAAAGGTCGAAACGTGACACAATAAAGAAAATGTTTTTCTAAACCGACGACAAACCAGACCGCATCCTACGATCTCTGGTTAGTCACTGCCACAAAGTACTCAATATTCCAAGGTAATTGGGGAGGAATTCACGCTAATAAATTATATTCACACACCATGCGTCAATCTCTCTGCCACTGAATCACGATATTCCTCAAGATAATTGGAGAACCTCCTCGCTTTGCGCTAATAAATTACATTCATACTACCACAGAGTACTGGACATTTCTCAAAATAATGGGAGAAGAATCCCCCTCCTTTCACGATAATAAATTACATGCACTTACCGGACTTTATTCATATTGCCCCACAGAAACTCGAAACTCCTCCGGATAAATGTCTTTTCTTTGGATGCCATACTTACTCCCTACTTGTTAGGGGCGAATATTTTTGATAATATGCCATTTCGATATAATATATTTAACCTGCGTTATTTTTACAAGCCTAATAAAGTGTAGCGCTGTTAAAATACACTCGCCAGGTAAACTATTACGATCGTTTCCTCAGAAAGCCAACCCTTACTACCAAGCTGCTGTGATTACCGTTTAAAAACCATTCAGGAGAGTGTAAGAAGCGTAGAAAATATAAATTAAGGTCAATTGCTGATCCTGCTGGATGGATGTTACGAGTGTAATTAGTAACAATAGAAAAGTTAATATCCAGCATCCGCTTTCAAGACCAATCCTTTCTTATTAAAAGGATTGCCACCCAGGGCTTGTTTTTACTCCTTGAAACTAATCAGAGTAATAAAACTGAGACGACCTCTTTTTCAGGGGCGCATTCTATTGCACCTTTTTCTGAGGAATTCTATTAATCTGTCCTTTTTGCCCCTTTTTGTTGTTCTATTCACTCTACATTTCTTCAATTAAAAGATAATAATAAATACGCAATATAATTATAAATTTTATATTTACATCACTTATCATTCTAGACTATAGTTTATGTTACAGTAACAATGCTATTATCGATGTATCGTTTTATTGTTACTGTAAATGCCGAATCCCGCGCGCTTTGGATGGTGAATCAAAGAGAAAAATACACTGGTAATATGCAAAGGGGAGAACAACTGGTGAGGGAGGATCCACGTCAGTGGGATGAGATTATTAGGTAAAACGGGTAAAAAGAAGAAGACAATGTGCAAACACGAAACCACGCTGCATGAACAACTCGAAGTCCAGATTCCTAAAAAACCACAGCTGTAAACAGAACAAAAATATTAGAATCTGCTAGACCGAAAGAAATACATCGAAATTATTTATAATTAAAAATGACATCAGTCTCTGGCCTGCGGAGGCTGGGTGAAGAAAAAAAAACTTTGTACCAGGATCACAAATGAACACGATTTGCCGAGAATAGAGCAACAAACGAACATCGATATCCGCATTCGTGTATATTTCGAGAGCGATATTTCCGCGCAACGTTTTCGCTTCGGACAAGAAATGGAGGTGATGGTGTTGCTTGTGTTGGCAGGCATTTCTATGGAAGGTCCCGCTGACTTCATCTTCATCGAGGGTTCCCTAAGAGCTGCGCGGTACCTTGAAAATTGTTACCAGAAGAAATTTTTCCTTATATGCTACTAATTGGGGACGGATTTATTTTAATGCATGAGAATCCAAGGCCCACACAGCTGGAATCGTTGGTGACTACTTGGAACGGGCTCCTATCAAACGGAGAGATGAGTTTTCAAAAGTAGATAAAACGTCGCGCAGTGCCACCAGAGAATTTATAAGAATTAACAATGGCACTGTTGGTGTAGCATGAAAATATTCCACAGCACTAAATTCAAATCCTCGTAGAATGTATACCGCATCGAATGTAAGCGGTGATAAACGCAAGAGGAGAAAATACTCCGTACTGAATGAATACTAGGAGTATTCACGATCTTTGCGTTAACCCTGTTAACTCTGTTAGGTCCTGTTAGATCGAGAAAAATGATAACGTAGACTTGTAAGAATCGGCTGGTTTACATTGCTCGATCTAACAGGCCAGGGCCAATGTTAGATTTTAGGTCAAAAATGTAGTCACATTGCTATCCGATAGGGCGTAGGTAACCAACATGGCAGCCATGAACTTAACAGCTGTTTTTTCTTTACACGTATTTTTATTCTTAAGTACATATTAAGTCAGACCAATACATTTCTTTTGTTAATTTCTAACTTGTTGTTATTCTCTCATTCATAATGGGCACATCCATATTTTATGAAGTTGTAGCCTATTAGAGGTTAGGATACAAGATAGGAATATCGGCACGAATTGAACCGCGTCATTTGTTAGTACTTTTCGACGGCATAGATAGCATTTTGAATGAAAGATTTGATTAATTTCCCTGCTTGATTAACTTACGGCATCTCACAATTTAACACTAAACAAAATTATAACAAACAACAAGCCTTCAAGGACTGTTATAGCTTTATTTTAGCGGTGAGAAAAGAATGCGGCTTTAACAATCTTACTGGGCATTTCTCTATTTGAGCTAACACGAGTTAACATCTTACAAACATCGTGAATACCCCTACTTTCTTCATTGTTTCCATAGCAACATCTTTGTTAAAATTGTTTCACTCAATTTTATTTGGCTATTTTTCTTTAAAATATCCAGCAAAAAAATATATAAATCAAACAAAATTTTACACACAAAAAAAAACAACGAAAACGACGAGGGTGGCCACTTTATTGCCTCTCAGTGTACATTGTATATATTTTCTTAGGGGTTAGGAACTCTAATACGATAATTTGTTTTGTAATTATCCAATAAAATAAATTGTTCGGTTATGCTGTGCTGGTTTTAGATTGTGTAAAATTCAATGAGTGATAAATGGTATTGTACATTAATAAACGGGTCATACTGGTAGTATAATACATGAATGTATGTTTTTTTTCTAGTTTAGACCGCTATTCTATTTCTCAACCCTCGTTGACTAATTGCTAATTGTGTTATAAAATTTTTAAGTGTAGTGTTACCGCTATAATTAATCTAATTGTACCAATAAATTTGATGGAAGTAGATGATGGTACTATTACTCAGTTAACTGGAAGGAGGGTATTAACCGAATTAAGAAATGTAATGAACTGAAACAGCGCCAACCTTCTTTTCCACCCCCAGGGCCAACCCGGTATCCAATTACAGGCAAAAGGATACGGTTCGCCCTCAGATCGTTCTTTCCGATGGAACTTTAAATTTGTATAAGTTATAAAACGCGATGAACAAAGAACAAAGTACGAAAAAGTAGAAATGTTAGATGGCGGAGTATGTTGTTCAGCCTTTTTAAAAAGATAGTTTGTACGTGCAGTTAGTTGGTTTCAACGATCAGGATTTCAGGCTTATAGGTCATCAGATTGAAGGAGTTCTATAACCTGATGATGAGATATAAGTTTGAAATCCGGATCGTTAAAAACAACTAACTGCACGTAGGAACTATCTTTGTAAAAAAATCAAAGTGTGTAAAAGTTTCAAACTTAGGAGTTCAATTTTTACCGTATCTGCGGCAATCGGAACAGCTTATTTTCTGGCTAACGTCTGATAGACCACACTTGTCATCTTGAGAAACCACACAATAACCTACAAATACTACTTTCTAAATATGAGCTAAACATTTACTTCAAAGTTATTAACTATCGCGAATTTTTTTTTTAACGAGGGTTCGCAACAGCAGAGTAACATAAACCCTCAGGGTGCCGGTTTTTTTTAAAAAGAGCCCATTTGTAAGTATTTCGGGTTCGAATGCAGGGCCACTGGATTCGAACCCGGGACCTTCACCTTACAGTGATGAACGCCGTGTCAACGCTTAAACCATTGCGGCTACCGACGCCCTTCTCGTCATTATTATTATCTGTATTACTACGGGAAAAACAAAAATACATACCCACATATGTTTACATGTCTGCAGGGAGTCCCACGAACAGACGTCAATATTTCAGGAGGTTATTTTTCATGTTCAATTGGACGAAAAGTCCGTACTGCCCAATGGCTGGTCCTCAATTTATTCGAGATATTTCACTTTTCAGGAAAAACAACCTTAACAACTTTAGTCTACATCTCCCCATTACTACTCTACTCTTACAGTAAATCTGATTAGACAAATACAAAGAGCATTATAAACCCTATAGGATTTATTTTATTGTAAACTTAAACGCACAAAATAATTTAAGCGATAAATTTTCACAGGTTTGCAAAATTTTGAAATTGTGTACCAAAAAGTTCAAATGCTTGAAGAAATGAATGCATGACATCGTTTGCTAACAGATTCAGAACATTTATAAGATTTTTTTCTAATGTTAATTCGGCACAGAAGAGTGTTTACTTTGGACAACATTCATTGCATTTTAATACAAGTTTCTAATCGTAATGAATTTTTTTTAACCGTTTGTGGCCGAAAAATAATTTTTTTTTTTTTGAGTTTCCACACTTTATACACAATATAATCTTTGCATATTCTTTTTTTTTGGGGGGGGGAGGGTTGGGTAAGGGTATCGTGAAAAAAGGGCGAGAGGCGACGGCGGGATTCGAACCCGCTACCGCGAGGTCTACTGGCCGAGAGTGTCTCACGCTAACCACTCGGGTACCGCGGTCACCTAACACTAGGTTGCAATCGAATAAAAAATAAAAAACCTACTTATAAAAATAATAGCTTCTCCGTTAGAGTAGGCCTATCCTAATTTTCTACAATTTTGCTTTTACATTTGGAACATCTCCAACGATTTACATCATCCATCTGCATATTTGTTTATATTACGATTTCATTTTACGTAAATTTTCCTTCCATCAATGAGATGGAATTTGTAAATTAGTTGTTAGGTTATGTTAGAAGCGGATCGCAAGGTGGATGTTTGGATCAATGCATCTTGCCAAAAAGCGTTTGTCCTTTGACAACGACATTGTCCGGGCCACATGTCATGTTCACATTTGGCCTAATGATATCAACATCAAACAATTTACAGAGGAGCATTTCGTCCTTGGACAGTTATCAAACTCGGCTCTGTCCAAATCACGTCAAAGCTTAAACTGTTCCAGAGACATGATCACAAATAATGGATCGAAATGAGATACTGTTCTTTTTAAATATTATAACGATTTTTAAAAGTGATTAATCGCGTCATTTTGTAACGAAATTTTCAACCGTTTTTAAATACGTGTGTGCCATTATTTTCTAGACTTATTTTTTGACGGTCAAAACATCCAGTAATCCATCACTAATTTGTCCACTGCCACATTAAATTTGTTAATTAATTTTGTTTGCAATATATCAGTTAAAAAATAATTCCAAACAGTACAGAGACGTATAGACGTAATAACATGGCAAACACAATTTTATATCGACGATTTAAAACTCAACGTGCTTATCTCCTCCTGATAGCTGAGTTCTTCGTGGTCATAGAAAACCTTAAAAAAGGTTACACAGACAAATCGTTCTACGGTCAGATAACCAAGCGACACTAAAAGCGTTAGCTCGTAAAGAGGTCACATTGAAAATAGCCGAAACATACCAGCCTGATACCAGGTCACAAATGAATTCTTGGTAATACCGATACAGAAAAACTAGCCAGATGAGGATCTGCACGACTAAACGCCCAGAACCTATACCTGGAATAACAAAATCAAGTGAAAATAGTATCATTAAGGATGGGTATACATATACAAGACGAAGTAAGAAATGGACCAACTCTAGGCGTGCAAGTAATAGTAAACTAAATGGTTAAAGGACTGGCAGATACGTCGCTAAAGTTAAGGTTAAACTCGGGGTAGTGAGTAATAGGGTAAAATAAGGGTCACTTTTTCTGACAACTGACCTTCACCTATCCAACATGGGTCATCAATAATACCATTCGTTGGTTATGCTATGTGGAGGAAGAAACTGCCCCCCCCCCCACTTAGGGATAATTAGGGTTATACAGAAAATTTGACCAACTTCTCGCATCCTTCTTTAAAAACACCATATTTGAGTTGAGTGACTTGGACGTGTGGAGGAGGAGCCAAAGTGGTGGCCTAACGCTGTCGAATTATAATTGAAGAACTCTTGTCACACTTGGCCTGAGGGGGATTTGCAAGTCCATGTATTGGCTTGGAACCAATACTTGGATAACAAGGTCCAAAATCCTCTTTTCCAGAATGGGTCCACAACAAAACAAAACTAGAAATAAACGTACTTTTAAGGTGGCAGACACAACTCAAGAATTACCAAACATGGATAGAGGAGGAGTATGAAGACTATATGCCCAGGGAGTAATGCAAAGGGGTAAAATGGTAAAACCTACACTCCTTCATGACGGTGTGGCTCAGCAGAAGATATAAGGAAAAATAAATGAACCCTGAAAGTGCCAGACTGCGCAGGCAACTGTCATAATCTGAATCATACATATCATGAACTCCTCCATCTCAGAGTGGATCCATTTAAAAGAAAAGGAGAATTGGATAAACTCAAAAGCTCCAAGCCTCTTCGAATGGGAAGCGAGAGCTGATTGAAGACATAATCTAGGTCATCAAGAAGAACATAGAAGAAGACGATGAAAACAGTCCATGGCCTGCTATCTCTGACGAGGGGGATCGAACTGAACTAAGGAACTAGAATAGCACACTAGACCAAAAGGCAGCAATGTTTGGGAAATGCCGAACCTCTGCTTCCTAGCATCATTTGATCATCATATTTATCAAATAGATAATGTCTGATGATCAAGACCAATTGCCGTACAAAGTTTTAAGAAAAAACTGGCAAATTACACAAGACAGAGCTGAACTTAACTTCTCAACACCTAACCGTGCGAAGTTATCTGTTAAAGTTATAAATTCAGCTTATTGTTCAAGTGTGTAGAGAATAGTGACCGTTAATCGATAATTATTGAGATATAGTGAGGTGCGGTCTGGTGAGATGTAGATTTCAGAAAAACATTTTCTTTATCGTGCCAACGTTTCGATTTTTATTGAAATCGTCTTCAGGGCTCAAAGTGTTTGTCTTCACTCTCAACAAGACACGCAAGAATGGCACAAGTACACAGAAGACAAACATTTTGAACCCTGAAGAAGATCTCGATAAAGATCGAAACGTCGGCACGATAAAGAAAATGTTTTTCTGAAACCTACATCACACCAGACCGCATCTCACGATATCTCAATAATTATTATTCACGTTTTGAAAGAAGTTAAACATTTTATTTAGTTCAGTTAATAATACTTTTATCGAAAGTTTTGGTTCAGATGAAAATGTTAGTGTGTGCTCAGTTCGAACACATGAGCTTCGGCTCAACACGCCGCTGATCTAACCATTTGAGCTATTGTGATGTCATCCCCTCGACATCTATAATCTCCTTGCTCAAGTGGTTACAGCAGCGGCGAATTGAGCCGAAGGTTGTGGGTTCGAATACCGCTCGTGAAAAATTTTCCATCTCAACAATGACTTTAGATAAAAGTATAATTAATTGAAATAATTAAATAGGTGAATTGTGGCCGCTAAAGATTTAAGGATTTAATTTAATTTTTGAAATCAAAACTATCTGGTTTAAGAGTTCTCTTAGGTTTTCAATGAGTTTTTTCGTTCAACCATCATTTGATAAATTAAGAAAATTATGTAAATATACAAAAGCTTAACTAAAACTACAAATATTTATTTATTACCTTATCTAGGAAAATAAAATAAATAGCGCATTTTAACAAGGGTTCGACAATACGGTTCAGGCGACACGCTATTTCTCGATTTCTGAGGGACGCCACTAAACACCAAACTCGTTAATGCACTTATCTCCGTATATATCTGTGAGAACAACACTCAGTCTAATTTGTTAAAATTAATCGCCTGCCGATTTGTAGACAAAAATAATACAAAAGCGTAAATCAAACCGACACGCGAATATAAACAACTTCGTGCAAGTCGCAATAAGGAAGTTTTATTTGGATTTTTATAGTTTTCTTGTTTTGAGATGACCTTTATGCGGCGCACAAGTATCTGCAAAGCACATATTAACAAAGTTCGAGGTAACAGCGCTGCTAAACTATAAAGCGAGGGCTGCCTGCAGGTTTGGCACAACTTATTTGGCGCAGTTATGGTCATAGTAAGAAATTGAATCGATGCCTAAGCAGATAACATATATGGTCGCACCATTTTAAACGTAGGTTGAAATAATTATTCGTATTTTGGGGGAAGGGTATCGTGAAAAAAGGGCCCTAGGCGACGGCGGGAATCGAACCCGCGACCGCGGGGTCTACTAGCCGAGGGTCTCTCACGCTAACCACTCGGCTACCGCGCCCCCCCCCCCTAATTTATGTTCGAAACTAAAATAGTGCAAATGCTTACTTATTAGCCCAACTGCAATTAAAGAATTAGGCTATTATTATTCTCCGGAATAAAAAAGTTCTTAGTTATCTATGTGATATCTTACTAGCACTATGACTACTTTTTCTAACGAAGCATACGCTGATATACATCTTATCTACGAGCTTTTCGACTTAATGTGACGGTAGCGCGTCCATAATATACTGCGGAGGGTGGAGAGCATTTTGAATCAAAATTAAAAAACATTTAATACATTCATTCAATTCCGGCAGCCTCAAACACTTTTGAAAAAAGAAATCTTGCACGCACAACTCTTATTCAAACATTAGCAGGCATTCAATGGTATAACAATTTGGGAAAACATAAAAGTGCTATTCGAAAGAAACACTGGGACCCAGTAACTCCTGTAAATCACTCGAAAGGTTGAGCCTTTGCCTAAAGTCGACCAAACATTATTATTAGTATTATTATTATTTATTATTATTATTATTATTATTATTAATTGTTATTATTAAATTGTTATTTAGAAATCGTGAGATGCCGTCAGGTGTGATGTAGGTTTCAGAAAAACATTTTCTTTATAGAGCCAACGTTTCGATCTTTATTGAGATCATCTTCAGGGCCTGGGATTTACAAACATCGTTTACATTTAACAAATACATTTTGGATGTGGAAAAGGGAATTTATACGATGCAAAATATATTTTGATATATTCAATCAAAGTTTCTACTCACTCGAAGTGTTTGTTTTCTGTGTAATTGTGACATTCTTGTGTTCCGTGTTGAGAAGTGGCAGTGAGATATTGCTGTTTTATGTTTATATACGTTGGATTTTGAAGGGGAGGGGAGAAGAAAGTCGGTAAATCCCAGGGCCTGAAGATGATATGTTCAACTTCATATCAATTACCGTTTACAAGTTTTAACATAGTTTGTATCACGGTCGAAAACCATATAAAATCAGAAATGGTGAAATAATTCCGAAACTGTTGAGATTACGACCATATTAACATTAGGACGTTTTGGTTCCTTTTTGAATGTACTGGCGTATGTAATGTATGTAGTCTACTGGCAAAGTTTGTAACACGAGTAGCCGAACACTACAACCGTAAATGTATAAGTAGTGTGACAGGGGGAAGTCACTGGCGTAGTATCAAAAGCCCTGGTGACTAGCCGATTGTGTGAGTGTATTTATTTGAGTGAATGGTTAAATGTGTATGGGTCTGGTCTGTGTCGAATATCGAGTACCCACACTCACACCCACACCCACACACACACACACACACACACACACACACCCACACCCACACACACACACACACACACATACACCAAAATAGTTCAGATTATTTAGTTTTATATATATTTACAATGAGATTGGGAGGGGAATTAGTAGATTGTGTGAGGGTATTTATTTGCGTGAGTGGTTAAGTGAGTGTGGATCCGGTCTGTGTCGAATATCCAGTACCCACAAACACACCAAAGTAGTTCAGATTATTTGGTTTTATATATATTTGCAATGAGATCGAGAGTTATTAGATTGTGTGAGTGCATTTATTTGGGTGAATGACGGATTACATCCATTCTGGAATGCCGAGTACCCACAGACCTGTCGAAATCTGTCAGACCATCTCGCATATTCGTGGGATTCCTTTTGTGTAATTTTCCCCGTAATTGTAATTTTAATGTATACAATAAACTTTGCCAATTGCCACAAACGCCTTCTGGAGCATGTGACTTAAAAGGTTTTATTACGATTTTCGCGATACTCGCGCCGCCCGATCAAACGCGAAAGGAAGTATTTCAAACGCGACTCTCCCCTTAAAATTCTTGTTAATTAGATGGACGAAAGATTAAGGCGGCGACCCGGTGGTCCTTCCCCTTCTCGGCAGCGTTTGAATTCTTTCGAAACGGGGGGGGATACTATTTTGAAAATGACGGATATCATTAAAGCTGACATTTTTGAAAATCTTGCCAATTAAACTGTCCTCGAACGCAGGCTTAGCGTGGTTATTTTTTTAATCGAATACCCATTTAGAACTATCAGGCAACAATTATTTAACACGTGATGACACTATTTCCAACATAGCAAAGGATGTTCTCTAAATTATTGGTATAAAACCTACGATTTTGAAAAATCTTTAATAATTTATTTAATTGATCAAATGTTGTTTCTAATCAGATAATATTTTGCTCTAAAATATTACATGTAAAAGATAACGATCTAGATAAAACTCATTTAATTCGAAATAAACGGGGCAGATGAGATGTCATCAGTCATTAGCCGTTTTTCGAACCAGACCTTTGGGACCAACGAACGTAACTAATTATTTCAAATAAATTTCGCTACATTGTTAGTCAGAGATAGTTTTTTTTTCGTTTTTATTTATTCATTTGTTCATTTTTGTTTTATTGAACTCAAATCCACTAAGGCCCAACAAAATATTGCGTATTTTCGCAACATTTCACCAAAACAAATATGCAATGACATATTTACTATAAAAATACTATATAAAAGTTAATATACCACTCTACGGATAGGGACAGGGTTAAAAGAAGCACTTCGGTGTGAGTGGGTTTTATTTTTATGGCACAGGTGGTTAATCAATTTCCATAGCCTTACCAGCATCTTAGTGCATGATATTGATTATACCTTTTCCTCTCCTAGTTTGAAGACTACACTTACATTAAACGTAAAACGTGTTCTGCGGTTTCCTATTCTTCCTGCAGTACGCACAGAGTTCCGTACTCTTATCCCCTGCCTGTACCTTCTTAGTCGGATGTGCCCTGTCACAGGTCCAACCAGAATCCTAATTCTGTTACACCACTTTATGTACGATAAAAACCAATGTCGAGGAACTACCGAACTCAGATACTCAGTACACTTAGACAGCAGACGACATCTGGATGGTGCGACGGAATCTTCTTGAACTTTTTTTCAAGCTCTTCTAGACTTGATCGCCTAAGAAGGCTCTTTTGAGTAATATAGACTAATCCAGGCCGGCGAAGAACAACGGGGTATTCAGTTCCACCCTACATACTTTATATTGCTGACTTGACCCATCTTACAGCATCTCATTTCTTCAATCCGACACAAGCCCCCAACAAAGAGAAGTGCACCAAAATCACGCTTAGAACACAGCAATGTATATAAGTTAACAACAAGGAACTAGCGACTTTTACTTTAGACAGTTACTTACGTCTATACTGCAGACATTCCTTGACTTGAAGCGGTAAGTTCAGTTCTTGAAGACTTCAACTAAGACAAAAAAAAGATTAGGACCAAAATTAGACGTGATTGTAAGCTCACTCTAACCTATTCTTTCAGTTCTCACAGAACAGGCAGATTCTTCACCATGCATTCTTGGTCCCATTCGATATTTATACTGCTCAAATATCCGGTGCATCCAATTATTCCAGACTAACGTATTCAAGCATTTTGTCAAAACCAAATTATCTCACATTTCACAACTTGCCTTCCGTAAAGGATCATCACTGATTTCGTTTCCAAGAGTTCCATACCAGGATTTCCAACCATCATAATCCTACTACTAACCTTAGTTCTAAATAACTGACTTGAGTGGATGTCGGCTGTTCTTTGACGCTCTTGTACAAAGGTAATCTGTTTTCCATGTAAATATGTGTTGTGTACATTTGTCTCAACTTGGCTTCCTGCCTTCGCTAGTTTTTAATAAACATTCTTGAATGTTGTGTAGGATTCGAGCCAGAAGGCAGAATTGCTACGTAGGTTATGGAATGTCGGTATGATATCTGATTACTCCTTCTCTTCCTTTCCATCAGACAATTAAATATTATTCCAGGATAGGTTAAATAAGGAGTGGCTAGGAAGCGTTTCATTTTAAAAGGGGTGTATTGGTGCCAGACCCTAATAGCAGCCTGGACCTCATCAATTACGCCAAAATAGTAAGTTCAAACCTTAACACAACTCTGTACATTGAAAACAGGAACTACCGGCTTCTATGCAAGTCAGATCCTTCCAAAGGTAACAGGCAGATGTTGACTTGAAACGATAATTGTAGTTATGAAAACTGTTAGGGCCAAAACCAGCCATAACTATATCAAACTCACTATAGGTTCTATATTCTGTTCACCTTGTCTTTTCAGACAGGATGTGGTTCACTAACTCACTTTCTGGACTGCACAGTGCACCGTTATTTTGCGTGTGGGTGCCTCCTTGCAACTAAGGAATGGGATTGGGTATTCAGGTAAAAAGATTGAAAAAGGGTTCCTCCTTTTGATCATTAAGTCTCCTTAAGGAAACCGGAACCAGCTGGTAGTAAGTGTGACCGTAAATATGAAACTCACCTTTTCAAGTAGGTTATGGTATAGGTATACCATCGTTCAAAATCAACGAAGAGGCTGCCAACCATTGCCGATTTCAAGTAGGCTTCTATGAAGACGAATGTTTCCGATGAACCAACCGTAGGCTCACCCCTTCGGGTTTCGCCCACTTACCAGCCGGAGGTACATCCTCTCTGGACTGTATCTGATACTCTTTATGGATTAACAGGTGCGTTGCCTCCTTTTAACGTTAACAGTAGTTACTGTGTGTAGGCAGGAGGTCGCATGGGGGCAGGAAGAGATGAGGGCATTTTTCTTCACCATTTCTCGCCGACCGCATTCTTCCATCCTGTACAAGTCCTGTATTGTCCGATATGCCACAGGCTTTTGAGGAGCTTACAATCTGCAAATCTAATGCACTCTATGAACCTTCCAAACTCTCACTACCGAGCTTTCGATCCATCCTAACCCTTCCATCCAAGTATCTGTCCTTTCCCCGAATACTCGCTATGTTTCCTAAAAAGTTGGCCTAAAGACTTCCATGCCTCTTAGTACGTCGAAAGGGCGTTGGCTGGTTTCTCATAACCTGAGTGTTCTGGGTGCAGAGCTAGTGAGAAAAACTACGCCGTTCCCTCTTTTCGAAACATCTATTTGTGTATACATATATCGCACGGCGTTTTATTTCGAGCTAAATCATTTATTCAGTTTTTCATTGCCTCCCGCTGTTCCAATGACCCGTTATCCCATCGATTTGGAGCAAATTACACGACGTCGTATCATATTTTCATTCTCGGCCCGTAATTGGATTTTTAATGACATAGATATGTAATACCGATGTGATATTCTTGGTAAACCGCACTGGGTGACGGACGGATATTGTCCTATGAATAATAGAGGCAACCGATTGATATAAATATCGCATACAATATTCCCGGTAACATTGTTTGGACTCATATCCGACGGAATTAGAGGGTAAAAAATAAATAATTTCCACCGATACGTAGCATATTTTATAGTAACTGAAAGATCAAACCGTAATTTCTATTAATAAATAATAAGTAGGGTTCATAGAATACAATTTTTTTACTATAAATAATATCGTTTAAAAATTTATATTGCCAAAATCACAGCATTGAGACGAAGTGGTTTTCGATGATGTTTATGATTGCTATGCCGGAAAATAAATTAAATATTTAGTAGTAGTTGTTTGATAAGTACAGAATTATGAATTTAAAAACTAAGATGCCCTTGAGCCAAAGCTTATACTTAGCTCACAGATGCCCCTTATGCAGAAAAACGTTGCACCATGTGTTCCACATAATTGAAGCTTTTCATGCCTTGGCTACTTACAGAGAGGCATGCGTCCGGATTTAAGTAACTGCTCTCGGGTACAGTAGAGGGTCCCCGCGGTTGCTGATTGGTATTTGCCACGCTAGCTGTTTTGGGTTCGAATCCCTGCTAGTACTCCATGGTAGGATTATACACTGCACAAAAGTGAACAGGGATATTACCTTTTTTATAGTATATGCTTTCTCTATCATTTTTATATATATTTAAAATTTAAAGATGCGTAGAATTTTTTATTGAAGGAAAATTTAATTAATGGATTTTAAAAAATAACAAAACAAAATGTTTTAATTCCATAATTTTGTTTATGGGAGACAATAATTTTTTGAAACAATTAATACCATGTATATGGTCGTCTGTTAGCTAACACCTCTGTGCACCTACTGGCAAACTGTTAACGTAAGGTTGCCACTAATTTCAAAAGGAATTTCAATCCATAGATATCGTAACGTTCCACTTAGTTGCTGCAGGTCAACTGGCTGATGATGGATAAACCTTCTCTGCAACGAACCCCACATGTGCCCAGTGAGATTGTGGTCTGGAGGCAATGCGGGAAGGGACAGATGGGAAATTTACAGGTTTCATAAATCCTGATGAACAACTGTCTCTATCAGGTCTGGTAATGTCAACCGGAGATGGGAAATCCCTGCCAATGAGATCCTTGGTTTGAGGGATGTACTCTCGATAATTTCTTAGACATACCACACTGCGGTGAGGTCGATTTAAACAATATGGAGTCCTGTTCGACCTCCAGCCCAGACCATTACACCGACTCCTCCAAACTGCACTGAAGGAGAGCTGACGAACTACGCATCCCCTGTTATCAATACACTTCGGCGTCTGCTATTGCTATACAGACAAAAAGTCGACTCAATACTGGATTTAACAGCATTCCAATTGGACGCGCTCGCTGCACCATATTTTCCTGAGTTGCTGATGGTGGGCTGTTACTGTAGGTCGCCTCAAAGGCTGACCAGAACTCCTATTGGCACTTCCAGTCTCTTGGAATCAGGCTCAACACCTGGAGACCACTCTGGCTTAAACTCCAACTGCCTCAGCGATATCCACTTGCCGGTCACCTCGATGACTCATCCTCACAATAATATTGCAAACTTATGGTTCAAGATGATGTCTTTCCATGGTTAAATAGATTACAAATGGATTAAAATGGAAAAAAGACAAGAAAAGTTGTTTGTTTACCGAATGCATAATCTTCATGTTTATTGCTCTTAAGGAAATCCGTTATTAAAAATGAGGATGAACTTTTTTTTTGTATTTCCAATTTTGTTTTATTCCATTAACAAGAATATATTCGTTAATTTAATAAAAATTAATACAATAAATTGCAACATCCCTATTAATTTTTGAGCAGTTTAGTATGAAAAATCAATTTTAATACTTACTCATTGTCACATGACAATCTACGACCGGCTAAATAAATTTTCTTTAATATAAACAAAATCATTCCACTGGTGGGAATTGTCCGGATCGTGATAGAGCGTCCACGACTAGTCTTGTGAAGGACAGAAATGCTTGCTCGAGCTCATTATAATCAGGACTGGACTTGGAGAAATCTACCAGAGAACATGAGGAGGTTTACTATTTTCTTCTCAATTTCCAAAACATTAAAATCTTGACCTAGGAAAGTAAGAAAAGAAAGGAGGAATATAGATAAAACATACAACTAAAAAAACAAGATGTGAGTATTGACAATTAAAAGCCTTTTGCGCTGTTGCTCAGGCTGTCCATCGTGCTCGCAGCGCAGCCTTGTAGACTTTGCCCCTGGATCCTAACTTACTTACTATCTAATCTCCCCAGCTTCTTGGCTGGTACCAGGTCCCGTAAATACCCAATCCTTGCTGGTCTATCTCAGGGCAGTGTTCTGGACCCCACACGGTACCACGGTACACAGCTGACCTCCCATATCATCCACTACACTACATTTTGCACGATACGACTGTGCTCTCTCGTAACTCTGAATGAGGCTTTTCCATTCCTAACCTTCAACATTACCCTATTAAATTCTTGGTACGAAAAAATGTTTTTGACCAATGCTTTACGTGGAATCGTCTTGTAAGGAAGACATACTAAGCAAATACCGGGCCGACACAAAGGCCATCCTTGGCTCATCCTCATCAAACCAAGGTGTTGGGGGGCCAAGGGATTCGGCCATGTGGAGTCTCAATCAACAACGTCAACCCTTTTGATGTTAGCGCCAAAAGACCGTACCATGACCAAGACCAACCGCTTCGTTTATTCTGATACGCCTCCCGTACGCACTGAAACTTCAAGCGGTACAGAGCAATTTCACTAATTATTGGCAAGAGCTCTAACTTATAAACTTACCCTACACAAGAGACAGCAACTTAACACAAGGCTTGGACAACGACGAAAACTTCTGGGACCGAAATCCGTCTTGTTCATCAAAACTCAACTAAATGTACAAGTCAATACTGCGACTAACTTGAGCATACGGTGTGAAACTGTATGCTCCGCCAAGCCATTCCTGGAAACTGCCCAATCCCCTATCCTCAGAAATCCTTGATGCTCCATTTCATATGTCCACCGACAAAACCACAAAGATATAAATATTCCTTTCGCTACGATGCAATCCGTTGCAGTTACCTCAAATTTCATAAAACCCTCCGAAAAACCATAATCCACAAATCCAAATACTCGCGTCCCTACGAATTCCATCAAACCCACCTCACAAGCTGATGAGGTACATTAATCATATAATGTACCTCACAAACTGATGAGGTACATTAATCATGTAATGTAACATCACATTGTTACATGTTACTTAATTAAAATTAGTTGTAATGAACTTGAATAAAAAAATGTCTACCATGTGGTTGGCAGTACAGCTTCCTCACGTTCTGTGCATGCGCTTGCTCAAATGTTAGTCCCCATGTAAAAAGATGTAGAAAGTTTTTCGTAATCTGCATAATCCTTGAAAATTCTATCAGAACCGAAAATGGTTTCGAAATTTTGCCGGTTACAAGAAATTGACCACAGGCAGACATGGAACCATATTTGTTCAGAAAGGCCTGAAACGCAAAGTGCAAGTAGAAATCTTGATTTTGAAAGACTAAAATTGTTTCTGCTTCTTCCATAAATACAAGGCTTCCATACCTTCAGTAGTTCAGAAGAAAAAAATATATACATGCAATTAAAAAAAAAAAAAAAAAAAAAAAAAAAAAAAAAAAAAAAAAACACACTTATCATGTTATACAACTTTATTGTTTTTGTACCCGCCATTCCCGATGCCATGACTCCCGAATGGCTAATTGCATATTTAAGACCCCTACATATAGAAAAGGGGCAGCGATAAAAATTTCACAGGACATTTTAGCGCTTCCGGAGGTGCGGTGGAGAGAAGTGAGAAGAGGTATGGAATGCGCTGGAAATTCTTCCATCTGCCAGCGGTTTTAGACGCAATTCATCATTTACAGTGTCGGAGTCGTTTGTGCTTAAAATAAGACAACTTTGTAAACAAAAAGTTGCTCAATACTAAAATAAATTAATTGCCAATTTGAAAAGAAATGATAATTTGTTTGATAATTAATTGTTTTTTAATTAACAGATTTGTCTAATATTTTTTTGTAAATTTTGCACCTCTTTGCGAGCACATAACCTCATTATACATATTATTGTTTAGGCAAAGCCAAAAACTTTTAGTTCCAGCACATTTTATTTTATTTGGGTAATTTTTAACAATCTAAATTTTAAACAATAATAGACTTGTCTAATATTTGTTTCACCGATTGGATATGCTCAGCTTATCATTTTATTTAACGATTTCTCTAATGTAGAAAGACAATTTCATAAAACCACTGGCCCGAACACGCGGAGTACCATAGCCACACCGCAGTGCTACGCTGGGACCTGTCTCAATGTGCTCTGATCCATTCCTTTCCTAATGCTACCAAAGTAAGCGCAACATCGCCTCAAGTCGCACCAGCCTTGCCTAATAGCAAATCCGTAAAATATTTGCAATATGCCCAATTACAATACTAGGAAGTCGGAGTTTCTTGTTCCTCAAGGACTGCAGCGTTCTGGCTTATTGCACTTTCCTAGGGCCTTAGTTCAGTACCATCTCCATCTCCTAACTATAGTTATTGACTCACGTTACTACAATTCCTTTCCCTGGGTTTTCTTTTTATTCCAGGATATGCTTCCATCGAGCGGTTGCTTCGCATTCGAAGATATACGGGTAAGGTAAATATATACGGAAGCCTCATTGCATAACCTCCAAATTGGAGGGGGTATCATCATTGAAAGTACGCATGGTATGTTTTCTCAGATTCCCTTGACCGATAGTCCTCTTCTGAGTTTAACCCTCTTCAACTGTAACAATGAATTTGCAGGTCGAGGGTTTTTTTTTAATTAAGCCTACTACCTTGCGCTGGAGTTTATCCAATTCTCCATTCGTTTTTGGATCCATTCTGTGAAAGAGGATTCTATGTTTGCTTTTGTTATTCCAGCAATTATAAGCTGCCCCGACTCAAGGGTTAAAGGATTGTCTGGAGAAGTCGCCACTCCTCACTGCTGGAAGGACTGAAGGGATAAAAGCGAAGGGGAATACAACTGACAGTACACCGAAGGCTTTAGGAGTAGGAGGTATTCGGTAATTGTGTTGGTAATTGTGTAAATAAAGAAAATATATTAGTCAGTGGTTTGTCATCCTGATACATATTCGCTGTTACACTACAATATGGTCTTGCAGATCCTCCTCAGGTCATTGTATCTTTCTTTTTGTAACCCAAAATTCCTTTGTGACCTGGTACCCAAGATGCCATCAGGTGTTCTGTCAGTGTAGCCTCTTTTAAGGCTTTTAAAGTGCAAGCGTTGTTGCATTTTAGCTTGAAATCCATTTTGAGTTTGATTGCGCAGAATTTGGGCTTGTTCAGCAAACGCACGATCCGGATCCTTAATTTGTTTTGGCGCCATCTCTATACCATTTTTCTCTTTTGTAGTATGTTGAGATTTTGGATGTACAGAGTGATTCTCGGACTCTTCAGTCAACAGTTCTATAGCTCTGATTTCATTAATTATAATGGTGCCGGAAGCTTTTATTTCACATCCAATTTAATTGTTTCTGGAGCCTAAATGAGCTTTTCCTCACTTCACCTTGTATAAATATTTCCAATATGGAAGGTTTTGCACGTTTATAGTTTATGATTTACTAATTATTACCATCAGTAAGCCTTTTCAAATACATATCTATCACAAGCTCATACTTCATAACAGATTTATGTTACTGTGTGCGTTCACTTGAAAAAAAAGGCACGGGATGTCGGCTTGATTATTGTTCAGGGGTATCACATCACCGGGTGAAAAAAAAAAAAACTTACAACCGCTGCAGATTAAAAGCTCCGTTATAAAAGCGTATAAGCCGGGAGAGAAAACGACAAAAACGGCGGTTTTGTTTCCGGCATTATTTCGGTTTTGCGTTTTCTCTCGAATCACCGGCGTCCCGTTTCATGACACTTTCTCGGGGTTGACGGGTGAAAGCTCACCGGAGAAACACGCGAATGTCCTTTCCAATGGGTTTTGATCAAAGTCGGTTTTGTTTCGGGCTGACACTTCGGAGTTGCGGTCCTTTGTGAAACCTATATTACAAAATTAAGCCAACCAATGTAAATTTGGTTCAAACCGCGTTTCAATGTATAATCATCGATCATCTCCCGAATGAAAAGCTTTTTTTTTCAGAAAGAAATTTTATTTGCTGGATATTAAAGTTTATTTCATAGTGAAAGAAACTGATTCACGACAAGTCTAAACCTATATAAATGTATAAATGTATAAAAATATTTACTTGTAATATTAAAAATACAGAATTGTATCGCGTAGTGTATTGTATGAGGTCAATTTGTTTACAAAATATAGTTCAGTCGTAAGAAAGAACAAATCCTTGTTCCCTGTTGGCAAGGTAGAACATAATAAACAGTATTTTCGCTGCTTAATGGTGTGCGAAACAACGGAGAAAAAAACTGCTCGCTGCAGATGGTGAAGATGCTGTTAGCAAACGGCTATACCAGATGTGGTTTGCCAAGTTTTGAGAAGATTTTTCTCGAGTAGAAAACGAATCGCGATCCCGCCGAGAAATCCATGTCAGGTAAAGGCTTAAATACTAGATACTCGCCGGAACGGTTGTTCAATTTACAGAAACTTAACCGCTTTTAACTTGATCCTACACTGCGAGAATTATTTGTGTGGAACCAAACGATGATAATAAAGTAAAGTTAAGTAATGGTCATCAGAGGAACCGAATGAACTTTGATCCTCCCTTCAACCGAGGACTTCAATCTAAGAAGATTATGCATTTGATAAATGGAAAATAACCCATTACAGAGAATTATTTAAATGCTTATTAAATAATAATTCAGTTAATTTACTCATAACAACAAGAGGTACTCGATATTCCACCACCAGACCTTTCACTCTAAGGAAAAAGGAACAGAAAACGAAATATCAAATTCTATCTGAAATAAAACAGTATTGTTTTCCCCAAAAAAGGGATCCAAAATCTGCCAGGGCTAAGAACGATTAGGGTGGCATTATTACACGCTCTCTATATGAAGACAAATAATGACTCTCTTCAATTAATGAGACATCGAGCAATTCTACATGCCAGACACAATCTCATTGATGTTGACAGGGTACGCAATATACCAACGTCCATCCCACACGACAGACTCACCCTAATAAATACATTCACTCTCAATATACACATAAAAGAAATACAAGACGAGATATCTACCAATAAAACAGGCCAGTTTCCTATAATAAATCGGAAACTTAATACTCGCTGCCGTACTGGAGCGGAATTCTCATATCGGGTCTCTACACGCTCTCTATATAGAGCCAAGGAAACACCCTTCAATTATAGAGGATAATCGAGCAACATTGCTCTACATGCTGGGCACAGATGTACTTGGGGTTTGTTGGGGTAGTCAATATTCCGATGTTATCCATCATATTCACCTTAATAAATACATTCCTTCTCATTAAACACAAAAGAAAACAGAATCCAAGACAGATTGAATAGAACAGCCCTTTCTCTTTAAAAAAAAGTATTACTGGAAGATCATCAGCTTCATGGGATTTGCAGATTGTTTTGGTCGTTTCTGATCATTTTGGTCTTCCTGCCCATTCCAGAAATGACCGAATATTACTAGATCACCGGCCTCATGAGGTCGGCGGGTTGTTTTGGCTGTTTCTGACCATTTCGATCCGCCTGGCCATTCCGGAAATGACCGAATATTACTAGATCACCGGCCTCATGAGGTCGGCGGGTTGTTTTGGCTGTTTCTGACCATTTCGATCCGCCTGGCCATTCCGGAAATGACCGAATATTACTAGATCACCGGCCTCTTGAGGTCGGCGGGTTGTTTTGGCTATTTCTGACCATTTCGATCCGCCTGGCCATTCCGGAAATTATCGAGTATTACCAGCTCATCGGCTTTGTGAGGCTTGGTCGGTCCGCCTAGTCCCGTTATGATAGAGTATTACTCGATCATACATTTATGCTAGTCTATTTTTTTCATCATAAATAATTAAATCCATTAAAGTTGGTGGTCCAATTGACTAATTAATTTTTTTCAATTAATTAATCTTTATGAAAGGTATTGGTTGAATTAAAAAGATTATAAATAATCATTAATCAAATCGGTAACAATAGAAAAAATCTCTTCTCTTTTAGTACTTTGCGCTCAAATACATCTTCAACAAACCAAAGTCATCTAGGATATTAAAAAAAAGTTGCTTTCACATATAGATTTTTTTCTTCGCGTATACCAAATTTAGGAAGTTTTTCTCAAATTGGTTGGAACATTTGTGAGTAGACATAAGCACCCAATACCTAGAGAATGTCATAACAAAACGAAGAATAAAACAATTGGTGTAAGATTAAGATTAAATTCCCATTTAGTTCCCACAACAGTAAAAAGAAAAAAAAATCTTATGACGAACGGTGTTAAAAAATATCCTCTAGCGGTCGGGGGGATCTGATATAGAAAATGATTGATCATATTCATATTCGGGCAGCGTCAATTAGAAGTAGTCTTGCTCCAATAACTCTGTTTATCTTTTGATGAAATCCACTTACTACCCAATCGGCTGTCCTCATTTTGGGCATGACACGGAAAAAACTATTACGAAATTGCAAATGGCGGCAACCGGAGGAAGTCGTGGGTGGTGAAATAGGACCACCCAAAACACTCATTGAACTTAAATCACTCCCTCCCCCGCACTCACCGCGAATATTGAAAGGAAACTATCCTAGTTTAATTCCATGTTTATAAGTAACCGAAGAACAAAAAACTACCCACGCTCTTAGAAAGGTATATTATAAAAAAAATCATCTTCGGTCATTATTCAAAAACCTCTATCCGATAATAAGCTTAGTTGAGACTACCCATTTGCTAAGTCATTAAATTTTACTTACTTTGGACATTTTGAGAAAACAATTTCGGATAAATCAGCTATCATATTTCCTCTCCTGCTTTCTCTCTTCTATCTTCCAGATTTTGGCCTGTCAGGAGTTTATATTGTTCTCGCCACCTTCGGTAATTGTTACACTAATTACACTAATTGCTCATTCGTGAACTTTCATAGATTTATATTGACCGATACTTATGTTAGTTATTAATAAAGTTGACGAATTGCATGTTGAGGATGGCGGGGCGATTAACCTGTTGCCATGATTCATTCTTTTTCGTAGGTTTTCACCATTTTAATGGTGCTGTTTGTGTTATTATTCTGGAAAGGGGTCGTCGAAATGGTTAACTTGTTGCCACTGATAAAACCAACCACTGATGAAGGCAAAAAGCTGGATCAAACTACAAGTTGTAGCCTAGACACGCTCATTTACTCTCGTTTATTCTTAAATAAATTGGCTCCAGTTAATATATACCATTCACTCAAGTTACTCAATATTCCACCGTCGGATCGATCACACTACACATCCACTCTCAAGTTATACAAAAAGGAATACAAAACGACAGGCATGTCTTGTAAAAATAAATAAAATAACAGAACAGGGGAACGAAAGGTTGTCGCACTATCAGAGTGGGCATTGCTGCACGCTCCATATTTGGAGCCAATGAAACTCTCTTCAATGCTAAGGGACACATCGATTAAGCATTCTCCACATTCCAGACCCAAATCTAATTAAGGTTCCATAGAGTAATCATTTCCCCTCCCACACTACACATTCACTCTAATAAATACAATCAGTCTCCATATACCTCCATTTAAATATTGGAACTCCACCATAATTGGAACAAGAGACCCAACAATTTGCTGCCATGGTCATGCATAATTCCCCTATCAGAATTATTTCACGCTCTCTATATGTCACCAAAGAAACACTCTTTAATTATGGACACATTGAGCAGCCACTTCCTCGGACTCTAATGAAATTGTGTTGATGGAGTAATCAATGATTAGACATCGTTTATCACACTAAACATTCTCTCTAATAAATACATTCATTTCGTTATACACAAAGGGAATATAAAATTACTATATACAATAAAACGTCTCTGTTTTCTCAAATGCACGCAAGATTTGGGTGACATTGCTACACGTCCACGATATATATAAAGCCAAGGAATGACACCCATGAACTGAGCGTGAAAAAATCGGTACTACTGGAAAATTATACTTTTTCAGATTCAACACTGTACGATTAAAATTTATTTGGCCGTTACCGATCGTATACTGCCTATCTTGTCTCGATTGGCCAGTCAACATTTCGGCATATTACAGTCATCAGTTTGTCCCATAAAACCTTCAAACGTTTTAATTAAGTTTTTAGTTGAGATGAAAAAAGTCAGTGTCACGAGGGGGATTCGAACCCACGACCTTCGGCTCAATACCCGCTGCTCTACCACTTACTCTCAACCATTAAGGTCAATACTTCAGGATATTTTATAAGGCACAAAAAGAAATGCCCTGTTGTCACAAGATCTGATTCTTCCTTGCAGTGGGGATGTTTCGAGTTTCAGATTATTTCAACCTTTCACGCTTGATTTTCCCCCGAAAATCATACAATATTAGTTTTACTGTAAATCTGATTGCTCCGATGGAAAGAGCATAAAAAATCCCTACGGAGATTCATTTTTTTATTGTAATGTATGGTGCCGTTAGTCGATGATTATTCAGAAATCGTGAGATGTGGTCTTTTTATTGTAACTTTAAGCTAATAAATATCGTTTAGAAGATGAACCTTTACGAGTTTACAAAGCTCTTGTCGCTTACAGAAAAGTTACTCCCAGTAATGATCTGTAAAGAAGTATTCTTAAGTTTTCAAAAGTTGTCAGGAATTGAATGTAATTGTCGTTTAATTTATAAAAAATATAATAAAATTTAAAAAAATCGCCATTAAGTCATTATAAAATGACAAACTTTCATCTAAAAAAATGAAAACTATACAAAGTAAAGAAAAAAAACACTTTTGTACAAAATTGAGGCAACAGGAAAGGTTCGAAAATGATGTTAAACGAAAACTAGTGAATTTAATAAGTTAAAATGAAGTCTAATTTTACTAAAGCTCTTCTTGGTCATTTCATTTGTCGCTGAGGATCAAATAGATTACACGGCATTTGAAAAATGGCAAAAGGGAGGGAAAAAATTCTAATGGTGAGGAAGTTAGTGTCCGCGTGGTTCGAAGTCTCACGATAGCTCAAGTGGTTACAGGAGTGCTATATTTAGCCGAAGGTCGTGGGTTCGAATCCCGCTCGTGACACTGACTTTTTCATCTCAATTTAATTAATTGGTCGAGCGGACCACGAAAGTTAGAGTTTTAATTAAATAGTATTCATATTATTTGTAAATTAAAGCTGAAAATTATAATGCCAAAATATAGAAAAGTTTTTCAATCATAAAATTGTTCAAATAAATTTGACGGAGTTTCAATACATTGTGGTGTTTTGTCAGGCGCGTAAGGCATAACGTAATCATTGACGGCGGGAGAATAAGCGGACCATGATCAATATTGAACAAACCTCTTTCAGAAGCAAATCGCTGACCATCCGACACAGTTTCAACAAAATATCGTCATTTATTTCTGTAAATGACATTAACAATAAAAATCGATGTTTTCATCCGATCAATCCTTAAATTGCGGATTTTTTTTCCAATCATGTTTCTATCAGACAGGTACAAAGAACATTACGATCGTTCAGGGACAATGAAACCATGCGACTCACCTCACAGAAAACCATCACCAACCCTCAATAATACGGACAAGAATGAAAAAATTGCACGAAATACAAAATAAAGGGACGAAAAATTAAATTAAAAAATAGCAAACACATACACGATACATCCAACCAATCCACCAAAGACATCGTTAATCAATGAAAATCCGGAGAAGAAAGAAATCTCATACACACACTGAATATGGCGAAATGCCGAAACGCGCCTGACAGACCAAACATCTCATAGGTAAGGATGAAATTATAGGTTCATCACTCAGCAGGCTACAACAGACTGCAAGAACAAGTCGTTCAATATTTGTAAAATATTTTATACAAATGCTTAGTATTCTAAAAAATTATCATTGGTTGTAATAGATTAAAATAGAATAGAAAAGTTAATACGCTTAAAAACAGAACGTACAGACTCTCTTGAAATAGAAACGTTTACAACAAATTATAATCCATCGAGCTAATGTAATAAAATAGTGAAAAGCCAGGGCAAAATTAAAAAAATAAATAAACAGCCTCAGGGCAACAGAAAATTTAGCAAACTTGCTAATCCAATGAGTTCAGAGTGGTGAGTATTTTTCCTTCAATTTTCCATTCCGGGTATTGGCAACACTGATTTTTTCGGCGCCAATCTCAAATTTCCACATGGGTCTTTTCTCCCGCATGGCTCTCCACCCACCAGTGCGTTTTGTATTGATTGTTTTATTCTCCAAATTTTTTATACCCAGTTTACAATTTAAACCTGTCTTGTTCATGTTGCTTCAGAGCAATGTCAACATTAACAATTATGATGATGATGATAATGGAAGGGAGGGGGGGGGTATGTTCACCAAGCTGCTTCTAGCTTGTTGTACTGTCGTGGTTCCTAAATCGATCCTTCTCCTAAGAATGGACCTATTAGGTCATTGACTGTCGTTGCTACTAGAATTCCTTTCCCTGGGTTAACTGGTATCTCAGGCAATGTTTCCATTGAGTAGTTGATTAGCATTGGACTGTGGTACAACTGGCTGTTTCTTCTTCCTCATTAGATAATCTGTAATGTAGATTTTTTTTCACATGTCACTCCTATCATTCCTCCGAGTTTAAGCCTAACTGTAGCAGTTAGTCCGCCATTCTTGGTTAGGGTGCTTTGTCTGACACCTCTTGATTTTATCCACTTCTCCTTTTGCCTTTTTTGGATCCATTTTGTAGTATTGTGTAGTAGTGAAGATTTTATGTTTATCTTTGCTGTTCCAAGATTATGTCCACTATGTTACGGTGTTTAAAAATGGAATTGCCATCCTTTGAAAAAATATATTACTGAAAATCTGTTCGAAGATTAGGTCCATGGCCTGTATGGTTTTTCAGAGTTTTCTCTTCACAGTGTGTCGGCGTTTTCGTTCTCAAATTTCCTTCTCGTCCTAGTAACCATATTAGGAGGCTAGACTTGGGAATTTCGCATGCATTCGATGGCGAATGTTGATGTGTTCTTTTACTCGGCTGTCTGATCTTATGGGGATTTTCTTCAACTGTGTAACTTCTTTTTATATCAGTTTTGGGCACGGCTAGAAGGAAATCCTGTCGGTTTAGCGCTGCTATGTTTCTGTCCACGTATTGGCAGCACTGATTTACTTGGCGTCAATCTAAACTCCATTACTACACTTACGGGATTACCTCTATCCTTTTAACCAAATTGCTAACGTTCGTCTTATTCTGAGACAATATTGGGCCATAAAGAATTAAAAGTTATTGTTTATCAATTATGAACAGATTATCTTGATCTTGTAACCTTTATTAATTGACAGTATTTCTTATTAGATAATTCCACGTTATTTAAAAAAAATATTTTAAAAAAATATGAGCAGATTTCTTCCTTAGATTAATTAAAAAACCTTCAAAGTCTGACGTAGGTGGGATAAGATTAATATAAATCGTATTAAAATAGGCTTCATAGGGCTCAAAGGACACGTGGTATCATTTGTTTTTCGAATTTGTAAAAGGCCGAAAGGGGGAAGAGTTAACGACCCTTATTACAAGATTCTAATAAGCCGTCATGTTAAATTTAACGCTAGTTCCAGGTGGCTACCGAAATTGGAACCAGTCCAGTTTTCCCATTATTTTAAACGCTCTAGACAGGATCCAGGTCGTGTTGTAGCCAAGGCGCAATTTTTTCCACTTTTACAACTGCCGACGAAAATCACTTGAAAGCCAAGTCTAGTCTGTTTTAAGCTTGCAAAGTTAAATCGCTTCTGTAATTCGACAACCGGTTTTGATTTGAACAAATTCCTTTCTTACAAACAAGATGTACCTCTCATATGTCTTGATTTATTGGCAAAAATAGGGCGATTTTTGTATATTTGTTTGGTTATTTATTAACCAATTCTTAATTATAGTTTGCCGTATACTTTCAATATCTTTTTTACGGATCTCCTGCGTTCCCACGCGGGCTAACATCTCAAAGGATTAATTTACAATAAAAAAACGCGACGTTAAAAAAAAAAAATCGCGTTCAGATATTTATATTCGACTGGGTTTGCAATGTGGTAATTTGTTAGAAAAGTTTGTAAGGGAGGATGTAATAAGAATGTGTTTAGATTGATTCCTAGGTCTGAAGGCACCATCTCTGAACTATCGATTCGGCTGCTACCCCTCCATAACCCCTCGCTAAAGTATTCTCGCGCTATTCTCCTTTCCTCGTAACAGTCACGTGCTCTCTCGGAACAGTCCAATAACTCCCAACTTGTTGCCAATTTGTTTATTCCGAGTTGGCAGAATTGGACAGATCCTCCGCCAATAAAATACGACTTCCTTTCAGACTGTTCTAACAAATGGTTCAAACTTTTTTCTTCTTTTTCGCCCTTTCCCTTTTTTCTCGATTGCCGAATTCGTTTTCTTCCTTTACTTACTAAGGATCCAGTTTTCCCTGGAAAGACTTCTTCCTACAGCGCCCGATTTTATTAATTTTCCTTTCGGGAAATCTATCAAAAGGCTTCCGATAGTTGCAAAAGTTTATTTATTTCTGCCGAATGTTAGTGATGTATTTTGTTCTCAAGGAATAAATACATCGTTAACATGAGTTACGAATCTATTCTAACAACAATTCTCATTGAGACTATTTTTTGCTTAACCATTTCAATTCATAAAATTATTGATGTCTTAACGAAATTTAGCAATCTTGTTACAATTTTAGCGGGAGGTTCTGTGAGTTTCGATTGGCGGCAAATAAATCAGCGTTGCCAATACACGGGCATAAACATAGCAGGAACTATTATCGCCAGAACTAAAAATACACGGAATTTCCTGCTAACCTTAAACGAAATTGAAAAGAGGTTACACTGTCTAAAAATTGTCAAGGTCAGGTAGTCAAATGGCTATTAACATACACAACAAAATTAGTCTCGACAGACTGGGAACACAACAACCTGACGAAACCTTCGGTACCAGGACACAAGGGAATTTCGGCAAAGGAAAAATCAGACACACTGGATAGAGGAGGATCTATAAGGCCATATATAAACTCTGAACCTATTCTTGGGATAGAATAATCGTACACAAACTAGATCACAAAAGACAAAAGGAGAAGTAGATATACACTTGATAGATACGATTCACAGATTTATAAAACATCCGTCAACAAGACTGGCAAACTCACTGATATGGTTAAAGAAGGTTAACCTCAGAGACGTGATGGCACTATTTATCGGTCACTGGAATATGATAAAACAACCACACAACATGAGCATATTCAATGATGGCCCTATTTGTAGGTTATGCAAGGTTGAAGAATATACAGCCACCAATATCACCTTCGAATGTTCAATGGGCACTCTCAACAAGACACGCAAGAATGGCACAAGTAAACAGAAGACAAACACTTTGAGCCCTGAAGATGATCTCGATAAAAGATCGAAACGTTGGCACGATAAAGAAAATGTTTTTCTGAAATCTACATCACACCAGACCGCATCTCACGATATCTGAATAATTATCGATTAACGGTCATTAATCTTTACACACGTTCAATAGAGATATAACTTGGTATACAAAAGACACCCAAGAAAGGAAAAAATGTGTGATGTTGGCTTTGCTTTGAAGCAACTTTGATCAAGAAAGAGTGAAATTTTCAACTGGACAAGAAAATTTTATATTGTTAAGCGGGAGAAAGAAGATTCTATGATGAGATTTTAGTTGACGCAAAAAAATCAGTTTTGCTAATACACTGGCGAAACATTGAAGGAATAGACTGCACCCGCCCTAATTGGATTAGCTAAGCTTTAGCAAGTTCGGTAAATTTACCGTTGCTCTGAGACTGAGAGAATTAATTTAACTTTAGTATATTTGGGCAAGAAAGTGTTAAATCGAAAGATGATTTTTTTGGAAGCTCACCTGGCCAAGGGCACTGATGATACCTTAAATGGAAAGCTATTGAAAATATAGATTTCCGCTCAGAGTAAAAACTGTCATTTATTCTCCGATGAATTATTTGTTTTCAGCGCGGTGAATTTTTTACACCGGATAGACTGTAGTGAGTGGGTACTTTTGGAATAAATAAATTAAAGCTAAATACAGTCGAGCCACCCATCGTGGGCGTGTTTGTTAAACGTGCACGGCGTATGTAGACGTGATCGGCCGGACTCGGCTTACGCTCAAGGGCCGGTTATACGGCGAGCATAGAAACAAGCATAAACAATTAAATTGGGCCGCTACCGAAGGGACTACCCTTTAATTTGCCTGGGTAACAAGTGAATAATTCAGGTTGGGGAGTCGGCTTGCGTGTCACGGAGAATGTGAGTTCACCAACTGTAAATTGAAGAGGTGTTCCTCAGAACGCCCTCCGTCCCCCAGTCGGACATGCCATTTCCTCGGAGTCGAACAAAAGAATTATAGCCGGCAGCATGATTGCTTGGCTGTCCCCTGGCTAACGTACAAACGGCACACAATCCCCGTTTTAAACACTTACACAGAAAACATTATTTCATAGCGATAAAGATAGTCTGTCTTCCTCATTAATTACAACACCTCATGGAACAGGATGACCGTTTTGACTTGACAAAACGTTTTCCGACTTTACTTAAACCAATTAACCCAATTTATCGACAAGTTCCTTTTAAAAGTAAAGTAACACTTTAAAACCAAATGTTTTGTTTATGTAGAAAAGGAAACTAACACAATTCATTTAATTCCGTAATGTTTTACTTATAAACGTCTAGAAACAATAACTATTATTATAATTACAAACAATTAACACATTCGTGATCAACCTATTGCCGCCAGTTGTCGAAACAAACTTTTTAACACTTTTGATAAACCTTGCCTCAGTATAATACCAAATTAGCAAATTTGCTAATGCTTAGATGACTCCATGTGATTAGGGAGGGTGCGGTGTTTTTCTCCAATGGATTTTCTCGTGTATTGTCAACATTGATTTTTTTGGTGGCAATCTAAAATCTACATCATGGAATCTTTCTTTTTTCTAAATGGTTTTAACTTTTAACCTCTGCATGTTCTATTATTTTGCCGAACACAAATTTTTTAATGTCCAGTTTATAATTTAACCCTTTCGTGCCCAACGGCCACAAGACGACACGAAATTTAGCAAATTTCCTAATGCTTAGATGACCCCATGAAGTTAGGGAAGGGGCGGTGTTTTTCCTACAATGGATTTTCCCGTGCATTGGCAACACTGATGTTTATTGTGTCAATTTAAAATCTCCATCACGGAATATTCTTTTTCCAAGATGGCTCTTCATTCCACTCATATCTTCATTTTTTCTTAGATTTTCATATTGGCCAAACTTTTTCATGTCGCGTTTTATACCTTATCCCTTTCTTGCTCATAGTAGTTGTATCAGAGTAAAGCCAAAATTAGCTATTTTGCTTAAGGTTAACAGGAAATCCCGTATTTTTCGGATTGGTTGGCTAAGTTTCTGCCCGTGTATTGGCAACACTGTAAACTTTATCCCCAAACATACAGGAACTCCCGCTAACTTTGAACTAAATTGTTATTTGATTAACCTTTTTACGCAAGGTTTTCGTTGAAACAAAAAAGTCAGTCTCACGATCGGCATTCGACCCACGACCTACGGCTAAAAAATACGCCGGTGCTGTACCACTTGACTCGTGACTTCGATCCACTCGGACAGCTCCCCGTGGTGACTTCATATTTCGCCGAGAATCGAACCCTGATTAAACTTTTGAAAAATGGCAAAAAGGTGGGAATATTCGAAAGGTTGTAGGTTCAGATGAGGAGTTGGTGTCTGAATGGATCGAAGTACGATAGCTCAAATGGTAGAGCAGCATTTAGCCGAAGGTAGTCGGTTCCAATCCCTCTCATGACACTAACTTTTTCATTTCAACCAATACTTACGTAAAAAGATCATTAATTGAAAGAAGTAATTCTCTAATTAGGGCCATAAAGAGTTAAAGTTTAGAATTTAGAGCCCATCACCCAATTATTTTTTGCATCTCATAGCCAACCAGTGTAGTAGGAACAATTGTTTTTTTTTCGTTTTATTTCCTCCTGAGGTTTCGAGTTTATTGCCTGCCTGAGGCAGGTTTTTGTAGGGTTATTCACTCTAGACTGTATTTGGACAATAATTTTTTTTTTATTGTTCAGCACCTGCAATACGCTAAATAAAATCTCAATCCACAAAACGCATTCATTGCTTACCAGAAATGCGAAAAACTAAGAACATTAACACAAATAGCAAACACATATTATGCATATAACATACACTCGGACTGTATCTTGTATGCGAGTTGGGTTTATTTTATTATATTACGATCTGAATCAATTTTATCTCGTTGTTTTTAATTAATGCTTTTTTCAGCTTAAAAACAAAAAATAAGTTTAGTATAAAATTCGAAATTACAAGAAAGCTCAGTATCTATTTTCAATAAATAATTAACCAAAACAGTATTCTTTTGTACGGCCTGTTTGGAGAGGATAATAAATGATTAATTAATACGTAATTATTTTTATTTAATTAGGGGTTTATATTTCAGCAGCAGTTCTATACACAAGGGTGAGTTAATTAGCCAACTAATTACAATCAGGCTGGCATTCTTTCCTAAATAAAAGCATATTTGATGATAGTTTTTTTTTACTCAGATAAAAAATTATGTTATAAAAATAACTAAACAATACAAATCACCTGGGATTCTTTGTTCAAAACTGATTTGCCGTTAGGGTGAAGCTGAATCCTCTTATGTCACAAAATGCTCTGTTCGGCCAAGAAAGTTCCCTCCATGTTGAAGTAGATAAATATCAAAGATCTCTTTGAAAGTGGGGTAAAAACGGGGAAAATCCAGTGTATTCAATCTAGTCAAACTTCTCCTGCAGAGATCCTACAATCGAAAATGACTGACAGTTTCCCGATAGAGTTTTTAATTACATGCATCCGTCGAAAGAGAGACGATCAAAATCTAGTTTCTCGAAGGAAACGTCCATCACTGGTTAGGAAATCGTAAAAAAATCGTTTACTCGTAAAAAAAAACACCAAAGAACTTTGGATTAAATCAATGGATATATACACTTTTTATAATGTAGAATTGATTTATACAACATCGCTAAATCAGATGTGCATATACCACGGAGGCTGCCTCATGTCGTCAGTGTTTGTTTTTAACATGTCAGCATTTAAAAAAAATTATTTATCACTAAACACCGGATTCACGTGCAAATTAAATTTTTAAATATACCAACATAGAATGCAATTTAATCAAAAAAAGAAATTTCAATCTTGGAAGGGTCGTTAATTGTGACCAAACGACGCAGGAAGGTAGGCTAAAATATTATTTTTAGATTCACTATTTTCGTGGTCCTCCTGACCAATTAATATATTACAATTAATTAAGGTTTTTAGTTGAGTTAAAAAGTCAATGGCACGAGCGGGATTCGAACCCACGATCTTCGAGCTATCGTGACCAAGATCTACTCGGACGCTAACTTCCCATCTCAACCTCACCTTTTGAAAAAAAAAATGGCAAAAAAGGAGGGAAAATTCAAATATTTGTTCATTGCCCCCCAAAAAATGGTGAATACAATTTTTTGGAAAATCGAAACAAATTTTTTTCTTAAAAATCTCTATACCGAATGGCTTGGTTTTTTCAAAAACCGCAAACAAATGTGATAATTTTCAACAAATCCGATCCTCAGGAAACTAGGTAGTTGATTTTGAAACCCTAGAATGAATAAGTAATTATACAAAACCTGATCTAAATAAATAATTGAAAACGGAGATAAAAAAAAAAAATAAACGCTTGAGGGGTTATTATTGATTTCATCCTTATTTTTCTGACTTGTAATGACAGAAAATTTAAATCTCGTTCCATGGCTTGTTTTAGTGATAGAAATAACGTCAGATTATAATTAAATCCAGAGGAGCTATGGAATTTTAAGTGGAACAAGGGACATCAAAGAGGGAGTCCATCCAATAAGTCAAAAATGTATCTGGCAGCTAGCCAATAGTATCATACATATTGAAATGCATAATTTATGTCCGAGTGACTTAGCAAAGTAAAATAGTAAAAAGTAAAATATATTTTCAGCAAGAAACGATGTTCATATTCATTTTGGCAGTAAAAAAAAATTAAAAACGAAACAACGAAAAATTTTTTCCCTGTCAAATTTTTTTCCTCTTGAATTTTTCCCTGAATTGATTTAAATTTTTTCAAAATTCATAAATACGGTGATAATTTAAAAATGTCACCAATCTCCAAGAAACTGTACAAATAATAGTGTCTTGAGCATTTAATACAACAGTATTAACTGATAATTCTTGGGTGGTAAACCCTGTCAACTCTGTTAGGTCGTGTTAGAAAGAGAATAACGATGACGTAGACTTGTAGGAATCGGCTCGTTAGCATTGCTCGGTCTAACAGGCCAGGGCCAATTTTATCGGTTAGGTCGAGAATTTAGTCACATTGCAATCCGTTAGGACGTAGGTAACCAACATGGCAGCCATGAATTTAACAGCTGTTTTTTTACACGTGTTTTTATTCTTAAAATCGTTTAATACATTTCTTTTGTTAATTTCTGACCTGTCCTTATTCTCTCATTCATAGTAGGTACATCTACCTATCCTATAAAGTAATAAATAGGCTGTTAGCCGATAGGATACAATTTAGGTATGTCGACACGAATTGAAGCCTGTCATTTGTTAGTACTTTTCGCGGGCATTTTGAATGAAAGAATTGATTAATTTTCCTTTTTTTTTCAACTTCTGGCATCTTACAATTTAACACATAACAAACAACAACAAGCCCTCTAGGACTGCTATAGCTTTATGTTTGGTTCTACCAATCGCCACGCGCAGCACTACAGAAAAATTAACGTTTATTTTATTTTTTTTTTTTTTTTACGAGGGTTCGCAACAGCAGAGGTCATATAAACCCTCAGGGTGCCGGTGTTTTTGAAAAAAAGCCCATTTGTAAGTATGTCGGGTTCGAATGCAGGGCCGCTGGATTCGAACCCGGGACCTTGACCTTACAGTGATGAGCGCCGTGTCAAAGACGAAACCTCGCGGCCACCGACGCCCCCAGAAAAAAAATTAACGTTTAAATGCTAATAAATGAGGCATGCGTTTCACGTTCTTACTGGACATTTCTCTATTCCAGTGAACACTAGTTAACATCATACAAACATCTTGAAATCCCCTTGTATCACTAAAAATCATTAATCCACCCACTATCCAGGGCGTTGTGTTCCTTACTAATAATAAGAAAATGCCCAAACTTTCTGGCTTATATTATTAAGAAAACCTACATGGCGAGCTAGCAGTTGTATTAGAAATTTAAAATCTTTCCTCCAAAATAATACTTAAAAAATATTTTATTTTAATTCGCCATGTAAGTTTTGAGAGGGGAAAAGGAGTAAACTGCTTCTTGCTTTCGAACCATGCTCGACGGGGATTTATATAGATTTCTAAAAATGATTAATATCTCTAAGTTAGTTTCTCCAACTAGCTTTGCACTCGCGGGGATCTTTCCTTTCGGAATGGCGTAGGCCATAAGTTAAATCCCTCGGCCCTTTCGAATTTCACCGTCATTATTCATTCTAACGGTATTTAACTGTTTCGGTAGAGTGAAAAGACCTCAGCTGTAATAATCCTCAAGATCTCTCACTTAATTCACAAGGAGAGGTTTCGTTGGTAGCCCAGCTTGCAAATCTAAGTGAATTTCTGTTTGGTTTCATGGAGACGTCCAAGGAACATGCCATGTAATTGACAATAAAAAATGTATAATTTTATCGTTTAATTGCTCGGTTTTATTTGATTTTTGTTTTTCAAATTACAATACAGTTCAAAGCTAGGTGGTGCGTAAAATTTCTTCTTATATAAAAGCAACCAGTTCATGCAATTGAACGGGTTGTAAACCTATCGAGATTGGGCGGAGCTGACACGATAGCAAAAGAAAAACGAGACATTTTCACGCTTTCAGCAACGTTGAATGTTGAATTGGCTTGCAAAGGGGGAAATTAATGTTAATTGTTCATTCAATACGAATTTGTATGCGGAAAAAATTATGCATGGAGCAAGCAGTTTGGCTGCCTATTCTATCGGCGTAAACCACAGACTAGTGGACCATTTAGTCGATCTTTGGTAAGCCCGTGTTACTTAGTAATGCGGTTTTATCCGTTTTGTACATCGAAGCAATGTTTAGTCACTTATTTTTTACACATTCTAAAAGGTCTCGAAAATCATCCGGGAGTTGGCAGTGCAGGATCAGACCGTCCAGCAGCTAGATTGGGCTTCAGGGACTGTCAACAATTTGGTCATTTCAACCCAAAAGCAATCAGTTCCTAAATTCAAACACACTCACGCTTAAATACATTCTTTCTTATTTGCATACTTGACATTTTTTATATAATTAAAATAATTTACGATAAAATAACCCCGTCTCCTCAGAAAATCAGAACAACTATCCAGATGCCAGAAAAAAAGTAAAACGGAAAAATTACATAACATACAAAGCCCATAAAACAAGAGACAACTAACACTAACAGACTGACACAGTCAATTAATTAAGGTTTTTAGTTAACATAAAAAATGCCAGGGTCATGAGGGGGATGATTCGAACTCACGATCTTCGGCTTAATACCCCGATGCTCAACCACTTGAGCTATCGTGACTTCGATCCACTCGGACACTAACTTCCCATCTCAATGCCACCTTTTTGAAATTTCCCTCATTTTTGCCATTTTTCAAAATTCAAAAGGTTTCGTTTGAAATGAAAAATGGCAAAAATAGGGATAATTAGAAAAGTTGTAGGTTCGAATTGGCGTCCGAGTGGATAGAGGTCACGATAACTCAAGTGGTAGAGCAGTGGCTTATCTAGCCAAAGGTCGTAAGTTCGAATCCCGCTCGTGACACTGACTTTTTTTTATCTTAAGTATAAACCAATAATGAAAGATTTTAATTGGTCAAGCGGACCACGAAAACTAGTGAATTTAATAAACATAATGTATAACCACATTAAATTAAATTATTAGGCTAAAGTTGGGTTTGAAATTCCGTAAAGTTGTCCTTTTTTTTATTTGTTTGATGTAGATATTTTGTCCAATTTTTCTATTTTGTGTTATTCGCTACGTGTATCGTTTATTTTTTATGTGTTTTGTCTCATTTTTTATATTTTTGTCCTTTTTTTATTAAGTTAAAATCAGGAGATTAGCCCTACCCCCCTTTTCACATCGTCACCACTTTTATTCTCATTTAACTTAAGATTTTTGCATTTTGATCGGATGTCATTAAATAGGAGGGCATACCGTAGGGGTAGGGTATGTGTAAATGAAATATGCCAAACATTACCGTGAATGTTTCCAATGTTGAAAATTAAGGTTTTTAGAAAATTTTAAATTTAACAGTTTTTGAAAGATTTAGTGGTAGATTATTTTATTAAAAATTAAATTCAGTTTTAGAAGGGTGTCTTCTGAAAGGAAATTTAATCTTTTCAATGCTTCTTTGTCTTTTCCCAATAAAGGATAGTTCAAGAGCGACGAGTAGATTGATGACAAAAACTAGAGTTGGTTGAGAGAAAAAATGTTGAATATCTACGAAGGGTTGAGAATCGGACAATAGTTCATACGAATTTTATATTATTTATATAGGAGTAGAAGCATCTGACGAACTTTCCCGTACGAGTGGCTAATCCCCTGTGTTACTGGGTTGTATGTCAATAGTGCCATAGTGGATTCACTAAATAAACCGTCGTATAGTGCCGCTGGAACAAGGGTTCCCTTTGGGCTACTTCCGGAGATAATATCATCGCTGTGATTTTAGTATACATTTATTAGTAGGTTATAAAATTTATGTTCGTATTTCTCATAAGGTGTACGTAATTACAATAAATTTATGTTTTTTATTGAGTTTTTACTAAAATTACCTATTTCATCTATGCAGCTTTGTAAACGGTGGGTTTCGTCGGGGCGAAAGGGTAGCAGCCAAGAAATAAATAGTTTTATTAAATTATTCAGATATCGTGAGATGCGGTCTGGTGTGATGTAGGTATCAGAAAAACATTTTCTTTATCTTGCCAACGTTTCGATCTTTTATTGAGATCATCTTCAGGGCCTGGGATTTACAAACAATGTAAATGTAAATTATGCTTGTAAATCCCAGGCCGTGAAGATGATCTCAATAAAAGATCGAAACGTTGGCACGATAAAGAAAATGTTTTTCTGATACCTACATCACACCAGACCGCATCTCACGATATCTGAATAATTATCCGACGGCCACACGCTATGTGGATGAAATTGTGGAGCATCATGCTTTGCCTATCCTCGTTGAAATCCGCGACAATCCTTTTCTAATGGACGAGAATGCCTGTCCACATGTCACTGGCATAGTGCAAAACGTACCTTCATCAGAAAGGTAACATAGATTAACATCAGGGTCCTAGCTTGGCCTGTTCTCCAGACTTGTACCCCACCGAACGTTTATGGATTAATCTCATAAGACGAATAAGTGCACGTCCATCACTTCCTGATGCACTCCACCATCACCTCAAACGACTCTTCGTGAAGAATGGGCGAACCTCCTGCAAATTTCCAGCCTGATAGAAAGTATGCCGAACAATCTTCGAAAAGTAATTAAGGTAAGAGGTAAAATCGCGATATTGAAATGTTAACTAAAAATATAAAACAAACGTGCGGTGTTTAGTGACCGTTAATTACTGATTGATCGTGAGATGTTGTTTGGTGTGACGTAGGTTTAGAAAAACATTCTCTTTATCGTGCCAATGTTTCGATCTTTATTGCGATCATCTTCAGGGCCTGGAATTTATGAGCATTGTTTAAATTTTACAAATACATGTAGGATATGAGGAAAAAATGAATTCACACAATGCTTAAAATTTGGACTCAATCAAAGAGTTTGTTTTCTGTATAGATGTGTCATATAAAACAGTCATTACATTCCTCACATTAAACATTTCTCCATAGCCTGATTTTTCAACAATTTGGCTTTCTTTTCCCTAATTATCCCCGTTTATATAATCCTGAAAAATATAATCAGGCCGAACCATTAACCATTTTTTCCCATTGTCGGCAATTTTCACTTCAAAGAAACCGATTCCTCGTATAAAAATATAGTTCTACCCCGACTTTCTTCTCCACCCCTTCGAATTCCAACGTATACAAACATAAAACATCACTATTTCACTGGCACTCTCAACACGACAGACAATAATTATCTACACAGAAACCAAATACTTTCAGTGAGTACAAATATATTGGATCTAAAATTCCTAGCGTTGTATAAATTAATTTTTTCCCCACATCCTGTATAACACACATGTATTTGTAAAATTTAAACCATGTATTGCACATGTATCGAAACGTTGGCAAGATAAAGAAAATATTTTTCTAAAACCTACCTAAAATCAGAACGCATCTCACGATCCCAAAATAATCATACAAAAAAATGAAAACAAATTGTATTTATCTGTCTTGTTTTTATTTTTCATTTGTCATAGGAATTTACATTTTTTTTTTTTTACTTTTGCAGATAAAAATTCAATTATAAAAAAAAGGTTAAAAACTTTGATTACTATATAAAAAAAATGTACAATCAAGAAAGAAGAAAATATGATTTTTACAAACTATCGTCATTTTTATCACTGCAGAATTAATTAAAAACGCTTGCAACAAATGGTCACACTATATTGAACTACTTAGGACAACATAGGAGGACATTTCTGTCGTCTAAATGTATAGCATTAACGATAAAGAAGAAAACACGATAATTGATTTCTTTCATTATAATTACATACAAACTAGTTGTATTACAACTAGGTGGAATTTTTTGCTTATCAGCGTATGTGCTTTGTTGAGCAGGTGTAAGCAGGTTATATTTACTTTAAATCTTATCTGGAGCTGTTAACTCTAGAATAAATACAAACCTCGGTTAACGCTAACTGGCGTAACATAAACAGGTTAACCAGCGGATAGGGTAAAACTGGGAACTAACCGACGGAATGCGGAACTTAAACCTGCCCTTAAGCCTGCACCACCCTGTATACAGATACACAACGAATTTGTATTAGGTCGGACAAAACGGGGAGGTGGTAATGGCCGTTAGGGAAGGGTGAGAGCCGTTCTAGGAGGTGTGGGAGGTAGGCGTCAAATCTGGCACCTCTCTTATTGGGCGAGAGCCGAGCCAATAACACCTCCTCTCTCTCTCCATTCCCATATCACACCCTTGAAGTCGGCCAATGCGACAACCCTGGAATTTTTAACCATTCTCACCCCCGCGTTAAATATTAAAGCGGGCAACACACTTACACGATGCAACGCTACGCAAGTCACCCGACGCAAATCCAAAGTCCGATTTTCCATAAAATTGTATTACCCCTGTGCACATCTGCCCGATGCCACGGAATGCTACTCTACCCTCTAGGATCCCCACTGCGAAATTTTTGTCGAGTATCATCGAGTACAGTCGAAGACAAAAGAACCAGATATATTTTTTCTCAACCGTATGTATTAAGCGGGGAACACACCCGACGCAGCGCAACGCGACGTCACCCGACGCCAAAAGCACGCCACATACAGTCCCGCGTGTATCACAAATCAGTATCGCAATCGCAACGCCTATTTTATTCGTAATGTATCATTTTGAGCATAATCAAGTTATAAATTGTTAGTGACGTTTTATGAGTAAAACCATTTAACAAATTGTTATTAAAATTTTATGAACAATACCGTGTAATAAATTGTTAGTAAAATTGTATGAACAAAACCATGTAATAAATTGTTAGTAATTTAACTGAGCAAAACTATTAAAAAAAATGTTAATTAAATTTTATCACTCTCAACACGACACGCAAGAATGGCACAATTACACAGGAGACAAACACTTTGAGCCCTGAAGATGATCTCAATAAAAGGTCGAAACGTTGGCACAATAAAGAAAATGTTTTTCTGATACCTATATCATACCAGACCGCATCTCACGATATCTGATTAATTAGTTAAATTTTATGAACAAAACCATGTAATAAATTATTAGTTTGATTTTTTAACAAAAACATGAAATAAATTTATAGTTACTTCTTATGAACAAAACCGCGAAATAAATGGTCAGCTAAATTTTAGGAGCAAAACCTTGCAATAAATTCGTAGTTAAGTTTTATGAATCATACTTTGTAGTAAATTATGTAATAAACCATGTAATAAATTGTGAGTTAAATTTTATGAATTTGGAACAAAATCATGAAATAAATTAATTGTTAGTTCAATTTTAGGAGCAAAATCATTTAATAATTTCTTAGTTAATTTTTATGAG
>CM077101.1:22773743-22788743 GCA_039619505.1 Cimex hemipterus
TTTTAGGAGCAAAATCATTTAATAATTTCTTAGTTAATTTTTATGAGCAAAACCATTTAAAAAATTGTTAGTTAAAGTTTATAAGCAATACCATGTAATAAATTGTTACTTAAATTTTATGCACCGTACCTTGTAATAAATTAATAGTTTATTTTTTTAACGACACCATGTAATAAATCTATAGTTATTTTTATGAACAAAACCATGAAATAAATCATTAGTTAAATTCTATGAGCAAAACCATTTAAAAATTGTTAGTTAAATTTTATGAACAATATCGAGTAATAAACTGTTAGTTAAATTCATTCTGTCAATAAATGGTTTTCCGATGTTTTGATCAATTTTCTGCCAAATAATTAAAATTAATTTTTGTTTAAATAATACAAATGAATTTTCGATATCGTTTAATTTGGTTTATCTTAAAATAAGTATGTTGAAATTAATATAACGACGATAATATCTGTCGTTTGAAATAAAAATACGGGTGTCCGGTTCTTTTGACTTCGAATGCATTGGATGCTACCCGACGAAAATCTGGAAAGTGGGGATTGCGTAGCGTAAAATAGGGTAGTTTTGATAGTGCACGGGGGTAATACAATCTTATGGAAAATTAGACATTGGATTTCCATCGGGTTGCTTCGGCTAACGTCGGGTAGCGTTTAATCGCGTAAGTCTGATCCCCGCTGTGGTGACCCAGAGGATTAAGTCGAGGTGAAGAAAAAATAGTCAAGATACTAAAAAGCGGGTATGCGGGATTTTGGCAACCTCCCTGGAAGTCTGGAATCGATTTTCGTTATACTTAGAGGACTTGCTACACTCACAAGGGGATGCCAGGAACCTGGGATCAACGATTCCAATGATACGTTTTTGGTGATACTATAGGGCTATTCACGATCTTTGTGTTAACCCTGTTAAATCATGTTGGATCGAGAAAAATGATGACATAAACATGTAAGAATCGGCTGGTTAACATTGCTCGATTTAACAGGCCACCGCCAGTGTTAGAAGTTAGGACGAAAATGTAGTCACATTGATCTCCGTTAGGGCGTAGGTTACCAACATGACAGCGTTGAATTTAACAGCTGTTTTTTATTTACACGTATTTTATTCGTAAATACGCATTAATTAAATCAGTCCAACAAATTTCTTTTGTTCATTTCTGACCTGCCTTTAGCCTTTTATTGATAACAGATAAATCCCATATCATATCCCGTATAAGTTGTCAGACGTTAGGATACAGGTTAGGTATGTCTGCACGAATTGAAGCGTGTCACTTGTTAGCACTTTTCGAGTGCATTTTGAATGAAAGATTTGATTAATTTTCCTGTTTGACTAACTTATGGCATCTCACTATTTAACATTAAACAAACAACAACAAGCCTTCAAGGACTGTTATAGCTTTTATATTACTAAAGTGTTGAATACGATCTTTATGTTTTCATGTTTATTATTTCACTTAAAAAATAAATAAATCTACTGATAATGTTTTAGCCAGAAAGAAAAAATTCAGCTTGCTAATGATTTGTTTAATTTGGGATTGGGGAATTATCAAAAGAATCCTTTAAATTTTAATTTGTTTCAGGGTTATAACAATTATTCAGAAATCGTGGGATGCGGTCTGGTGTGATGTAGGTTTGAGAAAAACATTTTCTTTATCGTGCCAACGTTTCGATCTTTATCGAAATCATCTTCAGGGCTCAAAGTGTTGATTTCTTACCGTGTGAGAGTTATAACAATTTTTTGATTTTCGAAAAAATCGAAGCTAAATGAAAATTTTATTATTATTACCTAAGTAAAAGAAATTGTTTTTCTTCCCAAAAAGTTTATCTATTCAGAAGATTTTATGGGCGCGAAAAACGAATATCAACTTTGTTCTAGCTAGAAATATTATTTTAGCCTAATTTACTGTTTCCCAGTTGCTTTGCCTGCTGATCCTAGGAGAAGGATCAATTTAAAAAAAATCGATCTGTCAAGTTTGTATCTAATCAGACAATACAACAAATAATATAAAATACACTGACGCTATTTGAGATGCTGATGTCGGACAAGACAGCATGGAGAAAATAAACAGATATAAAATAAAACAAACAACGTAAATATATTATTGATATTTTACTAATGTACATAGCAAAATTGAAAATTATGTATTGATAATATATAAAAAAAGGGTTCAAATGTCAATTTTAGTTTTCAATCGAAAGAAATAAATCAGCTAATAAAACGAACCATAAAAATATAGGGGGGGAGGGGTGGAAAATATGGCCGTTGTGTATATGCTGGTAGCATTATCTCCGGCAATATATATTTGTTCCTTCAATATCTGGTTTATGATTCATTACGTGTATCGGGTGTTATAAAGGGCTGTGTGGGTTGAGTAGGGCCTTCTCCTGTAAATAATTAATTTCGCTTTCAACATGACTTGGCCCTCCCATCCCGCCCTATTCCACAACAATGCCCTTGGGATTAGCCTCGTCCGAATATTAACTGAAAACCGATCCATTCCAAGACCTTCATCAACCGAACAATCCACAATTTATACAATCGACAAAACTGTACCGTTTTACCATAAATAAGACATGGCGTGTATCTGTAATATTGTTCCATAATCGAAGTTGACGTCAGATTGAAATATCCAGTTGGATATATTAAACAACTGCCTTAATTTAAAAGTGCGAAATGTCTTAAGAAAACTGCATAACACTGCTGAAACTTATTACTGGAGGAAGTGTCAGTTTTATGTTCTCCTAGCACTGCAGCCTTCTGCTTGAACATTTCCTAGTTCATTAGAACATTTCAATTGAGTAGATTCTTCTAAAGAGTATTAGGTGATTAATATTGCCGTTGCTACAATTTTCCTTTTCTTGAATTTTCTTTCTATCCCAGGCTAAGTCTCCATTGAGCGGTTATTCAAAGATGGTTCTTTCTTCCTCCTCTTGCATAACCTACAAATGGGGGTCATAGGCGAGGAAACCTTTGTTAAGTAGATGCTTTAAAAGAAGAAGAAGAAAAATAACCTTATTCTGGGACTGGTGTCCCCCAAGAATAATTTACATAAAATAAAATATAATAACCTTCTATGAAATCACATAATTTAAGAAAAAGGGGAAAAAAAGATATGTAGAAATCGTGGCACAATGTATGCCAGTAAGGCGGGCCAGAAGAGAAAATTAATAGGTATATTAAACAAAAACAAAAAGTAATAAATGTTATCGTGAGGTCCCTGCTTGGAGGGAGAGGAGGTGATTATAAAGATGGGATTTAAAGGAGGAAAAGGAGGCAGCGTGAATAGAAAGGGGAAGGGAGTTCCAAAGTTTAGGGGCTCGGATCAGAAAGGATCTTTCGAAGGTATTGGTTGTATGTTGCAGAAGGTCAAGGTCGATTGGGGATGAGCGGGTCTTACGAGTGTGATGTGAAGAGTTTAATTGGAGGGATTGGATTATGTAAGGAGGACGACGAGTGTGGATGGACTGGAAAAGAAAGCAACCTAGGAAATCCTGGGCACGGAAGGAGGGAGAATAGCCAGGGAAGTTTCAAATACAACTCCGACACCCGGGATCCTCGCGGGGTGCCGTACACAAATCTTACGCAACAATTGAAAATACGCTTCAATCGCGCGTTCTCCCTCTCCGAGAGACCGCCGTTGCCAACAGCTGTAATCGAAGAAGGGAAGGATATAAGGAAAGATACAAGGAGTTTGCGGGTGGAGAAAGGTATGAGAAGATAAAAGATGCTGGTGTCTAGTATATACCCCAATCCTCAAAGTTTGTCCCAGTATTGAATTTCTTGGAAACGGGATTTGGTGTTTTACTTTTCCTAATTCCTTTGTTCAGATCGATTGACTCGTTTTTTTTTTTTAAAGTACTATCTTTGCTGTCATTATTTTATCCTAGGTTTTGTCTTTATGAAGCAGTTGCTCGCATTGACGCATAGCGGTTTCTTTCTCCTCATCAATAACCTACTAATGAAGTCATTGAATAAATTCATGTTATGTAGGTGTCCTCTCAGATGCCAGTGACCAGTATCCCACCACTCCTGTACGTTTAGCCCTACGTAACTGTGGCAATGAGTTGGCTAGGGTTCGGTTATGAGACTATCTAATACATCTAGAGTTAATTCATTTATCCTTTTTGGATCAATTCCGAAATGAAGGAGGTTTTTTGTGAGTATAGGTTCAGGTACTGGTCTTGCAGATCTTAGCAGGTTTGGATTGTCATTACCCAAAATTCGTTTTTGTCTTGGAACCCAAAATACCAGGTTGCTGTGTTTTCACTGGTTTTTATTTAGTATACCTCATTTTACGTAGTTGCTTTCTGGGATGCCGGTGCCGGCAGACCTATCACTCCGCTTCTTTTCTCCACTAACCGTTATAAAGTGTCGACTTCTACATTTGAGAGATTATTTTGATGATGATTATATTGATGAACATGGTTTCTAGGAAGTCGGTGTTTTTTGTTCTCCAAACACTGCAGTCCACCGGCTTATTGTACTTTCTTAATTCATTAGTTGAATGCAGTCGACTAAGGTTCGAGTTCCTAAGGCGTTAGGTTAGTTACACCTTAGCTCATTGACTGTCTTAGCGACAATTATTTTTCTTTTTTTTTAATATTATAGGTTTTATTTAACCTTTTCTTGTCCAATGTTGCTTCAGAACAATGTCAACATGTTTAAGAAGATGATGAAGGATACAAGGGAGTGGGTGTGTTTTTCGCCAAGTATTACAGCCTTCGGGTTTATTGTACTTTCCTAGTTCTTTAGGTCAGAACAGTCGACTCGATCCTTTTCTCATTAGGTCATTGACTGTCTACAATTCCTTGCCCTGTGTTAATTGCTATCTCAGTCCATGTTTCCATTGAACCGTTCCCGTGCATGCGAAGATGATATGAGTGGCTGTTTATTCCTTCCCCCATTTCATAACCTACTAACGGGGTCATCATTGAATAAACCCATGTTAGGTAGGTGTTTTCTCGGAGCCCTATCACTTCTCTGTGTATAGACCTTTCTAAATGTTGCCAGGTTTGTGTTGCCTGTTGAAGGTTGTTTTAACGTAAAATTATCTTGCATCCTTGAGTCTATCAAATTGTCGTTTTGTAATTTATGTATCTATTCCGAGATGGAGGATTCTATGTTTGGTTTTGTTATCCTAATAGGTTCCGGACCTTTATATGGTTTTGCAGATTCTCCTCCACCCAGTATTTCTGCCTTTTCAGAAATTTTCTTTTCCATACCCAAATTTCCTTTGCATCCTGGTATCCAAGATAACATCATATCGTATAATTTGTATGCATTGACTGACTACGTTTTATTTGATTTTTTAAATGCTGATGCTTTCATACCTGCTTGGTTTTCTGAATTTATGAGGATTTTTTAAAAGTCTTAACTACTTTTAAGGTTTTCCAACGAATAAGTTGATGAAATTCAGCTTGAAAGACTGAGTTGTACTCTCAAATGAGTTCGATTGCTCATATTTCCGGCTTGTACAGAAAAAGATCATTGTATACATATGATTGTATTTGATTTTCTCCTGAATTCTTATTCGCCATTGTAGTCCGTTGAGACGTAATTGGATAAAGAGGTTTTTCGTGGTCATGCAGTCAGTCGGAGGTTGGTTTAGCAGTGTTTATAGTGTATTGACGTTGCTGGTTTCATTGTCCATATGGTACATATATTGTCGTTATACCCTGGTTAAAGTTTTTGCTGAGGATTGTGTTAGGACGTTCCACCTGCCACTTGACACTTGCCAAGCCAGTGGTTCCAAGTTCGGATCCCCCCAGAGCCGTTGGAATGTGATTAGAACTTCAATTTGGAAAAAGTATTGTAAAGTGGTATTCCTAATAAATATGATGCATAATAATATTACTTAACTTCTTCAGTAGTTCAGTTATTTCGGAATATTTTTATTCAGAATAAGTACTGTTGTTTTTAACTGTATTATAAACAATATTCATTTATTTCTAATACTTTTTCTTAGATACGAGTATCGCTTGTTGTAAGTCGTTCCGACGGTTCCAAGTTAGTTTTAAAGTGTGATAGGTGTAAGTAAAAGGTAGTGATTGAGGGTTCGGGTCGATATGAGATGGTATCAGTTTGCCTGTCACCTCACGCACCCTCTATTATAGCTTGGATCACGCCAAACCCCCATCTACACATCCCGCCCCCGCTCGCTATAACCGCCACCGACAAATCAACGATGAATTAAATTGAAACAGTCACATCCCCCACGAACCCCGTCAACCCGCTTTTGGAAAAAATATAAATTAACCTAGAGAAAATGGAAGCGTATAATAATAGAGTTGAATAAAACTCAAATAATATCTAATGTCAGGTTCTAAATTAATAATCCATTATTATTTTTCTAATACTCAATAATGTAATAAATTAAAGAATGCAAAATAGATTTACAATATGGCACATTTAAGCATAATAATAATCTGTTACTAGCTTGAACGATGTTCGCCCAGTGGTGTCGCCGTTTGACATTTACTTTTTTGATCATTCACCGTGAATCATTCATATGAGATAAATAAGAAGAGATAAGATATTGTAGATAACTTACCAATGAGATTTGGAATGGAATTTGCTTAGGTCTATAGGAAACCGTTCACCCAGTGAAATGAATCATTTTTTTTTCATCGCTCTCGTTCACCAAGTCTATCTTACCAACAATTCCATACAGAAACTTTGGCTAGCGGTTTGGAGCGAAGAGCAGTGAGATCGTCGGTTCATCGTTCGTTCGATAAAGTGAGTTAACTCTTTTGATTTAGCTCACGAGCGTAGCCCCATCACTAGTGTCTTTCCTTTTCTTGGGCGTTCGTTATGTTAATGTCGTCTATTAATTTCGACCATTCGACCAGAGGCGAGATTTATTATATATGTGTGTCTTTTTGGCGGTGAGGAGGAAGGATCCTTCAGAAAATGCCAGGGGTAACGGCAAGAATCAAACCTACGAACGGTCCTCTTTAAACCCTTTACAATTTCAAAAGAGTAAATTTCATAGCTCGACTCGTATTTATTCAATTTTAAAAAATCCTGCCTTCTGCTAAAAATGGTTGAAACACGGACACTTACTTTTCGGCCAAAGACCGCGTGCAGATTGATTAGAACCATTATTTGGCTCCATATAGAGAGCGCGTAGGAACGCGAGATATGAGATCTGGGCCCTGTTACGTTTCTTGGAGGAAACAGGGCTGTTTCATTGTATATAATAGTGATAGTTTTGTCCCTAGAGTGAATGCATTTACTAAGTGAATGAAGTGTAGTGGTGCAGTGTGAGAGCATCGTTGATGGGACATGTAGTAGTATGAGATTTGTACTTTCCTGTAGAGTACAGTTGCTTTATATCTACCACTTATTTGAAAGGTGTCATTACTTGATTCCATATAAAAAGCCAATAGTAGTGCCGTTCTTAAAATTTAATGCATTTATTAGCATGAATGTGCAGTTTTCGTGCGGTTATGTAAACAGAGAAGGGCTAAGGAAGGATCCTTGTGAAAGATTTACGCACAATTTTCTTACGTTGTAGCTTCCCGACAGTAAACAATGTTTACTTAAATTTACGACGCTTAGGTTGAATCGGGCTGGTACATTTAGAAAAATACTGGACATGCCCATACAGCATGATGATAAAAACTGAGCTGATATGAGATGACTATGACCTTAACTGTAAATAAAGTCCCGGCTGATGAAAATAAGCTTTCAACGATTGCTTAAGACTCGTCTAATTTCCGAAACTGTGGAAAAAAGCACGCATCAAAGAGTTGGTCAGGCTAGGATCAAAACCTTCTATAGGCCGATCTTTTCCTGGATAGTCTCGAAAAGGTCATACTTTTAATATAAGGCTCAATCTATAAATATGATTTAGGAATATTTTTGTCGATAACAAGGGCTCCTTCGATGGCCAAAAATGGACAAAGGTATTGGATGAATTGTAAGAAAGTTTGCTTCGAAAAATATTTGATTTTTATCGAGTAATAAAATACAAGCGAAACGCACATTTGTGCCGGAAAGTATCTCGGACGGATGCCCTCAGGGATCCGTCTTAGGTCCACGTTTTTTGGATTGTGGTCTTCAACGCTCTTCTGGAGACGATGGATGAGATGTGAGTTAATTTTGTAGCTTAAGCGCCCCATACATTGTCAGTTTAACTGAAGATAATCGTAAGGCCGTAGATTGGGATTGCCCACACATTTATCAGTTGATCTGAAGATAATGGACTGCAGTTCGCCCGGACTGAAGGTGTGTGGTCGCCGGGCAGGCGGGGATAGGATGAGAGAGATTCGCGACAGGCAGCGACCTGTCGGATAATGATCTCATGTGCCCCCCGCCACACACTGTCAGTTAGCCTGCAGGCAAACGATCTGTTGTCACCGTTTCCATCAGTTTTGCGTGAGATAATTGTGAGATAATTTTCGTGAGATCATTCACCAGCCGAGATTGAACTGACGAGGAAAGATGCACGAGAAACCTCCTTTCATTGCCGCATTTATTGCAAATGAGTGTCCACTTTTGTGATTCTCATTTCAACCAAATTTAGAAGTTTTTGGAAATTTTCTTCACTCACCCTCAGATAAGTCGTTAGATCCTCGTGGTGAGATAGCCTCAGTTCACGGAGCAACGAAATGTGAGAGCTAGCCTCTCTATCTCGCAGCCAACTTTTTACCCAGACCCTTTTTTCTTGGGGTTCCCCAAGAACTGACAAAACAAACTTAACGCAACGTTTCCGACGGAGCATGGTGAAAAACTGGGGATCTCCTGCAGTCCTGTTTCATTGACCGACAGTCCGCCTGCAGGTACCAGACTGTAGTGTGTGCTATCTTCAGGCTATCATCTGCAGTTCAGTACGGCCGCCTGCAGGCGGTCGACTGCTAGTGTATGGAACTCGGCGATATTGGTCTTACGATCGCCTGTTGAGGCGACGGCCTGCAGGCAATCGCATAGTGTATAGGCTCCTTTATGTAGACGACCGCTTATCTCTCATAGTGGCTGATACTAGAAAGAAACTGCGATAAAATAATTTCATTTATTTATATACTTTAATTAGTTTTCCTTGTTAAAATTTTTATGTACATGTATATGCGGATTTGAACTTATATAATAAGAATCAAGAAAAAGACACATTTTTGTTTTAGTTTTCTTTTCGGACTCATTTTCCAAGAGCGACGTGTATAAAAATTGTTTCTTTAAAACCCACGTTCTAACGTTTTAAAAATGTAATTACATAGATGTGTATCAATCTCAAGATGATCACTCACCGGCCAACTTGATTGTCATCATAACTTACGCCGAAGATATTGTGGGAGCCCTTATTTTTAAATACTACCTGCATAAATAAGACTACATTATGATTTCCAATTAGTAGGAAATGTAATATGTTTGAACAATTATCTCTGTTATCTGACGCATTTAAAAATTAATTAATATTAAAATGGCCTCTATTTAATTCAATTTCCTCTAATTAATTTGAAACTTGTTGATTGAGGAAACGGATCATTCATGTCCGACTTGAAATCATGATTCTCACCATAATTTGAAAGAAGTAGTTTCGAATCCTTAACTATAATAACATTTTTATATAAATATCTTTTTGAATATCTGTTTGAAAATTCTATTATTTTATAATTGCCGGCTCGGCGTCGAAAATTAAAACTCAAGAAAATAATAAAGTAGAAATGATGGATTATTGTTTGTTATTAATAAGTATATTTGTATTTTAATTATTTTCTTCTTTTTTTTCTGTAGGATTTAGATTGAATTTTATTTAAGAATTTTCATTGTACTTAAAAGTGAATTAATGAATAATATTTAAACGATTATTCAGATATCGTGTGGTGTGGTCTGGTGTGATGTATGTTTCAGAAAAACATTTTCTTTATCGTGCCAACGTTTCGATCTTTTATCGAGATCATCTTCAGGGCCTGGATTTACAAACATTGTTTATATTTAAAAAATACATTTAGGATGTGGAAAAGTGAATTTATACAATGCAAAATATATTTTATATTCAATCCAAGTATTTCTACTCACTCAAAGTGTTTGTCTTGTGCGTAATTAATCTTAACTAGTCTCTACACAATATTTAAATGTTTAATAACTGATTGGGGTTTTAATTTTTTTTTATTGGTTGTTTTCTGATTTGAATACAGTTAATGATAATCTCAGATCCTGGTATATTTCTTGCTCTTGTTGTGGGCTGATTACTTATTTCTGATTTTTTTATTTTATTTATTTATTAGATACTTTTACATACATTTTGTACGAAGTGACTACAAGGGGAAATCTCTAGGACCTTACACATCCTTGTGGCAGAGGGCTTAAGTGTATTTGTTGATTTGGCCAAGAGAAATTAGAACAGTGGTTACAATTAAACTTATAACCATTTGCAGAAAGAATACATTCATATGGAAGTTACAAATAATTACATATATTTTAAATTACAAATCATAAATCGTTGACTTGTATTGGTTACTTATTATTTGTACTTGTATTTGTTAGTCCATTATATTTAGTGTCTGATTAACCAAATTATTTTTTTTTTCAATTAATGAACATTGTAAGGTTTTGGTTGAAATCAACAACTTAGTGTCACGAGCGGGTTTCGAACCCACGACCTTCGGCTCAATACGCCGCTGCTCTAACCAATTAAGCTATCGTGACTTCGTTCCCTAGGACACCAACTTCCCCATGGAGAATCGAATCCTAATTACACAACATGAAAATTCCCAAAAGGGGGGAAAATTCGAAAGGCTCTAAGTTGACATGAGTAATTGGTGTCCGAGTGGAAACGAAGACACGATAGCTTAAGTGGTTAGAGCAGTGGCGTATTGAGTCGAAGGTCGTGGGTTCGAATCCCGCTCTTGACACAAAGTTTTTAATTTCAGCCAAAACCTTACATAAAAATGTTAATTAATTGAAAGAAGTATTGGGTTGTCCGGAAAATAATGCAGGATTTTAAGTTTTCATTAAAAAAAATCTATATAAAATATTCTGTTTACGTTTACAGGATTACTCATTTGTATGAATGTCAACACTTATTAATCCTCTTCCAAATGATATTGTTTGTTTACCTCTGTAGCATTCCGCTACTTGGAAATAATTCAGTCATCCTTATAATGTCAAAGCGAGAATTTCGTACGATTTTCTTTTACGAGTTTAAACTCGGCCGAAGCGGAGCCCAAACGGCTAGAAACATTAACCAAGTCTGGGGCGAGGGTTGTGTTAATGAGTGCACTGTGCAAAGGTGGTTTAAAAAATTTCGGGAGGGAGATTTCAGCCTTGAAGATGAAGAAGGTCGTGGAAGGCCTTCCTCTCTTAATGATGATGTTCTGCGATCAGTGGTGGAAGAAAACCCCAAAACAACTGTTCGAGAACTTGCAGAGCAACTCAAAGTCAGTAAAACGACCGTCGCTGACCACCTCAAGGCGATTGGAAAAGTGAAAAACTCGAAAATTGGGTTCCACACTCATTAAACGATCGCCAAAATTATTGGAGCTTGGCTATGAAACTTTGCCTCACCCACCCTACTCTCCGGACCTCTCGCCTACTGACTACCATTTTTTTAGACACCTGGACCACTACTTACAACACATAATATTCAAAAATCAAACGGAACTGGAAAATGCATTTATTGACTTTATCAATTCTAAAAATTCTGAATTCTACTCAGACGGAATTAATAAGTTACCAACACGTTGGGAGAAATGTATTGAGAGTATGGGAAATTATTTTGATTAAAGAACATTGCTTTAAAGTAACTAGTTTCTTTTTTTTTGTTTAATACCAAAATCCTGCATTATTTTCCGGACAACCCAATATTTATTAGAGCAAGTGGTCAGGGATGATGGTGAAATATAGAGCCACCATCCCCCCCCCCAGTTTTGGGTCGATGGCGGACTATTTATAAAAGTTCTTCATCGACCCCTAGATACTGCAATAAAATTTTAAATTTGTCTGCTCTCCGCTTTTCCCGCATTATAGCTTCGGAAGGTACCAAACGAAAAACCTTTTCGTTCATGAACTGGATTGATTTGGGGGAATGATACCCGTACGATTTCGATTCCCAGTTAGAAGATCGGGACAATTGGAGTTCTTAGCTCATGGTCATCCGACAGAAGATGGTATCGGGAAGAGTTTGTACGGTCGGCTCGAGAGCTAAACCGTTTTTTACTTTACAAGGATTTACAGTACTCCCATTATTAAACTTAAATACCCAAAATACTGAACTTTCAGCGATTGAGTGATGTTTTTCATGTTAGGATAAGTTGTTCTACCTTAACCACACTCTTTACCGAGAAACTGAGGTTTCAATTTGTGCATTGTGTAACCTTTGGGAGAGGGAGACGTCGTCCATTTGTTGGATTTGTGTCCCGTCCTATCAGAATTTATATATCTCCATATGAGCCACGAGAAGGTGTGCAGAACCCAGCTTATTCCTGAATCGTAAGAATTGGTTACACGTTACAACAGATTATATACGCGCGGCAAGTTTGTTATTTTTAAGAGGGTTCGCAATAGCAGAGGTCATATCAACCATCGAAGTATCGGTGTTTTTGAAAATAAAAAGTTCGCTTGTAATATGTCGGGTTCGAATGTAAAACGTTTCGGCCAACGACGTCCCCGGCATAGCTTGTTCTTATCTTTTTGAACTAATTAAGGAATTGAAATTATGTTAATACTTTTTTAAATAAAAAAACCTTCATCCTTACTACATTTATTCTTATTACTAGTATTTTTAAAATGTATTTCATTTGTCTGGCACCACCGACCGCTATCCGTTCCCATCAATCACTTCTCACGCATTCGAAGGACTCCGTCACCGTAGTTTGAGTCCATAACGTCCATAACGCTATACGCTTCGACGGTCCGAAACATCGTCTCCCGTGATGCCGGGGTTGCAACAATGGTCATACGCAAGTGCTTGGGCGGAGGTCATAGATAGGAGCCTCTTCTCTAAGTTCCCGCCAGGAGCATCGCAACTAAACCACTACGAGTCCTTTCCCATTAAAACATATACGCCAATCACATACTTCGGCAGTTCACTGATATGAAGAGTGCTTCTATGTATAGATATTTTATTAGGATGCATCTTGAATCCGATGAGGTGCGTGTTCTAAGCGAAGTTACGCCGAATCGAAGGGCTGGTCGTAAATCTTGCGCAAGGATAAGTTGAAGATGGCAATAGGCAATAATTGCCGGGGATCAACTGCGTGACCCGAACCGCTTTCTAAATCCATTCACTTCCAATAAAGTTTCATTCCAGAACATTAAATATAGTAATCGGTACTAAATATTCATGAGAAGGCCAGTCATTTTCATTCAAGGAGCGCAGATTTCAATCGCCACCATTTTAACACCCGTTTCTCAGCTATTTTCCCTTCAAGATAATGGAGTAGTTCAACGACCGCCGAAAGAGGGAGAGAATCGAAGAAAATAACGTTTTAACGTACAGATGATACTCTTCAGTTATACTAACAATATGTTTTAATGTTGATGGTTTTGTGATATGAGGAAGGGGGTTGTGTTGCGGTTTCGTGGCTCGGAACAGGTGTATTTAAAAAAAAAAGCGGAGGCAGCACGCTCGGAGTAACTACGACGAGAATGAGATTTCTGCCCCCCGGCAGATGGACAACAACGCTTCTTGCGGCTTACCGACCGACCGCATCCTATTCGGCGACACTTTCAGGCCCAACGCTCTCTCAATTAAATTAAATTGTTCCCATTTATAATTTCTTCCATTTCGTCAATTACCTGACACTTCCTGACACGATTCACCAGAAGGTGGCAATGTTGAAGCCGCTTCCGGCGAACGAATTGTTCCGTTGTAACTGATCGAGTTTGGTCTTCTCCGACCATTTCGGTCTGCGTTTCTTGGTTTTGGCCTTCTAATCCAAACTACAGTAAGGATTCGAGTTTATGTTTAAACGAGGGATGTTGTCAAATGAAAGAACACGTTTTCTAAGCTTTCCCGCAGATGTAGATGGATATGTACGGTCGGGCTGTGCAATATACTTCGCCCTTTAAGAGGTTTTTAACACTACGTTCTGTACTTATAGCACTCCTAGTTCATGTGGGAACTTGTTTAGTAGGCCCGGTTTGAGTAGTTGACTCCGTGGTGACTCCCCTGCTTCATTGCAGAATCTATAAATGCCATGTTGTGCTATACCCATCTTCTTGCCATTCCGTCTGTAGTGTCCTGTTAAAAATCCTGTTAGCATTCGACGTTTTTCCTGCTTCCTTTGAAGTATTCTGTGGTTTCTTTTTTTCCAAAATTTGTTAGAAGGTTTTTGCATTGTTTGTCCAATGCATAATTTTGAGAGTGACTCTCAACACGACATGCAAGAAGGGCACAATTAATTACACAGCAGACAAACATTTTGAGCACTGAAGAAGATCTCAATAAAGATGGCACGATGAGGAAAATTTTTTAAAAGATTTCTGAAACCTACATCACACTAAACCGCATCTCATTTTTTTTTTTAATTTTGAATCAACCATTTTACCCGACACATTAACCATTTTTAACTTCTAATTACGATCTTTTCTGTCAAATTAACCCTTTCCCTACCAAAATAGCACTTTTTAATTTTAAGATATTCTTTTAAATTTCCAATTGAAGAATGAAAGAATTTTTAATTTCAAATTAATCTTGGCTTGAAAGCATTCAAACCACTGAGAAGACTCATGTAACGTCAAATGTCTGCACAACTGAAAGTTCTTCGTCTTGAAAAAGAAAAAGAAGCACAACAGTAACGAAGGTAGGAGAGCTTTTATTTAAGAATGAGTGAGAGTTTGAATGGGTTTGAATCCAAGAACTGTACGCGTTGGGTGTTCAAATGACTGCTGTTGACAACGCCCGTTGCCCCCCCAACCACGGCGGCTGGATGGATGTGACCGATGCCTTGCGCCGAAGTGCCTTGAGGTTGGGTGATTCTCGAGACCTGGCAACAATAATGAAGACACATTTTTATATAGAAATAATCAAACTATGAAAATAATAGTAACATTAAA
>CM077101.1:22790265-22832365 GCA_039619505.1 Cimex hemipterus
CTCTCTCTCTCTCTCTCTCTCTCTCTTTCTCTCTCTTTCTCTCTCTCTCTCACTCTCTCTCTCTCTCTCACTCTCTCTCTCTCTCTCCCTCTCTCTCTCTCTCTCTTAATACGAAAATACCCTAAGATTGAAGCTATCGAAACGGAAGACTATATTATATATAATAACAAAGCGTAATTGGTCAAATAATGGCGTTTGATGAGATGTCATGTGTTGACAGCATGTGGCTTCTCCACGAAACCCTGCTAAAACAATGGAATCCATTTCTTGAAATGTTTTCCCACACGATTTGAACAAGACCGTATATTAGGTTTTGTCTGTGGGCACAATACCTTCTTTAATCTTTGTTCACTCCTTAATGGTCGGAGGCGGAAATCCAAACCACTCGATGCCCTTTCTAATGTAACCACATTGGTTTATTTCCGTAATTGGGTAGATTAGCCTTACCCCAGCACCTGGCGAGAGGCTGTAATAAAGCAAATCTTCCTGGAATCACTCACTTTCACACACGGTCAAACAAATGTTCACAACTTTCGTTTTTACACGAAATCTCTTTCTATTCTTTTCCGCTTAGGATCACGCAAAGAAAGGAAAAACTTACTGGATGAAAAAAGAAGAAACACCGCACAACTGGAGTCAAGGGGTGCATTAACGCCCTCCTTTGTGTGAAACACGATCACTGAGCTTCAGAGATTCTCTTAAATCGTTTTCTTAAAATTCACATCACAGTATTATTTCCTCTAAATTGCAATCAGTTCAAGTCAGTGAAAGACTCTTACCTAGAGAAGAACATAATTAGTTTAATAACTTTACAGGTTTGTTATTTAATATAGTTGTACATTGAAAAATCAGGGGTAAGGACAATTTGACTCTGAATCTAGACTGGTGGCCTGTATAATGCTTTTTTTTTCCAATGAAAGGCGTCTTTTAGCAAAACCTTTCAAATAATTTTGAGCTAACTGGAAGCAATTAGATGGGGCGGTAGGATGATACTTAGTGTGTACTACCCGTATATATTTTTTACAACAGCAAAGATATCAACCCTTGGGGTGTCGGTTTTTTTGAAAAAGAGCCCTTTGAAAGTATGTCGGGTTCGAATGCGGGGCCGGTGGATTCGAACCCAGGACCTTAACCTCGTAGAAATGAGCGCCGTGTCGACGTTGCGGCCACCGACGCCCCCGATGCCTGGTTTTAATAATAATGATCTTAGCAATTTTTCACGGTTGGGGAAGTCTTATTACTGCGTTAATTAAATGCGTAAATATTATCATTACTTTTTGAAAATTTCTTTCTAAATTTCTCCTGTTATCAGGTCGAATCCTGGAGCTTTTCTAGTATTTAGATTGGTTTTGATTTCTTTGCCTGTTTTCTTCGATGTAAAAGTTTTAATAACATTATTCTTTCGTAGAGATTATGTACGAGACGCTTTGAGAATATGTCATGGTTTAAACCAAATGAAGTGCAAATGTTTTAGCTTCGTTTTTATTGGCCATTCATTTGCCCAAATGAATTCTTCCCATGAATATTCCTTTTTTCTAAGTGATGGATTTTGGACGAGAAGGTTTTTTTTGTATAGCTTTCCATTACGAATAGTATGCTGTTAGGTTTACCGTATAGTTTCTTCTTTTTTTTCCCCTGGGGCTTCCGACGTCTAGGTCATTTCAGCCCCAAGCTAAATCAATTCTCTATTTATACTTTCAAACTTCATACAAATGAATACATTAATACACATAAATACTTCCATACAATACACTCATACCGTTTGGTCGGAGGAGTACTTGATATTCCTCCACCGGTCTATACTCAAAGTAATCTAGATTGGGGTCGATTCCGCCATCGACCCCGAACCCACACACTCATACGCTCTCAACGTTCGAGGGGCAATGATGATGTTACATTTCACCCTCACCCCTCGCCATTCACGCTAATAAATACACGCACTCAGACAAAACATATATACACACAACACATGAGACATACTATATATAATTAAAAAAAAACTAATTTCCCCTAATTAGGTTTACATACAATGCTGCAATGCTAGAGTACCATCTTCAGATTGGATGGCCCCTACACGCTCCCTGTGGGGAGCTAAGGCATGGCATGTTTCCAGTATGTGGGACACATCGAGCAATTTTCTCTGCATACTACTACATTATTTTGTATCTTTCAAACTGTGTGATATTATTTTCATTTCCGGCTTTACAATGAAACTGATCCTTTGTTTCTAAATTCACCTTCAGCCTGTTGATGTTTTCAAATTGAAATAACAAAATAATTTAAAACAATTATTTCAAAAATTTTCAGCAAATAACCTGGAGATGTATTAAAAAAAGTTAATTGTGATATTTCAGTGTACATTCTATGACATCGGCATTCATGTGATACCTTGTATACCTGCATTAGAAAAAAAAAATTTTTTTTAAACATAAATATAGTTAGTTAGTTTTCCAGCCATTAATATTCAGTTCAATGATTTTTTGCAAAATTTTTCACAAGGCACAGAGTCGGGTGATTTGCGAAAAGCTACAAAAATCGTATTTGCGTTATGAAATTAGTGTATTGAAAGCAAATATTAATTTATTCGAGTAATTTATGGTGTAGCTGGTGTTGAAATTTCAATTATATCAAGCTTTAGTATTTTATAGAGTATCCGTAGCCAAAGGCGTAAACGATAAAACTGAAGTACTCGTATAAAGTATGAACTTCAAGTAAATTTTAAATAAATGTCACAATAAATACATGCTGCAAGAAATGTAATTTTATTTTTGATTTTTCCATCTTTGAACGGGGAAAACTCCGTAAAATGGCGAAACCTGAGATAAGATTAATTTATTAAAGGGTGGACATATTAAAGGAAAAGATTAATTTTAGCTACATATTTGCTTTGTGGTGAATTATCTACGCCCAAAAGGTAGAGGATAGGACGGGAAGATGTAATTAATCGAAGCACTCGAGAGCTGGCCAAGCATTTTTTGTTCTTGATACTTGAATTCTATGCTGTGCACGTTAAACAACAGTAATTTTGAAAAAAAATATTAAGAGAGTATTTGTCATGTCCATTCTTCTGAAAGAAACGTTCAACGACAATTACTTTTACCAAGTTGCTGACGGTTGCTCTGCTATCTCGCCCATCATATTCACTGGTCACAACGCCTTCAAATTACCATCTGTCACGGTTAATGAATTAATGAACAAAATGGAGTCGTTTCTATAATAGAATGCAACAATACCACATGAAGTGGCTCCGATTTTGCAGCCATTCTGGGATCTCTATACTGTTTAAGTTCCAACATAAAGTTCCTTAATTATTATTACATCCAGGTCCATAATGCTTCTAACGGAACAGAAATCCATACCTCATCACCCCTGCCTTTGTTCACTTCTCCAAAAATAGACTCTCTGGCATTGACCTTATCACAGCCTAAATCCTTCTACTTGACGTTTAGTTGACTAAACTACTCGCTACCGTTAAACCTGTCCATAATGCTTCTTCATATCGTGAAGTCTGTCTACTCCCCCTCTGGGCAAATGTATTCGAGAAAACTCCCCCAACCTTCTCCCAGACCGCCAGCTTGGGTTCTGACCTCAACACTGCCCAAGAGCTACGCGTTCCAGAACATCCTCATCAAGCGTTTGTCCTCGTATGGCATGAAGGCAGTTTATAAAACAAAAGCGCATCCTACCAAATACCCTCTACTTAATCGTTCGTTCCAATCTATCAGATTCTTCAGAGTCCACCAAGCATGGGACTATTCCGACTATCCTCCTCAGGGAGATGTAGTACAACAGGCTATCCTCTAGCCCGATCTCACAATTTCTTCGGAAGAGCCCTAGGCACATTTCTTGACAATAGCCGAATGGATCAATCATTGGCTTATGATTTATTGATGAAAAACCACCAGTTAATCGACGCAAAGCCCTCCATACAATATTCTTCAATAAAACTACCATCCCAAAAACCGACTCCGTCCGATTGTTTAGGTTACGCCTAGACCCAAGTCTCACCGGAAATCAACACATACGACTAAAACGACTGGACTTAAGCAAACATTTCGGATTAGTGTACATTTAAAAACAACTAATAATCTAAAAGAGAATATTAAAACCAATTTGTACATACGGACTAGAACTGAGGAGCACCGGTAAACCTTCCAGCATCCAAACTCTTCACAGCCATGATGAACGCTCCTTACTGTCTTCATAATGGCCACAAAATATTTTCCACTTTCCACTTGTTTCGTCCAAAAGAAAATACCCGTACAAAATCCCACAAGACGACTTAAGAGGATTAATCTTCACGTATAATTGGAAGACCAACAATGGTTGATAATTCCTCTCGCGATACATGACCAACGCCATTGTAAATATTGTACATCCATCTCATTACAGAATGTAAATAAGGTACAGTTTGTAATAAATATAAAATTTAAAAAACAAATCACTCAAAAAACTGTAATAATTTTTCGAACCAAAACCGAAATGAGTAATATTACCTATGAACTTACGAGTTGGGGGAAGGAACGATGGTAAAAATTATGTTTAACTTATTTACTGCACTGTACACAATCTAATTTAAAAAAAACTCTATATATAAAATTCGCCACGATAATGAGGGAAAGTCTTACTTCAACTTCCTCCCTCAGCATCTATTTCGATACTTCGCATACCATCGAATTTCACATGATTATATAGAATTTGCGTTTTAAGCACATTCGTCGTTTTTGTTACATTTTTATTTCACGTACTCCATGATATAAAGAAAAATGGACGATTAAAGCCCGCAGCAAGCTGTTTCATAGGATCACAGTCGGCGAGCTCTTCCCCGGTGGTTTCCATAATGACCCGACAGAAAATAAAAACGTGATTAGTACAAGCATTATCGGTAAGCAGGTGGAGCCACCCGGGAACTCGGCACCTGCCACTCTCTTAAATTACCCTTGCTAAGGCTCGAGCATCCACCGTTATTTATACTCAAGTCTCCAACTATGACTTCCGCCACTTGTATGATCTTTCTGATTGGTACGAAATAGGACAAAAGACAAGAGTGGTCGTAGTCTTGGAATTCAATAATATAATTAGTAACCTCGATGGTGATAATTGGATGATGATAATGTTCGATATTCTTGTTAAGTAAGGAATGTAAAGGAAGGAAAGTAATGTAGTTCTTGTCAGACAAGAGATCTCACTTTGGGTGTCCCGGATGAGAGTCAAACCACTTTACTATCGTTCATATTATTCTCAATCAGACAACCATGTGACGAGCGGGGATTCTAACCCAGGACAGGTAGCGTTTCAAATAAAAATCAGCACAACTCGCACCTGTTATTTGGGCGCCGCATAGGGGGCATCTACGGGATGTTATGTGAATCAGGCGATGCCCATCCCTGGTGGTCATCCCTGTACCCATAGTCCGGTGTGGCCAATTCGTAATCGGGTCATCCCTTTGGTTTTCGTTATTGTTCTCATTTGCCCACGGTTTGCTCGATGGGTATATTTTTTTTAATTTGTCGGTCATTACAGCCTAGTTGTTTTGCCAATCCACAATTAAATCTTTCGTAATTTCCGATAGTTGTTTTAAAAAGAACAGAAGTTGTCCTAAAAAAAAATCCGTGGCGAAAACGCGTTGTATCATACGCTCCTTTCGAACAGGAGAGGTTGAAAATGCTGTCCAAATTCAGAGTAGGCAGTGTGATAATGATAACATGGCTGTCAGTCCTGAAACAATACGGAGATGTTTACATGAGGCCGGACTAAGAGTGAAGAAACCATTGCTGCTGAAATTCCGAAAGATCTTTTAAGTTTTGTTGTTGCCAAAATAAGCATTTTTTTTTTAAATTTCACGATAAGGAAGTCCTTCTTATACAGATTTTATTATTTGATCTTCGGCTTCGTACTGTAATTAAGCGAAACAGAACATAACCATTAAGGAAAGAAAATATGTGCAATATGTAAGAAAAATAACGAAACTGATGATATCCGATAACAAATTTGAGACGAATTATCGAATGGTTTTTTGCGAAATTTGCAATGAAGTAACCCTAGTCACAAAACTGTTCACACGAAGACTCCTGATAAACTGGCTCAATTCAAAGATGTAAACATACATAACGAATATTAGGGTGAATATTAGGTTACTAAAAGTTCAACGAACTTAATCCTGTTGCTGTTGTCTGTGATTAAAAAATATGGGATTTGCCAACTAGAGATAATAGAAAACTGTTTACCGATGTGAACAAATCGGCGAGTCATTTCTATTTTTCTCGCGGAGGTGTTGATCTCACTCTATTCTCGCTAATAAATCACTTCAACTGTCTAGACACCGCATACTCACCTCAGAGTACTCGGTATTCCTTGGGTGTGGTTTGATTTACTCAGTTGTCTCTAATAACGTACTTCTAAAGTGCAGGTATCCTTTATTACATGTTCCTTCAATGCAGTTAGATATTTGCTGATGTTTGATTAAAAAAAAAAAAAGAGAGATTTTACTATCATTTATCATTTTCTTGTTTCCATAGGCGGAACCATATTCGTTTTAAACTAATTTGTTTTTATAAATTAGTTTTTTGAAGTATATTTTGTTTTTATTTTTAGGACTTTTTCCATTTATTGGTTGAAAAACGGTTAGCCCCATTTTTAAATTATATTTTCGAGAATGGCGGTTTTACGACGAGTAAGTGACCGTTTGTGCGGTAACAAGGCGTGCACAAATTTACCCGCTATCTGATGCCTTCTGTCCGTTTAGCTCAAAAGGTAGAATCTCGTAGTTTCCTCATAGTTGTAATTGCCGCGGACAATATCTCTTTGAGAAAGAGAGAGAGAGAGAGAGTGAAAGAGAGATTTGCCGGTTGGCCAAGTGTGAACATGATGAGGAAGATAGAACTATATCGCACAATGGTATCACCGGGGGTCGACTAACTTGTTTTGGCAGTTCGTAACGTCTGCCTTGATCTTCAGATACGCCGTACCTTTGTAAACCCGGGAGATATGGCGAAAGAATACTGTTCATAACGACGATGCCTGATTCCACAATTGGTAAGGAAACAAGGATTGTTACTTAACATCAACTTATCTCTCAATCTTAGAGATTAATTGGATTTTGCAAGAAGAAAAACATGTCCAAATATACCAAATTACTTTTTTTCTAACCCCCGTTAGAAACAGACAAATTACAATCTTTTTGCAATAATATTGATAAAGTTGCATATTTTTGAAATTTGCCGTCTTACGTCGAGATGAAAAGGCATATTTTATCGTTTTTTTTTATCAGCCTAATTACGTTATTTACAGGAATCTATTGGAGCACACCTGCAGAGGACTCACGTTCTATCAAAATTAACATCAGCCAATAATTATAAAAATAAATACCTAATTATCGTTATTAACCGGAACTGGTAGTAAGGTGAATCCATTATGTCCAAAATGGACGATAAGACATCCAATTACGTCTAGTTACACTCAACATACTCGGTAAAATCCGCACGTATAAGTGGGTGATATTTGTAAACATATATTTTATGACGGTATGAATTGAAAGCCTGCATTGATTACCAAACTACAGCGTTTATGTCAAAACCTACCGTTTCCAATGTCAACTCATATAAGGTCGTATCCTCCACGCTACAGTTCCGGGTTCGAATCTTGCTTTTATTATTGAAAGTAATATTTCAAAATGTAAAATTATTTGACTTTTCATCGCGCCTGATTGCACATGAAGCCCTCCTGTATGACAGAAACTTAGTACAATATATATAATTAATTACTCAATAATAATTAGTTTTAATGCGGTAATGAAATGGGTCTTAAAGCTAATTGATAATCGTTAGATCTATAATAAGTATTAAATCATAAATAAATCTTCCCCAAGTCCCAACTGCGTACCATCTACTCTAGTGACGTTCCTTAACATCCCATCACCATCATTATCACTTATAAACACCAAACCGAAATTATTGAAAAAAAGCTAACGCTAAGGTAAAAAAAAAAAAAAAAAAAAAAAAAAAAAAAAAAAAAAAACGCAAAACGTAGATTCAAAACCGTTGAAACTGGATTGGCCCCTAAAGTATTAAATTTTGGGTCTAGCTACTATCAGCTCTGATGTTTGACCTATGGGACAGATCAAAGTCCGTAGGCATTAAATAATAAACAAATCTCAAGGGTGATGTTGGAGATTTTCTGGTTTTGTACGAGCTGTGGCGTTCCACAAGGGAGCAATCTTAGTCCCATCCTGTATACCATTCACTCTGCTGAATTTCCTGCACATTACCATCTACATGGATGATGTGCAACTTTAACCCGAATCCTAGCCAAGCCATCTCCAGCATCCGAGAACATATTTTTTTTAAACAAAAGCCAGTGCAATAAATGGAGAATAATGGCCGATGGTATGTATTGAGACTATTGCCTCTCGTTCTACTGTACATTAGTAAAACATCTCAAATTCTATGTGTCTTAATAAGGCTTGATATAAAGTTGGTATGATAACGACGTTTATAGTTATTTTGTTAAACGCAACTTCTCAGAAGATGGTAAACGTGTGGGGTCCTCATTAATTATTGAAATATCCCTTGTACTCTATTATCTTGTTTATCTAACCGCCAGGAACATTAGGGAAATCTATGATTTCTTTGTTGATCCTCAATCCCGAGTCGCCTTGAGTTGTTCTCCAAAAAGCCTTTCACATTTCCAATCTGACCTTATTTCCAAATTATCCCTTGGATTGTTAGGACGGTCGCCCTGGCGGCCTTTGTCTCTGAAAGGGTGCTTTATTACCACCTTCTGCATGTTTGGAAGTTTCTGCCGTTTATATACTTAATATTTCTATTATCGAAATAATAGCTGTTATTAAACCGATCATCAATAGGAAAAAAGTTGCCTTGAGGTTGTCTCGGGGTGAAAAACGCAGATAGAAATCGTTTCGGGTGTTGTAGCCTGGTGTAGGTAGGCGGAAAAGTATTATGCTGTGTTCGGTTTATGTATATCCTTGAGTGAGAGATCATCAACTGAGATAGCGCCATTAGCGGGAGATTACTCCTCCGCAACATCATGAAATCAATCAGAGGCTCCCATCATTTTTGAAATTCGGTAATCAAATAGTCGTGCTCTCATCGCTTGTAATCAAATGGTCCCTGTTTCAAAACCGATGTCACGAACATCAATTCACAATTATCTTTTCCAAAGGTTAATTTCAATATTTTCTTCTTCTTTTTTGCCGGGAGTTGTGATACGGGCGGGAATTTGGTGGACGCCGCCGTTCCGGATCGTGCCTCGTGTGACCAAACCGACACAGATGACATCACTGGCGAATTCTCTGCTAATCGAGTTTGAAAAATTATCGGTAGGCTTATGATGATTGAAGATCTAACCGCATGGCAAAATCGCGGAATGTTAATTTGTGCCGGGAAAAAAATCTTTACAAAATGACGCTTGATTTTATAAAGTAATAATATCTTAAAAATGATTACACTTCTGCCCCCCCCCCATCAAAACCCTTAATCTAGGAACGCTCCCAACCAATACTGTTTATTCTTTACAGCAGAGGACATAGTGTTGACATCTTGTTGGTGTATTTAAAACAATACATAGGAAAAACCACTTTACTAGGTTATAGCTTTACATTTCTACGTTCAATGTCTATGCTTTCTCCTGACAGGTTCAGTATTTTTATGTCCCTGCATTGTCAATCGTGTTTAGGTGGTGCTTGTTCCCAGTGTTTGGAATTTTTAGTTAATCGTTTTTCTACCTTCAACTTGACACACACTCCGGTGCGCCTATCTGTGGTCCCGTGAGTAAGAAGGCTACCCATTCTTTCAGTAACCAGCCCGTTCCTTTCCTTCTATACCCTCGTATCCTGGAACTTCAAAATAACCTTTGGTTTTCCTAAAATCTTTAGGCATTTCCACGTAGTTACAAAGCTCCTGTCATATTCTTTATTAACACACTACCCAGAGTTGGACTGCATGGGACTCGACTTGAAATTTAAAACAAGACCAAGGGGTTTACTTTGGTTGTAATTCGCCATCTTTGCCATTATCGTTTCATTCTCCTTGTCCATCCGTGTACCACAGTAAGGCCTTCAAACATAGGGTTGCCTTTCTTCCAAAGATCTCTTTGAAGGTATCATCTCGTTGAAGTTCATTTCCTCCAGAAATTTGTGATGGTTTTCATTATATTTTATTTTCCATATCTCAGGAGTTCTTCCAGTCATCCATAATAACGGAAGATCAGAACTTCTTTCAGTCATTTTTACGTTCACACCATCGGAACTTTGTTCAGTCATTTGTACAACCACATGAACGGAACTTGATCCAGACATTCATAAAAACGCACGATCGGAACATCATGCATAAGTTTTCACATGAAACAAGGTTTTGCCCAATATCAGCCATAACACTGAGGAGTATGATGATGTGATATTTCAGGATGTCGTGTACTGCGCTCTTTAAGAGCTATTGTATCCCCCGTTCTCTGCCTAATGCACATCAGTGAGTCCTAATTCATCAAGAAACTTGATTAATAGGCCCGGTTTTATTGGTTGAAGCTCTTCTATGTTCACATTATACACCCCAAAACACATCCTCCTAGGGCTAATGTAGCTCCGCAGGAGGAAGTGTTTTGGGATGTATAATGTGACCATAGAAGAGCTTCAACCAGTAAAACCGGGCCTATTAATCAAGTTAGTAAATGTGTTAGAGTCTCTTCCGCCTCCTTGGCAGAATCTGAATGTGCCATCTTGGATTTTTCCAATTTTCTTTAGATGTCCATTTAATCTACGATGTCCTGTTAGGATTTGCAGTCTGTTCCCGCCTCCTTTGACACATTCTGTGATTTCTTTCTTGCCTAAATTGGTTAGAAGATTCATGGATCGTCTTTGTCCAATAAGAGAATTCCAAAGATCCCTCATTTTATTTTTGTCCTTCTGTCTGAGCTATTAGTTAATAGTGTGGATTCTTATGCCACAGAAGGGTTCGGGTCCTGTCAGCGGTGTAGCTGCCCCTTTCCTTGCAAGGGTGTCCGCTTTCTCATTGCTTTCTACTCCCAAGTGTCCTGAGACCCAGAGACTGAGGAGTAGGGAGGATTTTAAATTAAAATCTCCCCATTTTATACCTCTTTTTCAAAACCTCTGTGGCGGGTCAGCCGATATAATGTTACCCTATTGTAGGACGACAAGGATATGGACGGCAAAAAATTTGAACGAATCAATGATTTTTTTCTTTTCTTTCATTGCTTGCATCTCGATTTAAATTTAAATTATTTTTTGTTCCCTTAAAATAGCACGAATTTGACCCAAATATAAGAGTTTTCTAGCATGCATAAACAATGGAAGAGACGTCATTGCCTGCGGTTGAAAAACATTGAAACCAAATCTCTCGAGATGAGGCATTGTCGAATATCGGCCAAACGTGGAAACAGCGTGTTTAATAGGAATTTTCCCTATGTTTACCCGGGATGGACGTTTGTCCAAGCCCAGTGGAGCGCATCTCCACCTCCTTGCGTCAGTCCCTCAATAGCACGTAATTAAACTCAATCTGGGCTCATAATTAGAGTGACAATGTGGGGAGAGGAAGTGAAGCTAAAGATTGTCATTAAACCGCTCCTAGGGCTGTGGTTAGGTCGGCTTTGTGTTTGCCAAACTGTATGGAAAAGGTCAAACTGGCCCCATAAGTGTAACGTACTTCCACCTTCTATCCTCACCCAGCTCGCACACTTCCATTCACACACTTCGGACGCCCCTGACCGGAACGGAACGACAACGAAATCCTTTCGGCCAACAATGACGACGCCTCACTTTGACATTCTGCTCAATAACATTTTGAAACACAAACACACAAGAACTATGCGATGACATGTATGATACTTTAACGATGACTTATTCCACTGTTGTATTAAACTAATTTTTTCTTTGCAAATATTTAAGCCATGAGGGAGATTCTGTTTTGCTTAATGTTTGCTACTAGGTCAGAGATAATATTAGCCTCTGCGAACAACCCACATCTACAACTGTCATAGTAAATTCTGGGCAAAAAATTTCACCTAGAGTGGCTTTTACGTTAGACCCCACATTGAAAGAATTTAAAGTATACCGGTGTCTGAGATGTCTCCATCTCGTAGAAACAAAATCTGTGATATTGAGTGTACGAGGGGTTTGAAGGCTGCGAACAAGATGACAGATTAGCAAAAACATAATGCCTTGAAGCATGCTAATCGCGGAACTGAACAAATCGAAGGAGATATAAATGATTATGTACTGGATGAATCCACTGAGTCAAAACAGTCAAACATGGTATATATTTTGGCATGCTTTTTATGTAAGTGTGCATGGAAAGTTTGGCTTTAATAACGCGGAAATCGCTATTACGAGCTTTGATTTAACCGGCCGTATATGTCGTGGAATGGAAGAAAGCTTTTGAATCTCAAGAGTGAAACGGTTCGCATGAGCTTTGATAAAGAGCCGGTTTCACACCCTGGGGACGCCTATTTTTTTACGCCTTTTCAAAACAAAGTACTCCAATTCTCAAATAGGGCCGATTTCAATAGAAGCGTGCTTAGCGGCCGACATCATAGACCTAATTACAGAATGGAAAAGTAGTGAGAAAAAAAATGCAGTTTCAAAAAAAAAAACTCGACGTCCTGACTATTCTGTAATATATAATAAGCCTTGGACAAAAGAGTTCCTTTCACGACGCAGCTATTGGTATTTAAAAGGGCGAATAATATCAAAGAAAATGCCGCACTCATTTAAATAACGCTCGCCTTTTATCAAACTATTGGGTTGATCCATACAAATGGATGAATTTTTCCGTACCCCTAACGTTTCAAATAATGAAATGCATCGAATTTCATTCTCCACAGTAATAGCCTGTCGTACTTTAAAAGCAGAAATTATTTAATAATAAAATCATTATTTCTTCCTACCGTTGGCTTATAATTACCGCGTGGCACAACGGTTAGGGCGCCCGACTCTTATTTGTCACGCTAGCGATTCTGGGTTCGAATCCCGGGTTTGCATCCGGCTTTTCAGTTGAAAATGCTATGAAACTAATTAAATTGGCTTAGACCCTCGTCTGCGACGACAACGGGTAGGTTGTACGTTAAACATCTCATTAGGGAATATAACTTTGTTCCTTCTGAATAACCTCTTTTCGTCCCAAATTAACCCTTTCATTAAGCATTAAAAAAAATGGTATGTAGATAACCATCTAAAGTAAAATGCCTCAATATTTGAGACTTTTTAAAATATGAAATATTTCAGCTAAAAATCCAGGATTCTTCTTTTAATTTAAGAAATGTGAGAAATTGCTGTTTTTAATAGTCGAATTATTTTATATTAAAAAAAACTAAAATCAACTGTTTAAACTGTCCAGCTACATACATTGGTCTTACATCCCAATATCTGGACAGGAGAGTAAAACAACATATCTACGATTGCAAAAAACCGAAACAAAATCGTACAGCACTCGCTACCCACCACTTTGAACAACAGCACAATATTGACTTCAAAAATCCAAAAATACTACATACGGAACAAAACAAATTTAAACGTAATTTTTTAGAAATGGTTTACATCAACAAGGATAAACACAGCATCAATTACAGAACAGATACATGCAAACTCAGTCGAAACTACGCCAACATCATTAATCAAATTCAATATAGATAACATACATATATCATCACATTACATTACACACATCAAATATTTTTCGCATAGTCTAATTGTCCAACAATCTAATTTTCCTTTTCCCATTTATCCCTTTCTACATAATCCTGAAAGAATAAAGTGGCCGAAATATTACCAACACATTGTTTCCCTTTGTCCCTTGTTTGTGTTAAGTTACTGCTGGTACATTTCTACCAGTTTCTGTTTTTTTCATAAATCCCTATATGTCATTAAATTCAACAGATTTCATTTTTGACTGTCCTATGCTTGACTGACCTGTTTGTACTGCACATAAATACAATAAAAAAAAAATTATTTCATCTTTGGTCTATATGAAATTATGAATTGATTCCTACCACATTTTAAAATCTATTTATTGCAACTTGATAAAACAGGATTTACGTACGAAAGCAAATGAAATGCAATGGGTAAAGCCAACCAAAATTAATGAATGCCAGAAAAGTACATGTTACAAATCGCGTGTCGTAGAAGCTGAAATGTAAATGAATAATTAAAACGTTGATAAGTTAAAAAGTGTGGCTCTTAAATAACCTTGTTCTCACATTGGGAGGCGTTCAATTAATCCGATTTCCTGCGGCTCCTCTCGTAGGCTGATGTTGATATTATAACAAGGATCCAGCAGTGTCCTTTACCCACGCTTAACGAACCTGTTTTTAATATCCAACCGTAAAATTGAGTTTTTAAATACGGTTTTGTAAAAATACCTCTGATGGACCTCCTGGAAATCGAGCCTCGTTTTGGACTTTTATTGCTTATAATTTACTAATAACACGCCCGGCCGTGGCATAAGCATGCGGACTTTGTCAACAGGTCGTCGATCGTCACTTTCGTATAATAAGAAATCAGATTTTTTTTTTTTTAGTACCCGTTTCAATAAAATAAGGTGTGTTGTCATTTTTGCTTTTTAATATCAGCATTGTCATTCTGAACGAAATAATTTACTCGAGTTTAATATTATAGATGTTTAAATTAATTATTCTTTTTATGTAAGGTCTTGGTTGAGATGAAAAAGTTGGTGTCACGAGCGGGATTCGAACCCCCACTCAATTGGTTAGAGCAGCGGTGTGTTGAGCCGAAGGTCGTGGGTTCGAATCCCGCTCGAGACTAACTTTTTTTCATTTCAAGAAGAATTAGTTGAAAGACGTAATTTGATCAATTAGACCACGAAACATAATAGATTGTAAATGTAAATACTTACGTCTCTCAGACCAAACAAGCTAAGAGAAGGTAGACAAAAATCTCCTTTTTTCCTACATTTTCTAATTATTTATATAGTACACATGGCAGTTTCTTTTTTCACAAGTACCTTAGAATCATATATAACCGTACTTTGTAATTATAACATGCCCATTGATTCGAATTTCCCCCAAAAAAAAAAATAAATAAAAAAAATAAATAAATAAAAAAAAAAAAAATAAAAAAAAAAAAAATAAAAAAAAAAAAGTGAAAAAGGATAAATATTGAGAAGTCCATAGGATTGAGATGGCATTGCAATGCTACCACCTCGCCCTATCCGTACAGGTAGTTTAAATTTCTTCCTTAAGTGTGTTCTCAAACAGGAAATCCAGAAAGTACAGGTCAACAGGGAAGAAGAGTTAAAGAGAAGAATAATTGCTGCTGCACAAAAACTTCGGGAGAACTTAAATCTCTCAGTACCTGCGGGAGCTGTTCGGAAATTTTTTCCTAAGTACATTGTTGTTTTGTTTTACGTGTGCATTTTTTCTAAAAAGAGAATAAGAAGAAAGAAGAGGAATGCGAACATAATAAATACTTCCACCCCCTCCCCTAAACCGAGACCACGTTTTTTCACCTTTGAAGTTTGGCATCTCTTCCCAAAGAAGTATCAAGTAATGCACACATCATTAGAAAGCTTATTAAATGGAAAAAAATAGTGATTCGACAGTCTCTAAGATTATTTGTAAAAGAGAGGCAAATTTTTGGATCCCTCTGAAAATTTCGGATTTCTGTGCAATTTTACACTTCCTCTGTTATAAATGATAATTAATCGTGTCGGAAATGAACATGGCGTATTCCAGTAGGACATTTATCACTCTTTCAAAAAACAGAGTCAAAACTGCGAATAAATAAGGTAAAAGTTGTGAAAACCGGATTTAACGGCAAGTAAAGGTCGATTTTTTTTCGAAAAAACACAAGAACAATCAAAACTCCACATTGAACAGGGATAGGTTACCCGCTCTGGCGGCTTTCTTTTACGATTTCTTTCATTTTCGATGAAGTTTCCCCCCAAAAAATTTGCACACTGTCCGAATCCATCCCTGTATATTAGCGTTAGGCACGCCGCTCCGTCGATACCAGGGTTTCTGCAAATTTGCAATTAAAAAAAAAATGCAGGTAGAACATATGAAAATTAATTAGAACTAGAAGTTTTAATATAAAAAATATGAACGCTCAGAAGTAATTAAATTAAGAATTTAAATTAATTTTAATTAAATTAAGATTTCTAATTTATAATTAAGCCTTTATTAAATCAATAAAGAAGTTAGGAGATTTAAGAGATTCTTCTTTTATAGCTTTTGCCAGACGAATTGTCCTTTTTCAGTTTTTTTTTTTTTTCAATTTTTAATTAACGCTTTTTTACTTCCAAATAAGCTTTTTAATTTCAACTCATTTTTTAACTTTCAAATTAACCATTTGTTTATTTCAAATGAAACATTTTATGCGCCAATTTTTTTCTTAATCTTTTAATAATAGCTTTATTTTAATTCCACATCTAGCCCTACGTAAAATGAACCATTTTTTTAAATTATCTTTTTTTATCTTCCAATTAACCTTTTGTTGATTGGAAGTTAATTATTTTTGGCAACAAATTAATTTTTTCTTAATTCCACATTTACCCCAAATTAAAATTAGCCATTTTTTATTCCAGACTTTTTTAAATCTTAAAGTTAACTTTTTTAATTTAAAATTAATAATTTTTTGCACCAAATTAACTTTTTCTTAATTCCACATTTACCTCTACTTAAAATTAACCATTTTTTGTTTCAAGATATCTTTTTTTACGTTCGAATTAAACTTTTGTTTATTTCAATTTTAGTTTACTTTTTTCACCAATTAATGTTTTTAAATTTCACATTTACTCTTACATAAAAGTAACCTTTTTACAAATTAACTTTTTCTTAATTCCACATTTACCTCTACTTAAAATTAACCATTTTTTGTTTCAAGATATCTTTTTTTACGTTCAAATTAAACTTTTGTTTATTTCAATTTTAGTTTACTTTTTGCACCAATTAATGTTTTTAAATTTCACATTTACTCTTACATAAAAGTAACCTTTTTACAAATTAACTTTTTCCCACTAAATTAACTCTAACTAAATTAAAATTGGAAAAGCTTAATTTCTTTAAAAAAAAAAAAAAAAAAATCTTAATTATCTTACGTTTTTTAATTGTTCATATTTTTGTTAGTTTATATTTTACACCAACTTCTCTGTTGTTTTTACGCTTTAAAGAAAGGCTTAATTTCAAATTAAAAAAAGAGAATTTGAAGTTTAAAAAAGTTCATTTACAGTTGGAGTATTATTTTAAGATTTAGAAAGGTTTAAATGAAATTATAATCAATTAAGTTGATTTTTCTACTATCCATTGCTCCAATTAAAACAAAAATCCTTTATGTTTATATTTTCTTTTATATGGTTTTAATTTTAATTGATTTTCTTAAGTCATTGAAGAGCCCAATTATTTTATATTTGTGAAAAAGTCTCAAATTATTATTTTGAAATTTTGCTTGTAAATGATTTTAATATTATTTTCTAAGATTCTAATTACGTTACAATTTTTTAAATAAATTGAAATTTTAGTTTACATGCTTATATTTGATATCACCGCCGAAGTTGTTTGCATGTTTTAATGAAAGGGCTAATTTCAAATTAAAGGAGGTATAATTTGAAACTAAAAACGGTTCATTTTATGAAAAAGCTATATGTAAAGGTGGAGTATGTCTGCCTGATTGAGTAAGGCCAAAAGTGTTGGAAGTAGAAAAAATAGAAGAAAGGAGGAAAGAGAGAGAGAATATGTCCGATAGATTGTAGATTATTGTTTGCTTTTAAATTAAAACTAGTTATAACGCTAAATATGAAAATAATAGAAAAACAATAATGAAAATACAACTTCATGGAAATTTTAAGCTAATAGTGGCTATGAAGTAGGATGATTTGTTGTTTGTAGAGGTGATTCTTTTTGGGAGGAGGAGGAGACGAGCTAGGAGCAGGAGTAATCGAGGCAGTCAGGTTGGCGAAGAAGCATGAATGGGAGGCCGATGAATGGTCGGGGGGACGGAGGGGAGTGATGTATTTATATGCTGTGGAACATAAAGTTATGTTGTTGTGTGGATGGGAGGCTATAAATCCTTGGCATCGTAATGGCGAGACTCTCCAGGTGGCCTCCGACAACTCTGGCCAACAGACCACACAAATAATTAGTCTTTCAAGTCCGGCCGACCCTTTGTCCTCTCATTCTCAGACGGCTATTTATTTATTTATCCGCGGCGGCGCGGCGCCCCATACATAATTGGGGACGGTGACATAATCTGATTTTCAGTATCGAAACCATCGTCGACTGGTATACGCTCAACCAACCCTGAACAAAAGGATCAACTATTTCAGGAATGAAAAAGAGTCAGCTACCGAAATTGATTTCGAATTGTTTTAATACCGTAAATATTATCGGAGTAAATCTTCTGCGTATCCGGCTATCGGATATTATCGGATTGTTACACGTGGAATGTCCGTAATGAGGATTATTTCAAATTGTGTTAACAACACATACAGACCGAAGAGCATTTAAATAAATCATGTGCCATAGAATACTCCTCATAACCGTTTTTCTACCTCTACAAATGCATTTTAGTTTCCCAAAAATAATTTATCAATTATTCATATCATTCTAAAGCCACTTGAAGAAAATATCTGGTGATAGGCGTACATTCAATTTTTCGACTTCGAAACTTTCTGACTTCTGACTCCGTCTCTCGTTGCGTTTCGTCGAACATAATAAAAGAGCGCTAGATAAAATGCAATAGGGGTAATCGGAGTAAAGGAGAAAAAAATCTATCACTTAAGCGCATAACGTTGCACCTATGGGTCACGTGACCACTGTCTGACATCGAGGAGGATTATCTGGAAAAGATTCTGAGGAAATGTGTTTCTAGTGACCGTTAGTTAATGATTATTTGGAGATCGTAAGATGGAGTCAGGTGTGACGTGGGTTTGAGAAAAACGTTTTCTTTATCGTGCCAACGTTTCGATCTTTATTGAGATCATCTTCGGTACCTGGGATTTATAAACATTGTTTAACTTATACAAATACACATAGGGTGTGAAAAACTGAATTTATACAATGCTAGACATTTTAGAATCAATTAAAATATTACTCACTCAAATAGTTTCCTTAAGCACTTATGTGCTTTGATTGAATCTAAAATCTCTAGCATTGTATAAATTCAATTTTTTTCACATCCTATAAGTATTTGTGTAAGTTCAACATGTTCATAAATTTCATGCTTGAAGATGATCTCAATAAAGATCGAAACGTTGGCACGATACATAAACTGTTTTTCTAAGACCTACGTCACACCAGACCGCGTCTCACTATCTCCAAATAATCATTATGAGGAAAGCTGTTGTTAGTAGGTAGCGTGGGCTTGAAGGTTAGTGAGAATTCTTTATTATATAGAAAGAAAAAGCCCCTCTTACCAATAGATCCGAAGATTCGTAATTTCTTGATTCTCAAAAAGGTTTCAAGGTTTGGCCCAACACTATAGTTGCTAAGCCAGACGTCAATGGAATTTACCCTTTCCTTAAAAAATTAAAATACTTGAGAGCTGGTATACTAAAATCATTTAAATTTGAAGTACTGTTTATTTATTTTTTAAAATATAAAATAATAGGGCTCTTTGTAAAAAAAAAAAAAAAAATGATACAAAATCAAAGATTTTACTTTTAATTTGAAAAATGTGAGTATTAGTGGTTTTATGAGTCCAGTTATATTATGTTTAAAAAATCTCAAATAATAGAATAATAATTTTTGTAATTTAATTTTAGATAATTTTGGATTGTAATTAATTTTAATGTGGTCTGATTAGAACCAAATTATTTTGCTTTAAAGGATTCTCAAATATGTAGGAATTTTAGTATGTAGTAATATAAATTCGTTAAAAAGAGGTTAATTTAAAACTAAAAAGGGTAAAATTGAAGCCAAAAAAGGTTAATTTTTTTCAAATGCACCAATAATAATCTTACTATACGTTCTTAGATTCCACAACGTTTCCAAAGTTTATAGGATGTTTTAAAAATAGGGATAACTTGATATTAAAAAGATCTAATTTGAAGTTAAAATGGTTAATTTGAAATTAACCTTTCCTTAAAAAAAAAAAATTTAAAAAACCTTCCGCCATAGTAGGAACTTATAATCATGTAAAATAAAATTCCTTTATATTTTCTTTTTATTTTTTCAAAACATAAACAAATTAATCTCTTTGATGATCATGGGACATTAATTAATTAATCAAAAATGATATCAAATAAACTATAAAAATTAACGAATTTTCTCTTAATTTGAAAATTGTGGGAATTTGTGGTTTTTAAGAGCCAAATTATGGGATATTTTCCACATATTTTACGTTGAAAACATTTCTCAAATATCGTGGGATTTGATTTTACGTGTCCGTCTTCGTTTCATTCAATCTCCAAAGTATTTTGAATTTTTTTTAAAGAAAATGTTAATTCGCAATTTAAACTGGTTAGTTTAAAACAAAAAATTGTTAATTAGAAATTAAAAATGTATAGGGATTAGTGATCGTTAATAGATAATTATTCAGATATCGTGAGATGCGGTCTGGTGTGATGTAGGTATCAGAAAAACATTTTCTTTATCCTGCCGACGTTTCGATCTTTTATCGAGATCATCTTCAGGGCGTGGGATTTACAAACTTAGTTTACATTTACAATAAAACGTCGGCACGATAAAGAAAATGTTTTTCTGATACCTACATCTCACCGGACCGCATCTCACGATATCTGAATAATGAAATTAAAAAGTTAATTTGACGGAAAAAAGTTGTAATTAATCTATCGTAACATTGCACGACGGTTTTTTTCACTATGCGCTCGATCGTATGAAGATTGCTCCCTGGTCTGACTGTATTCTGTATTTCTACATCACTTGTTCACAAGGTTTGTGTAAAATATCTCACATTTCACAAATATAATAGGCGAGACAATTCGGGGGACCGCCTGGCTTGAATGTACCTGCATGATTTTATCTATAAATTGAATTAATTACTCTGGAAGTCGTGATACAACGGGCAAATCCACCGTTGAATTTCTCCCGCATCTCATCGACTTTAAGATTAAGAATTTATCATCAAGAGCAGTCCGCCACGAAAAGAAATTTTTTTCAAAGAACGCCTTTTGTTGAAAGAGTGATAACATTCGTGAGTCGAGCCACGTTGGAACGCCCTGATAATTGGACGTGACGTTGTTGTAATCTAAGCTGAGATTTATTGACCTAAAGTATAATTACTGGCCGTTAATGTACACTGTATTTAAAACGAAAATGAAGTTGCACTAGGGGCCAAATATTATCCAGTCTTTCTCTGGCCAGTCGGTTAATTACCAAATCGATTGCTTTTAATGAGCCGAGCAATTTAAAACTGACATGAAATGCCCAAAATAGGTGCAAAACTTTATAAAATCCGATTATTAGACGGTGAGTCGGTAGTTTAAATGTAAGTCCCGCAAAGCTCTGCTTATGTTTTTTCCTTAACTGCATTTAAAAGGTTTTACATTTTTTTCAAATGCTAAACATAGGAAACAGTAGGAATTCCGGGCCAAGTAATCACACCGAGACGATTAAAAGTGCATGGACGTTGATATTATTAAAGCGACTTGTGTTTTATGAATTTTAATTGCATAATTGCTGCCCTTATTCTTGAAAATGCGCCATTTGTATGCAAATGCCATAGAGGATTGAGATCTACCGTTAGCCTCATCGATAATTTGTTCGTTTGAAAAAAAAAAAAGCACTAACATATTTCATCGAACGGATATTTGTATAATTACGCTTAAAAGGCACTCCTGGAATTTATTATCCATTATGCCCATGGCATATTTATCGACCTTCAAAAGCTAGGGAAACATGGGAAACAACATCTGTCATGGGAGTTGGGAAAGGAAATAAAATTTTGGATGATGAACAAGCGGACGAACTTGCCAGGAGAGATGTATTGAAATCATGGGCAAAGAAAACCAACAAACACATTGTTACAGCTAAACAGGATAAAACTCACGTGAGTGATAGGATGGTCATTGACATCTGAGGTAATACCTACACGTGGGCACATTCAACAATGACCAACCGTGTAATTTATGCAACGTGTAAAGAAGAACACGTGTTATCTTAGAATAAAGGTTAACGTGCGAGGGGTCAAACTTTACCATCCTTTGTTATATTATATCAATGAACAAAACCTTTGGCAGTGCCGGATTTGAACCCTGAACCCCTGGCATGGACCCCAAACTTAACTGGCAGTAAGCCGTCTTGTATGTTGGTAATCACCTTACCCAAGATGAATTGTACGTACCTATTTTGGCAGGCTGTCTTGTTTTTTATATTGTCTTTAGTTTTGATTTTTTTTGTTGGAAAGGTTCATTACGATTATATTCAATTGCATGAATAATCCATTCTATATTATCGGCTTTTATGAACTCTTTATACAGGGATGTTGTAATTTGAATAAGACTTATCGTGACAGGTGTAATCAAGCCTCTTTTACATTAGTTTAATTTCTCGCATTTAGTTTTGGTGGTCGAATATATAGAAAGATTTACGATAACCTCGTTATTTTCGTTATGCTCTAAGACAACATTGGGCAATAAAAGGTTAACAATACAAGGAAATATACATTGGCAAGTAAGTTACAATAGATACGCTAACCCATAATCTCGCATAGGTCCTGTTAGAACCGAGAAAATTGGTGACGTCGACTTGTATGAATCGGCCAGTTAACATTGCTTTATCTACCAGGCCAGAGCCAATATTAGATGTTAGAATTAATTAAGTCAAGATAAAAAAAGTCATCTAAACCGCACCTTTTGATCGTGAGTTCGAATCCCGCTAGTGCCGATGGCTTTTTTTATCTCAACCAAAAACCTTAATTAATTGTAATATATTAATTGGTCAAGCAGACACGAAATAAGTGAAGTTAGATATTAGGCCGAAAATGAAGTCACGTTGCTTTCCGTTAGGGCGTAAGTAACCAACATGGCAGCCCTGATTTAACAGCTGTTTTTGTTTGCATGTATTTTTATTCTTAAATACGCGTTAATTAAATCATACCAATATATTTCTTTTGTTGTTCCTTATGTTCTCCTTCATAACAGCTACATCCCATATCATATCCCGTATAAGTTGTCAGACGTTAGGATACAAGTTTGGTATATATACGGGGGGCAATACAATCTTATGGAAAATTAGACATTGGATTTGCACCGGGTGGCTTCGGCTAACGTCGGGTAACGTTTAATCACGTAAGCCAGTTCCCCGTTGTGGTGACCCAGAGGATTGAGTCGAGGTGAAGAAAAAAATCAAAATTGGCAGAATACTAAAAGGAGGGTGTGCGGCGTTTTGGCAACCTCCCTGGAAGTCAGGAATCGATTTTCGTCACACTTAGAGGACTGGTTACACTCTCAAGGGGAAGCCAGGAAACTGGGATCAACGATTCCAATGATACATTTTTTGGTGATACTATAGTGGTATTCGCGATCTTTGTGTTAACCCTGTTAGATCGTGTTAGATCGAGAAAAATGATGACATGGACATGTAAGAATCGGCTGGTTAACATTGCTCGATCTAACAGGCCACCGCCAGTGTTAGAGGTTAGATCGAAAATGTAGTCACATTGACCTCCGTTAGGGCGTAAGTAACCAACATGGCAGCCATGAATTTTAACAGCTGTTTTTTATTTAAACGTATTTTATTCGTAAATACGCATTAATTAAATCAGTGCAACTTCTTTTGTTAATTTCTGAACTGCGTTTAGCCTGTCATTCATAATAGATACATTTCATATCATATTCCGTATAAGTTGTAAGCTAGACGTTAGGATGCAAGTTTGGTATATCGGCAAGAATTGAAGTGTGTCATTTGTTAGTACTTTCGAGCGCCTAAATAGCATTTTAAATGAAAAAGTTGATTAATTTTCCTTTGTATTAACAATTGGCATTTTACAATTTAACTCAAAACAAACACCAACAAGCCTTCAAGGACTGTTATAGCTTATTTTTGGTTCTATCAATCGCCACACGCAGAATTGATGAAAAATTAACATTTAACATGTTAAGAAAAAAAGGTGGCAATCACGATCTTACTGGGCATTTCTCTATTCGAGGTAACACGAGTTAACATCTTACAAGCATCGTGCACACCCCTTGCGTTTACATTCAGATTGTTAGTTTACCAGAGTTAGTTTATCTACGAGAAAAATGATTCTATCTCATGCCGCTGGACTTTAGTAGAATTACGATTGGATGTTAAGCAGTTTTCTTTTGTGTTTCCAGGCGTGTTGCTTGCCGACATTCCCAGTGCTCGTTTTAATTTTTAACTCTGATTAATTGCGATAGGAGAGTTGGAAATAGGAGGGACAAGGGCGCACGAGGCCGTCATTTAAATCTTATCTCGTCGGAGAGGAGAGGACGGAGAGAAGAAATGAAGCGAGACGCGTTTCGTGCAGATATCAACAGTTTGGATATGAGTCAGAGAAAAGCGTCGGACGTATGAGTGGCCGCGGTTGGTTTCGGGTCGTCGATAGGGATCATTGATGTTAGATAGTCGAGAACTATATTTAAAGAGGATCAAAGTGGCGTGTGGGTACGGCGTGATGGTGGAATGAAGAAGGATACGGAGGGGTCCACGGTCGGGTTAGCATCGCCTCCTCACCTACACAAACACTGTATAAACTCAAGCGATAATTGCGTTCCGCCTTGGAGATTTATGCCGTTGGGGACTGATTGTGAGCGAGTCATTTGTTTCTTGGTAGCCGGATGATGGATACCCCCACCCTTTAACGGTCGAGATTAAGAAATAGATTCCTATCGATGATTGGTATCGAGTAACAGATGGTTCTACGGTCCCACAGGCCACACGAGGATCCGATCTTCCCTACGCGAACTCGACCGATCCTTGTCTTAACTGTCCTCCCTATCATTATTACAGTGTTCGTCATTTCGTTCCCTATAGTTTGAGACCACCAAGACGAAAATGAGGTAGTCCACGACTCTTCCCCGACCTTGGGGTACAACGGATTAGGGAAATTCTCAGCGGGTATATTTATAAATCACTTTGTGATCACCTTGTGACTCAGAAGTTAAGAGACGGCAAACGAATGCCGAAATACATATAATAAGAGGAAGAGCGTTATTTTTATTTATAAATAAATATTTTCGTCGTATTATATGAATAAAACAATTTTATCGCATATTACATATACATTTTGTAAACATAATAATCCTCATTTGTCTATATAAATACCTCGACTGAAAACGAAATAATTTAATTTTAATCTCGGTAGGTGATAAAATCCAAGGCAGAAGGAGGCGATAATGGGAAAACAACAACTTTTCGTTGCCAGTAAAACTTCCTAAAGCTCTGTCCCAATCCCCTGTTTTTCTGCCTTTACCTTTATGATTTACAACCTGAAATAAGTTCTTGCATTCATTCTTGGTTGATGACTTTTAAATCTACATGCAATGATCGAAGTCTGTCGGATTATTTAATATATATGTACATATAGAGTAAATTTTGAAAAGAGGAGTTCAATGTGCACGTTCTAATGCAATACTTTAATGTCAATAATAACAAATGCATCATACTAGGAACAAAAAGCCAAGCCAAACGTTATTTCCCTTTCGAAAATCCATAAAAGAAGGTTCTAATTCGACAGATATTTATTTGCAAAATTCAATCAACTTGGCGGTGTAGCTTTTTCCGAAAAATTAACCCTTTTAACTTAAAATTCACCTTTTTTAACTTTGGGCCTTTTTTCGATTTTTTAAATCGGCCTTTTAGGGGGACCTTTGAGGGTTAATTTGAAATTCAAAAGGGTTAAATTGAAGTTAAAAGCGGTTATTTTAAAGTTAAAATAATTAATCAAATAATTAAAATTTGAAATTAAAAAACGTTACTTTGTCGTTCAAAAGGGTGGATTTGACATGGAAAGGTTAATTTGTCGAATACAAGCTAGAAAAAAGCAATCTTTTATTTTTTGATTGTTTTTCATTTTATTTATAATTTATTTTCATATAGTATTCTAAGACTCAATTATTTTATATACGAAAATATACAGGAATTTTAATTTACATGGTTACGTAAATAATATTTGATAGATTTTTAAGAAAAAAACATATGTGGAGTTTCAGAGAAACCAAGACAAAACTTTTTAATTTTAAATAAAACCCTTTTTAATTTTTAAGTAAGCCTTTCGGTAGTATTAAATATAAGCTTGTAAAATAAAATTCTTTCACATTTGATAAGGTTTTTAAATACGTGGACTGTTAGAAGCCCCAAATTAACACATTTTAGTTTCAAATTAAGCCTTTTAAACTTTTCAATTATCCTGTTTACTTTAAATGATTTCTTTCGTTTTTAATTTTTTTTTAATATCAATTTAAGGTTTTCTTTAGAGCAATAAAAAAACTTAAGAGGAAGATGAAATATAAGCATGTAAATTAAAATTTCCGTACATTTGATAAGGTTTTTAAATATGTGGACTGTTAGAAGCCCCAAATTAACACATTTTAGTTTCAAATTAAGCCTTTTAAACTTTTTAATTATCCTGTTTACTTTAAATGATTTCTTTCGTTTTTAATTTTTTTTTTAATATCAATTTAAGGTTTTCTTTAGAGCAATAAAAAATTTAGAGGAAGTATGAAATATAAGCATGTAATTTCGGCACATTTGAGAGGTTTTTTCTAGTAAAATCATTAATCATTTCAACGCAACCTTAATATCCCTCGATTTAGACTTTTCCGTTGTTTTTACTTTAAATATTGCATATATCCCATTCTTTTATTCCTCATGTTACTCGTCGATGTTGATGTATTGTAATGCAACATGAAAGAGCATATAAAATGTGAATATTGGTTGAAACACAATAAGCCTTTTTGCATAAAAGAAATTAAGATGTTGTTGAATAAGAGGTTAGTGAATATCATCTGTTTATATTTGTTTAGAACCGATTAAGCGGTTAAAGCAGTGTAAACATAAGTAGTAGCTGTCAAAGTAGACGTCATGCTTTATGTGAATAATGTTTATAAAAGGGAAAGAGTTGTGTGAAATAGGTTCCCACTCCTTGTTTGCTGTAGACAGGTCCATTGCACAATGGATTTAAGTTGTAGGTATGTCGGGGCCCATGGTTTGCCGGCGACCACTAATAAAGAGGTACTTAAGTTATGTGAAATGGATTTGTTATTTGGGAAAAGGGGCTTCCTAGGCAATCGGGCGACAGGCCATTCGGGTGTAACCGAGTGTAAAGCTCCCTTTTGTCCCACAAGTACAAATATAGAACAGTGGGTAACGCGCTTAGTTCTCCTTTACTATCGGACCCTCTTTAAACCCAATACGGTCGGCCTTTTTCTATTCTCTCTCAATTACGAGTCAATAGGAAAACTTGATGTTTGAAACGGAGGAGCCTCGCCTAATGTGTGGACGGGAGACTGTTTTCAACAAAAAGACCTCGGTTTCGACCATTGCAGTTGGCAATTTGAGCTTCTACTTAGATTTACCTCGGCTATACTCCATTTACAAGGGAAACAAAAAAATGTGTTAAACATTTGGAACAGCGTGTGGTGATTTGTGACCATTAGTCGATGATTATTCAGAAATCGTGAGATGCGGTCTGGTGTGATGTAAGTTTCGGAAAAGCGATTTCTTTGTCGTGCCAACGTTTCGATCTTTATTGAGATCATCTTCAGGGTCTGGGATTTACTGACTTTCTTCTCCACCCCTTAAAATCCAACGTACATAAAAATAAAACTCACTGGTATTCTCAACGCAAGAATGGCACAATTACACAGAAAACAAACACTTTGAGTAGGTAGAAATACTTTGATTGAATATAAAAATCCATTTTGCATTGTATAAATTCCCTTTTGTTGACATCCTAAAAGTAATTGTTAAATTTAATTTTTTTTTGTAAATTTCAGGCTCTGAAGATGATCTCAATCAAGATCGAAACGTTGGCAATAAAGATGAAGAAGATTTTTTTCTGAAACCTACATCACACCAGACTGCACGATTTCACGATTTCTGATTAATAATTTGGAACATTTTAAATTTCGAATATTATTAACCTAACCAAGATATCATGGATTGAATTGTCCTAATGGAAAATTTGGGCAGTTTGGCTATTCGGAAACTTATTTCCTAAAACTAAAACTAAAACGAAAATAAACTCCTGCTCAAAATTAACGCACCACTTCAATATTTCACCATATGTTTTTCTCAGGTGTTTTTTGAACGTTATTTTTATTTTTAGTATTGTAGGTTATTAATAATAAAACATTACAAATGAAAATGAAAAGCAGAAAAGGACGGTAAACTTTATTAAAAAATATTCCATAAAAAAGACTGAAAAGGTCAAAAATTTTCATTTAAGTTCAAACACAAATTTAATTACTCAGTATCTGGTGTTGCCTCCCCTGGCTTTGATTACTGCATCCAGGCGTCTTCTCATGCTGTTGATGAGGTTTTTTACCCTTTCTTGTGGAATATTCTCCCATTCTTCCAATGCCGCTTGGCGCAGTTGCGAAAGGTTGCTAGGAGGTTGTATTCGGCTCCTAATCCTTTTTTTTAGCTGATCCCAGATATGCTCAATAGGGTTGAGGTCAGGACTACGAGCTGGCCATTCAATCCGCTCAATATTCTGTTCATTTAAAAATTCTTCCACCGATCTCGCACGGTGAGGTCTAGCGTTATCTTGCATGAATAAAAAGCCTTGTCCAATATTCCTAGCGAAAGGCACTACATGAGGTTGGAGGATCTCTTCCACATACCTTGGTGCATTTAGAGACCGTCCTGGAACAACGACTAACTCTGTGCGGGCCTCCATGCTGATACCTCCCCAGAACATGATGGAGCCTCCACCAAAGGCGACGCGAGGAATAATATTGCACTGAGCAAATCTTTCTCCACTTCGTCTCCATGTCCGAGCACGACCATCTGGAGAATTAAGAGCGATTCTAACTTCGTCAGAAAATAAAACTCTCTTCCAGGCATCAAAACTCCAGTTGAGGTGATCCCGGGCAAATCGCAGCCTGGCTACTCGGTGGTCTCTGGTCAGTAGTGGCCCTGAAGCAACCCGTCTACTGCTCAAGCCAAACTCATTCAGCCTTCTTCGAACAGTGGGAGCCGAAATTGAGACATTCCTGGTGCTTTGAAGGAGGCTACTCATTTCCGAACTTGTCACCTGCCTCGTTCTGAGGGCATGTAAGCGCAAAAATCGGTCATCCCTCTCGGTCGTTGCTCTTGGACGTCCTTGTCCAGGCCTCCGTGTGTTGCTGCCAGTTTCATTGAACCGTTGGAGAGTTCTTCCGATGGTGGTATGGTGACATCCAATTATTCTTGCAACTTGTCGCTGGCTGTAGCCCTCCTCAAGAAGAGTCATCGCTCTGACGGCTTCACGCTCACTCAAATGTCTTATGGGCGCCATAAGTTCTAAATTAAAGTTTAAACTTCCAAAAGAAATGGTGTCTGTTAAGCAGATGCAGTGAAACTGAGGAATAAACCAGGAGGAAACTCTTGTGTATCTTACCAAATCCATTTCAAAGCGGATTAACACGATTGTAAACAATTCTTGTTTACTTTTGTGGGATTGTGAAGCATAAAAAAGAGAATAAACATGAAGAGATTTAGCTGGATTTCTCTAAAAAGAATTTCTGTTTAAAAATTAAGGTGGTGCGTTAATTTTGAGCAGGAGTTTAGTTCACCTCTCCCCACCCAAAGAAAAATTAAGTTAACAAATGAGATATCTGTCGTGTATGGAACAAACCAATGAAAAGCAAAGATACCATGCTCAAGATCGAAAATATGTTCCAGACTACGCGATCGTGACACGTGGACAATTATTTTTCGGTTAAAGCTGGCGAATGCGACCAACATCTAGTGAAAGGTTGCTTTGATCATTTTATTTAGTTGAATTATTCATTGGCTCTTTATAGAAAGCGAGTAGGCAGGCAGTCCGATATTAAAACTGTAGGAGTGCGACAGCCTTCAGTTCCTCCGTTTCGATTTTTTTTCGTGCATGTAAAGAGTAAATGTATTTATTAGATTCAATTGATTATTCTTTTCACCTCAACCGAGAACCGTATATAAAAGTAATAATTAATTGGTATAATTAACATTGACGATTATGACCATCTGGCATGTACTGTAAGGTTGTTAGGTGTGTCCTTCCCACATGATTGAAGTCATTCCTTGGCACTATATATGGAGCGAGGAGTACGGCTGTTTAATTGCCTATAATAATTAGTGAGAAAGGGCCGGTTTTGGCACAGCTGTTTCATGCACAAAGAGTGGCATCGTTCTTTATTCCTTTTTTCTATGTAATATATAAAACTCTTTATATAATGAGTAAATGCATTTATTAGAGTGAAAGCGTAGTGTCAGATGGTTGAATACGAATTAAGTAAACTACATTCAATTCGATTTGTACTATCATTGTTGTTTCTAAAAAATGCTTTTTATGGTAGAAAACATGGCTTAGAAAACAAATTGGCAGACTTCCGTTGACTCCTGCGATACACTTGTTATAAACAATTATTTGGTATTTATTCAAAAGTGGTTATGTTTATCCAGTGTAAGTTAAAAAAATTTTTGTTCGTCGAAAGGTGTAAAACACGTCGGCTCATTAAAGACGAAGTAATGTACGGCTTTACAACCGTCATAGCGGGCATGCTAAATCCGCCAAAAGCCGAAGATGCCATGAATGTATTGTCCACCTGAGTGTTTTCCTCCTCGAACAGTATAAACGATTGCACTACAGATCGAGATAACATCAAGGAGTGGGTGGCCTTTCTATGTCGCAATAAACTAGTCCAAATACACTTTACGTAAAAACAATTACTCTCTTTTCAATTTGCATGTTAATCTTTTTTTATTAAAGGTCGACCGTAAAGATAAAACATGTGGTTATTTTTAATTAAACTGGCTTTTATGAAAAAAAAGCTTATTACGCCTTTAGAGACATAACTGAACTAATATAATATGTTATTCTTTTTATGTAAGCTCTTGGTTGAGATAAAAAACGTCAGTGTCACGAGCGGGATTCGAACCCACAAGCTTCGGCTAAATACGCCGATGCTCTACCACTTGAGCTATCGTGACTTCGATCCACTCGGACACCATATCCACCAACAAATAATGGATTAACATAATAGGGTTGAACCTCATCAACCACCAGAGACTCATCCACCATTTTTACCAGTAATTTCTTTGTTTCATTAATTTTATTGGAGAATTTGACTTTGTTGGAGTGACAGTTCAATACATAAGGAAGCCTATTGGTTTGTATAATTCTCAGTTTCAAGAAGCTAGAAACGGTTTACGAATAAATCAAAATGTGCGATGAGTTGGGTGGTTCTGGTCAGACAAAGTGAACATCCCTTGAGCTAAAATAGTATTGCCCGCACGTGTTCTTGGATATACGCCAGGCCTTTGACCAAGTATGGTACTCTGGGCTGCTGTGGAAGCTCAAGAATATCCTACCAGTAACCTATTACCTTATCCTAAAATCTTAATTATATTAACGATCGTTACTTCCAAGTATCTAAGAAAAATTCATTGTTTCCTATCCATCCTATTCTATTGGTATCCTATTCCTATCGGTGTCCCACACGGCAACATGCTTATTTCCTTTATTCAATTTATGACTCCGCAACTTTGCAGATGATACCGCAATCCTTTCTCCTGATAAAGATATCACACCTTCCCATAATCGTCAAAATCATCGAATCATCTTAGAACGCTGGCTCCGTCAGTGGAAAATCAAAATCAACGAAACCGAAACAACAAACGTAATATTTACCCTAACCAAGAAAACGGTCCTACCGGTATACCTCAAAAACGTTCCCACCCCTTTACGAACCATGTACGATACCTTGGACTCTACCTGGATAAACGACTGACATGGAACCCCCATACACTACTTAACCGCACAGACTGTAACATACGATACTTCATGCTTAACGACTACTCGACAGACGAACCAAACTGTCACTGACGAACCAAAGAAAACTTTACGTTACCCTCCTGGCCCCCATTTGGACAAACGGACATGGACTTTACGGGACTGCTAAGCGTTCCAACCCCAATCGAATCCAATCCCTAAATCTAAAAGTCTCAGAACAACATCATCCGAACCCTTTCGTCAAAAACCTGTCATCCACCTCATTACCTAATAATCCAAACAGAACACTGAAGCGTCGGTGGCCCCGTGACATCCTTAACACTTGAAATCGGTCTCCTAGGATGGAGTACATCTCGCTCATGGTTAGGGATGTATTGATGTGCTAACGGCTACCATCACTGGATAGCAGTTGTTCAAGCTTTCATGCTACCGTTAATACGTTTATATGTAAATATTATCTGTTTTACTTGTTGCATCGAAGAATGCAGTTGTAAGTAAAAAAACGATAGGTTTAGATTTTCACTTAGCGATCAATAAGAATGATTTTGATGTTTTCCTTCTCCAGTCTTCAGTGGCATGTCAGCAGTACTATTATCTTTCTAGTCCTAACATGACTTCGATTTATTAGTTGTCCCGTTTTTCCCCGGGATGATCCTTTAATGAACGTTTTAGTATGCCTATGTCTTGGGCAATATCCAATTGAACTAAGTACTTCTTTTTTAATCCACTCCCTGATGGGTCCAGGTTTTGGGCAGTTTGATATGCCATAGTTCAGGGCTAACAATTGTAATTGTACAACTTTCATTGGACAATTTATCGGCCTTTTTGTTGTCCTCGTACCCAAACAGGGGGTGGTTTTGTTGTTGTAAAGCCTTTGAAAAAGCTTTAGGATCGGGTAAAACGTCTTAAGCTTAATGTAGAGCTTGACAAAATGTAGATTGCACAAGAGAGCAATTTTGGTTTCGATGTGCAAGGTGGCATTAGTAACTGACTTTAGCTCAGAACCTATATTATTTATAGGATCCAGTAGGTAGAATAGTTACTGCCATTTCGTAAAAAAGAGTCTTTGGTTCCTTTGCATCTGCTCTCCCACCGTATCCCATTATTTCTCGGTTCGGGATAAAATTTCAGCCGACTTCATTGAAAACCTCAACTGCCCACCTACCCACCAATTTCCTGGGATGGGGGGCCCCTAAACCGGATATCTCTTTTGTTTTCCCGCCAGGCAGACCGCCGCCTCCGATTCAGCACACAACCAACTCTCCATTTTCCCCTCCCGTTTCAAAATTGATATATCAAAGCCTCGGGCGAACCGGCCGGCGTCAAAATAATATAAAAAAATACCCCTACGGGCAGATGTGTTCGCCCTAATTACTTTCTAATCAAAGCTCTCCTATTTGGTTATTTAACAAGACGAAAGCAAACATCTTTTAAATTACTATAATAACCAGGGTGGGACGGCCACCTATCAGATTAGCCACGTGATCGAGATGATACGAATTTTTATAATTTGAATTTAATAAGATCGACTTGTTAGTTTATTGTCAAAACCAATTAGTTACTGGTGTTTTCCGTTAGACATGACACCTATTATCTAATTCTAAATGAATTCCTTTCTAACAAACGGTATTAATTATTTTCTTCTACCGGTGAATAAATTGATTGTTTTATTATTATATTATTTCTAAGGCTTTTTCACCACCATATGGTTCCATGTATGACCCAAGGTTTTAACCGTTGTTCAATATAGGCTAGTTATGACCCGTGTTTTACTATATAATCTTCGGCTCAGACTTGCTTTTTGTAATGTTATATCTGTTTCTTGCACCGTAGATCTTTCGTAGATCAAAATCTTCCTAGACACTTCAAACGGAGAAAGTTATACTTTTACTTTTGAAAGAGGGTGCTTTTAATTAGGAAATTTACTGTTGGAATACTATCTGATTGCTTGGTACATTATGTAAAAAATGTAACATGCACATCTTGTAAAAATAATAGTATCTGACTATTACTAGACAATTGGATAATAAAGTTGATGACTTACGTGTGTCATGTAGAGGAAGGGTGCTGAAATAGAAGTCATTTTAGTGGCTCTATATAGAGAGAAAGCAGGAATGCTAGCTTGACCAACCTTTAAGTCTGCTGTTCCTAATTTATGAAAAATGAAAACAGTTTTATTGCATTCATAAAGAACTTGATGTTTTGTATTTTCTGGGTACACATTGAGAGTGAAGGTATTTAAAATAATGAATGAGCATTGTGAGAGGTTGGTGGAATGTTGAGTAACTCACCTACTCCCAATTAGGTATGCGCCTGACATAAATAGAGAATGGTTTTTGACATTAAAAGCATAAATCCAATCTCTACCTTAATTACAACCAATATATGCCAAAATAATTCTACTATTAATATGATAAAATGTTAATTAATTGATTAATGCAACACAATGGACCTAACTAAATGCACGGTACAAGATTTAATATTTATTAAATTAGTAAAATAAGCCAGAATCCAAAAGGTGGACGGGTCGGTAAGATCTGAGACATGGAATAGGACTTATTATAAGACTTATTTTTACATTAGAACGCACGTGGGCCATTAGGTTGCTTGATTTGTCCAACCTAAATAAAGGCGTTCCTGGCACCATATAGTGAGCATGCCATCTTATATGAGATTGTTCTTTGAGCACGGTAACCTTTGGGTCTCCTGTTCCGTTTTTTGGACGGAACAGGTTTCTCGTATATAGTACTCGTTTGATGTCTTAGGTTTCTTTTTTGTGTACGTATACAGTGAAAGTATTTATTAACGCGAGTTGGTAGTGTATATGGTTAATGATGAGATATTGTGTACCCCAAGAAAAACCTCAATTGTATTTGCGTCCGGCATATGTAGAGAGTGGTTGTTGTTGAAATGTTTCCTCATTCCTCGCCTCCATATAGGGAGCGAATAATTGCGCCCGATTTGCGTACTTAGATCGCCTGTTTTGTAATTTTAAAGAAACAGGGTTGTATTATTGTATATAGTACTTGTTAGACTACTCTGTTGTATGTTCCCATTTGTGCGCGTTAAAAATGAATTAAGTAAATTGAATAAATAATTAATTAAGTACACCGTCTATGGTGATTGATGGACCGGTGATTTGGACGTTACCGATCATCTTGTTCTGGTCGGCAGTACGTTGTAATAGGCAGGTCTTGTCTGGAGTATCAAAATATAGAGCAGTTTTCCTTCTTTAGTTTATGAACGAACTGGAGCATTCTGTATTTGAAGGATCTCAGCTTGCAAGATTGACAGTGTGGAGCATGGATATTATCTCAAAACTCGAGCATTTAACTCTTACCCCTACTTCATGTTGTATTTTACATCCATGTGTATATTATAAATATTTATTCAGTAGTCTCATGATTTTTATTCTTCCAAACATACCTTGTTATTTCATTTGTAAGCCAATTCAGTAAATTTTTTATTTCATTTTGACGAGCCGCGAAATCGAGGGCTGCCATTGAGATAGTTGTGGTTTATTAGGAACGTGCCTCACCTGCATCAAAATGGCCGGCCACGGCTCGCATAATCGGATTAATTATGTTTTAAACCGGTTCGGATGACCAAAAAAAAAAAAAAATAAATAAATAAAAATAAAAATAAAAACAACCAGCGAGATTCGTTCCCGGAAGAGATCCACCATGGACGGCCTATTTTGTCCGAGAACTCTTTCTTTCGATGTCCTGGGGGGCCTGTAAAAAAAGCTGTAACGATTATACTAGTGTAGATTTTCTTTCTTGCAACTTCAGAATCCCGTTTGTCCCATTGCGTTAATTGTATTCCTAGGCTTGTGGACTAACTACTTCTTCCAGTTTGATATCTCCAAAGGACTAATTTAAATATAGTTATGCTGAGCCTTTTAAGTTTTCTATTGTAGTTTTGAATTTATCCTACAAATTAATTTACCTATGAATGCCCATGTTGCACCTCTTGACAAGAGTCAATTATGCGTTTCAGTAAAGTGTTTGAAAAACTTTTGAATTATGACTTTTTACAGAATTGGTTCAACATATAAAATAACTCACAAAAATTTTACAGAGGTGAAGAAAGGATTATAGAAAAATGTTCACATCCCTTAATGGATTTTCATTGCTTGCCAATATTTTTCTCTTCCAAGACGTACATTTTTTATTATTAACTGATCAATCAAACAATAGTTTTAAGGATGTATTTTTAAATCTTTTTTCGTGTGGTCTAGAAGGCCCAAATGTGAAGTCCGTTCAGGTGTCGCGGACAAAGGAGTGAAGCCACAATGCAATATATTCTTTCCTTTGATTCGCCATAATCTTGGGTTTTCAATTGGTTGCGAACCACGCGCCGAGATTCCCTACGGCCAACGATTTCCAAAAAATGTGCACAACGCTCGTTAGTATTGTCATATCAGGCATACAACATGCGATTATGCCGAAAAACATATTGCAAATTCATAACCTAACCATATTTAACTTCTACCGCTCCTACCCCTAACACAGACAATAAAACTAAACCTGACTCTCCCTTCCCTAAATCGTCTCTTAACCCTCCCCATTCTAATCCCTAATTTGTTTCCTCCCTAAACCTTCCTAACCTAACTGAAACTAACCCAACCCGTTTCTAACTATAGTAAATTAAGTCGACCTAGTCTAAAAAATGATTAAACCTAAACCCAAACTCTTTTCTAAACCTTCCTACGTACCCCTCTAACGGATAGCCTAACCCTAACCCGAACCTTACCGAACTGACCTTAACTAACCGAAAACCTCCCTAACCCTCATTTAAACTCTACCCTTAACCCTACCTAGTCTAAACCGTCCAAATCTAACACTTCCTACACTAAACTGTCCGTAAACCTAAACCACACCAACTCTAATTAACCCAGCTCGTTCCAAATTCTAACACAAACTCTAGCCTTCTCTGCAACGCATCCCAAACAGTTGCTTAATGAGATTTGGCTCCGGAGAAAAGAAAGAAGGGGTGCGGAATATTCCCAGGTTTTGTAAACATTGAATGATGGCATGAACAATTCTGCCTCTATGAGGTCACTTGCCTTTCAGAAATTCCTGTCAATGAGAGCCCTGGTTTGAGGGATGTATTCCTCGATAACATTTTGGACATAACGGTCTGCGGTGAGGTTGCCTTCAACAATATCGAGTTCAGTTTGCCCTCTAGCGTAAATTCCTGCTAAGACAATACACCGCCTCCTCCAAACTGCACTGAAGAAAGCACGAACTGGTGCATTGTTCGCATCCTCAGTTAAGGGGTTAATAAGAATAAATTGCAAATAACCCTATTCATTTTTGGAGAGATTATCCACTTGGTATTAAGGACCTTCATTAGTTTATAACGAACAAAAGAGTTTTGTTTTGGTACAAATATAAACCAAAAATTTATTACACGATCAAAAAATAGGATATTTTAAATTTATGATTTTAGATGTAGTCATTGCTGTTATAGAGCTGGAATAAGTATGTAATATCCAAGTAGGATGCGACAGTTGGAGATCTGTTGCAAAAAGAAATATCCATGTTACGGATCCAAAGGAAATTTCATTAAATCAACACCGGCTGCACATGCATAAAATGTCTACTGTCGGGAGAATTTACTTCGACATAGGTAGGTGCACCTTTTCCGGGTTAGTTCCGCCGCTTGCCCGATCCCGTTTGTCAAAATAGACGAACGGAATGAATCGCTGTGTGGATTGTAAACAGGAATGTTTTATCCATTAGCCTGGCCCAGATATCGTTTTACGATGTCCTACATGAAGGTACGTTTTGGAATCAGTCCAGACTAGGTCGGACCTGTAAAGAGCTGGAACCCCCCCCCCCCCCTGTTTCACATGTTCGTTTCAGGCTCCTAAAACTTCTAATCAGGCATCCAGGTGTATCACCTGTAAACATATTTGTAATACGAGTGTTTTCATTTATTTTTGTTTTGTTACGACTGTGAGTGAGCACGTATGAACAGCTGTTACCAAAAAGAAATGATATTGATAAGATTACTTCTTTAATGGTTTGTGTATAATGATATTGCTTCTTCGATGGAGGGTACTTTTTTTAATCGTAATGAGAAGAAAAAATGGGACTAAGGGAATGTCGCGTCAATGGAAGCAATGTAGTGAAGCCCAAATTGCAGGGTTCTAAAAGTTGGTCGCATGTGCGTTTACCTTCTTTTTTACAAATACAGCTGGAGGTCACGACACCTTTATTTTTGTACAGGTGAAATGAAAGTTGTATTTCTTAAATGTTTATTGAATCTGGTCGACACTGATCACTCAACTGGGTCCATCCAATCTCGCTGGTTTTCTGTATTTTTAACAGTGAATATTTGTTTATTCTACTGTTATTTAATTCTATTGTTTCATTTATGTTGTCAAGTGTAAAACGTTCACTTTTTCGACGGCAAGCTTTATATTTTTGTGGTGTTCAGGTAGTTAAGTAGTTTTTCAGTGTTGTCATCGTCTATCAAGGCAGGTATGTCATAAATTGGTTATATCACAACTGTTTTTACCTACGATAAAAAAAAAAAAAACGAGAGTTCGAATTAATCAGAGGACAGACACATAAAAAGTAACGAAAACGAAAATACCAAATCGGTAAAGTATATAATAAAATTGCTTTTGAAAAAGTCTAACCATAGTATTTTAAAATAGCTACATTAAAGTATAAAACAAATTCTATTAATTCCAAATTCCGAAAAAACCTGTAAAATAATTATTTTGTTTAAAAAATAGAAGAACTTTTAATTTATTTTAACTGTAATTAATTTGCATGTGGTATGGATAAGGAGCAATTTTGTATTTTTAAAAATTTTTCAACCTAAATAAAGAATCCTTGACTTTTATTTGTAAGGATTTATAAATGTTCATTTAAATGGGAATAAAAAAATCAAAAATAATTTTCAGTTTAATTATAATTAATTTTCATATCGTTTTTTGTATAAGAACCTAATTTATATTTGTTTTTAAATTCGCAAATATAAAGAAATTTTACTTAACATGTTCATATTTTATACCACCTCTTTAATTTTTAAAGCTTTAAATAAAATGTTAGATTGAGATTAAAAAAGAGTAATTTTACGTTAAAGGTAGTTTAAAAAGATTAAACTTCAAAAAGTTAATATTAAGTTATAAAGTTGATTTGATTTAAAAAGTTATGAAGTTAAAAGGGATAATCGGAAATTAGAAAAGGTTAATTTATCATTTAAACGATTGTGTTTTTGAAGATAAAAATGCTGATTTAAAGTTAAATAAAAAAAGGTTAATTTGAAATTTAAAAAACAGAGATATTGATATTGATTTGACATTAAATTTGGTAAATTCGATGTTATAAAAGGTCATTTGATTAAACTATAAAGTTAATTTGAAATTAAAAAGTCGATATGAAGTTGAAAAGGGTTAATCGGGAATTTAAAAAAAATGTTAATTTACCATGTAAACTTTTTTTCTCTATATAAACGTTCATTTAAAATTAAATTAGAAACATGTTAATTTGATATTTAAAAAAGGTGTTACGAAGTTAAATAAGGTTAATTTAACAAAAAGTTAGTTTAAAGTTAAAAAGGGCAAGTTTGAGATAAAAACGTTAATTAGAAATTAATAAAGGGTTAATTTGATTTAAAAAATGCTGCTCTTTTCTATCAGCAGTTGAATCATATCACTACCTTAAATTAAATTTTAATGGTAATTACGGGGGGGGGGCGTCATGGCCGCAATGGTTAGGCGTTGACCCGGCGCTCATCACTTCAGTGATGGTCCGGGTTCGAATCCAGGGCCCCTGCATTCGAACCCGACATAATTAAATTGGACTTTTTGAAAAACACCGGCACCCCGAGGGTTGATATGACCTCTGCTGTTGCAACCCATTGTTTAAAAAAATTGTAATTATTTGTCGACCGAGAGGCACATGCGAGTCAGCCCGCCAAGACTAATCAGAATGAGGGCAATGCATGAATGTATTTATTTGTGCGACAGTTTTATCCAATTTAAATAGTAATAGGCGAGATTATAGTTTCAATGCGTCTGAGGTAGAAAAATGAACTAGCTCTCGATAGCTCCCGTCACAGCCTAACCCCATTGGCACTCAAGCGTCCTCCTGGACATGTGCTTAGGATGCTAGCGACTCAGAACATAACGAGGTCCTTGATGTATGTATGGAGACTAAGGTCAGCACATCGAGAAGAGACAATTTATCGGGATAAAGTTCCGAATAGGAATAAAAAAAAAACAAAAAAAAAACAGGATTTGTACTTTACATGTTTATATTTCATACCATCTCCCAGGTTTTTAATATTTTAAAAAATGACTCATTTTTGGGGATAAAATGGATTAATTTGGCAGAATAAGTTATAGAAACGTACATATTTAAAGATTGATTTTTAAAGTCAATTTTGACTTTGAAAACGTGTTGTATCAAGATGTAATTCTTGCTTTAAGTTTCTGTTAATGTTAGTTGTATTTTAAAGTTGAGTTATGACCGCTGAAGATTAAGAAAGACCAAAATGCGCCTCAGAGGTCAATGTTTGGAAAAAAAACACCAAAATTAGGTTGAATGAGCTTCATTAACTCCCAAACTCTAACATGAATTCCCATGATTCAACGAATTTCAAAATATTTTGTCATTAATTATAATCCATACTTCAATCATACCTTGTCTATTTTGTCTCACATTTTTAACCTATTCTGCAATTAATATTTTACACTCTAACTTCATAAGACTTTTTATTTTCATATTGTTCCGAATTCAATAGAAATAGTAATGGATAGATGTACCTTCACAAATAATTTTGTATAACCGACAAATTACTTTACTTTTGATCTGAAAGTTTTTTCATCTTCGGTCCCAACTAAAAAGAAGCTTAGAAAACTGTGGCTGAGAAAGCACGTCCAATATATTTTCCGGCGTCAACCCGACCAATTCCTTTACTATTCACAGGATCCGTTTTTCCTGGATTGCTGTCGGTCTAATTGGGAACAGTACTTGATGGAAAGAAATGTTTCGTTCTTCCGAACATCTTAAATCATCTGAAATGTTTCGTTTAGTTTTTTTCCGTGATCAAATGATATTTTTTATCCATGTTCGTATTTCCTTGACCTATGATCTAAGAAACCGCTTATCTGGGCGATACGAAAATAGATTAGTAACACAATCGAGGTCTAATAAATTTCAGGGTTGTTATACTGAATAAATTCAACCTCCTTCGTTATTTTCATTACCGCTAGCGCATGTCAGGGCCGGCTTGCCTCTTAAAATTTCCCAAAAAAGGTCTTTAGACAATTTTCATATTGTGGTAAAAAAAAACTGTACAGATCTTTCTACCATAGCTCAATTACGATGGTGACAATCCCATAGCAACGAGATAGATAGATAGATAGATAGATAGAGAGAGAGAGACATAATAGATAGTATATATATATATATATATATATATATATATATATATATATAGATAATGAAGATAATAAATAAATAGAAGTATCGGAAAGTTAACAAAAAATTCTCTTCATTACACCATCAACATTGTAGATAAGGAAAAAATCTAAAAATTAAAATAAATATTCCAAAAGTCCGCCTTCTTGGAGAATGCAAGTCTGACATTCTGCCCTGGATGATTTCAATGACGTCAAGCATTTTGTTTTTTCTACAATTACCTACCTATGAGATAAACAGAAAATAACTTTCAAATAATTAAATTAAAACATCAAAATATCCACCTTTTTGAAGAAATCAGGACTGAAATAGTTTCTTTCCTGATTGTGCTTGTCTAAAGGTTTTTGTTTTTGTAAATAATAGAATTTAACCTAAAAAAAAAAAAAAAAAAACACTGTTATAAAATTGAACGTATGTTACAAAGAAAAACAAAAATTTTCAAATAGCATAACATTTTGCAAATATCCACCTTCTCGAAGAAGGTCTGACATTAGTTCCTGGCCGATTTTACCGCTCTTAAAATTTTTTCTTTTTATTATTCAAATAAAATAAACAAAAACGACTTTTTATTGCAAATTGGAACACAAAAAAATGGAAAAACCTTCAAAAATACATTTAAATGTTTAAAATGCTCATATTCTTGAAAAAGATTGTTTGACATTGTTTCAATCTTTTGGGTTTTCTGCAATTACTTGGGGAAAAAAAAAACGCCTAAAAAATTAAATCTCCAAAATGTCCACATTCTTGAAAAAGAAGGCTGATATTGTTTCAATCT
>CM077101.1:22832375-22864257 GCA_039619505.1 Cimex hemipterus
CACATTCTTGAAAAAGAAGGCTGATATTGTTTCAATCTTTCTGCTTTCCTGCTATTGCTAGAAACAACAAACAAAACTCTACAAAAGTAAAATTAATTTTTCCAGATTTCCACATTCTTGAAAAAGAAGGCTGATATTGTTTCAGTCTTTTGGGTTTTCTGCAATTACTTGGAAAAAAAACGCTTAAAAAATTAAATTTTCAAAAGTCCGCATTCTTGAAAAAGAAGACTGACATTGTTTAAATCTTTCTGTTTTTCAGCTATTACTAGAAAAAAAAACGCTTCAAAAGTAAAATTAAATTTTCAAAATGTCTACAATATTGAAAAACAAGGCTGACATTGTTTCAAGCGTTTTTCTCTCTCTAAGTAATAGAGAGGAAACAGATAGGTCTCTCTTTTAAATAGAACATTAGACTAAATAAAAAGGCATAAAAAAATTATAGCATATCACGGCTTGGTTTTTAAGGATTAATGCGATGTTTGTGCTTTCTTTATTGTGTTTAAGACATGCAACTGTTTTTCAGGGTGAGGTTTAAGTGACAACGTGATATAATATTATTTACTACAGGGAAAAATTTTGTCTCACTCTCGACAGCATTCTCACCTTTATATTTTTCTTTAAACTTTAATAAGCGCTTTCCGACAAAAGCATTAGACACCAACCTCTTCGCAACGGTGAGAACGAATTAAGCCCGAAACTTTGTAGGAAATGTGTTTACATATATGCATAATTAATGAGAAGATAATTAGTAATACTTGAACAAACAGGGTCTGTTTATGCGCCCCAAAATTCTGGGAAGGGGAAATCCGAGATATTTTGATCACATCGGGCAGGAAGAGGACATACCATGCGGTAGATCATTAGGCGGATAATTTTCCCCTTTGTGACCAGAACAATAAAGAGAAACATTTCTAACGTGTGAAATAATTAAATGGACCAGTTAAATATGCCTGCGATAAAAATCCTAAAAAAAATCTCCCATCGTCTCTCGTTCCAGAGCAATTTTTATCCAGCGTGCAAAAAACACAATAATTTACAATGCTAGGCGGTTGGTTAAACTCGTTATTAAGACAGGAAAAACGCCTCCGTTCCTTTTGAAAAGAAATGAATGAAAAGAATTTGTACAACGATGGGACCCGGGTAGGCGGAGTTTCCCGCAATTACTTACTTGAAATAACAAGCGATTCAGGGGACAATCGACTGTCACACCACTATTCTAACGATCAGCCTTTGGGAACCCACGATGTCACACAGTTTCTCCTTGTTTTCACGAAAACCGGCTCCCTAATTTCCTCGAGTTGTTTGCCGCATGAAACAGCTCTTAAACATGGGAAATTGAAGCGAAACTTAGCGACGCTCCCGATAAATTGGATCAACATTTATTAACTGGATTGTTTTACATACAATTGTCTAATGTTGAACTGTTAGTGTGCTACAAAATCCTGCGATATCCTAAAGGCTCACTGTAGAGCCAACAAGGACATTAAAAAAAAATTATATAATCACATATATACGTTTGCCAAATTGAAATAAAAATTCTATATTAGTCAAAAGTCTCATTGTCAATGGTATTCCAGACATTTCACTTTTCGGTTTGTGCAACCTCTCACAATTTTATTCCATAAAACACCCTTGTATCTCATAGAACTTTAAACCCACTGGCAATTTGATTACACCAATGGATGGAGCATTGAAAACCCTATTAGATTAAATTATTTTAGCCGTAATGTTGAGCAAATAAAATACAAAATCAATTAGAAGATTAACTTTTACAAGTTTATCATGTTCTTGTCTGCTGTTTAAGTGAGATTTTATTGTTTCTGTAAATAATAAAATATATGGCAAAGCTTTGTTGAAGAATTGCACAGTGCAATGAAAATTAAGCACATGTAGTTAACATTTCAAAGGACTGTTATCACCAATGGAGAATTAAATTTTACTAAAAAAAATTATGTTACAAACTTTTAAAAACAATTGCCTATTAAGATTTGGAAATTTATATTTAAAAATACCCAATGCAAGTGATTAAAAGGAAACGAAAAAATACTATTTTTGTAAAATAGGACATAAGAAAAAACAGAAAGCTTCAAAAAATGAAAATAAACGTTTCAAAATGTATATTTTCTAGAAGAATGCAAGTGTGACATCGTTCCCTTGATGATTTTTCAGTTATCGAGCTCTTTGTTTTTTCGGTAGGTAATAAAAAAGTAAGCAAAAAGGCTCTTTGTAAAAACTTGATCAAACAAAAAATTGAACTAATTGTTCAAAATGTCCACCGTCATGAAAAATGCAAGTTTGACATTGTCTTTTGTATGATTTGACTGCTCTCAATCTTTTTGCTGTTCTTTTTTGTAAGTAGTAACAATAAATTATTCAGATATCGTGAGATGCGGTCTGCTGTGATGTAGATTTCAGAAAAACAATTTCTTTATCGTGTCCACGTTTCTATCTTTATTGAGAACATCTGAGGCCCTGAAGATGATCTCAATAAAGATCGAAACGTTGGTACAACAAAGAAAATGTTTTTCTGAAACCTACATCACACCAGACCGCATCTCACGATATCTGAATAATTATCGTTGAACGGTCACTAATCTCTTCACAGTAAAAAGTAAGCAAAAAGGCTCTTTGTAAAAACTTGATTAAACAAAAACTGAACTAACTGTTCAAAATGTCCACCATAATGAAAAATGCAAGTTTGACATTGTCTTTTGTATGATTTGACTGCTCTCAATCTTTTTATTTTTTCGGTAAATGATAAAAAAATTTCAAAAATTAAAATATCCAAATTGTCCACTTTCTTGAAGAAAGCAAGTCTGACATTGTCTTCTGGCCGATTTTACTGCTTTCAAGTTTTTTTTTTTTGTTGTAAGTAACAGAAAATAAGGAAAACGACAAAAAATTTGATGAAATAATAACCAAAAAACCTCCAAAAATTAAGAAGATTTTTGTAATCTTCATGCACTTTGGCTTATTGTGCTATTCCTAGTTCCTTAGACCAGTTCGTCACTTTTACTGGCCGTTTACTGTCCTCAATCTCTGGAGTTTTTCTGCAATTAATTGAGGCAAAACAAAAATATACAAAATTGCTACAAAATTAAACACGCGATAAAAGAAATAATTCCTAAAAATTAAATTTTAATAAGTAGAATGTTCAAAATGTTCATTTTTGAGTAATGCAATTCTGTCATGGCTTCCAGCCACATTTCACTGCTCTTAAGCTGCTTTTTTTCTTCACCTACTAATAAATAAATAAAAACGAATGTTTGTTACAAAATTGAGCATAAGAAAAAAAATCTTCCAAAAATTAAATCGTAAGTTCGTATAAAATGGAAAATGGGACAAAACAAAAATTTTCAAAAATAAGAATCTAAATGTTCAAAATGTCCATTTTCTTGAAGAATGCAAGTCAAACATTGTCTTCCGCATCAATTTACTGCCGTCAAGCATTTTTTCGGTAAGTAATAAAAAGTAAACGAAAAAAACTCTTTGGTACAAAATTGACCATTTTGACCAAGATTCAAAAAATTAAATTAAATGTTCGAAATTTTCACTTTCAGGAAGAATGCAAGTCTGACAGTCTTCTGGCTGATTTTACTGCTCTCAAGTTTTATTTATTTTTAGTAAGTAAAATAGAAAATAAACCTATTCGTTAAAAAAAAAAAAAAATGGAAAATGTCTTCTTGAAGAATGCAAGTCTCACCTTGTCTTCCGGATGAATTTACTGCCCTCAACCTTTTTGTTTTTTCAGTCAGTAATAAAACGTAAACGAAAAAGACTCTTTGCTACAAAATTGAACAGACGAAAAAACTTCAGGTTCAAAAAATTAAATTAAATGCTCGAAATTGTCTTCTGGCCGATTGTATTGCATTCGAGTTTTTTAAAATAAGTAATTAAAAATAAGCAAAAAAGAGAAAAAAAATTCAATAAAAGAAACGCCAACAAAGTTCTAAAACTTAAGAGGATATTTGGTACTCCTCATGCACTTTGGCTTATTGTGCTATTAGTTCCTTCGACCAGTTGAGCCCTTCCTTCTCTTAATAATTTTTATTGTAACATACACAATCTATATCAATGAAAACCTCTTCTTTTTTATACATTAAATAGTTTATAAATCGAATAGATTCAGCAAGTTGGAATTTTTTTTTTGCAGTATTCACTGTCGTCTAATGAAAAGTTAGAATCCAAAATATACTCGTCGGTGCAGTTATTACAGTTCAGTTGATGAAATGTTGGTGGATTAGTGGTACCACTTTGGTTTTTTGTATCATGGAACCCAATGGGCGTTGTAATCGCTGTCGCGGAAGAAAACGACGGATCCCACGTTTTTAGGTTTTGTTGGGCTACTATATCTTTTTTACTAATAGGCCGGCCGTATTTTTTTTTTTTTTTTTTTATCGTGGTAATATTATGCTTAACCGGGACAACGTCATGTTGCTTCTTGTAATGTGTCGAAGTCCTGGGCAGGAAGATTGAACGCGGCTGTTATCAGATCTGGCAGCTCACCCAGGCCCGAAAGACGTTCAGTTATCGTCAGATGTGACACGAGGTTTTTTTTAAGATATAAACATCATAGTATCACTTTCGTTATCGTCGGGTCTCGATACATTTAGGACACGGGTAAAAAAACCGCCAAGAAGGACGCCAGGGGCAGTAAATATAACTTTCAAAAAGACCTTTTTTTTTAAATGGCTTTAAAGCTGAAAATATCTTGACTAATAAGTTTTGAAACAAAATTTACTATGAACCATTTCAACCCTCTTCATTACTACACACACACACCCCTAGTATAACGTTTCTAGTTGTTCAAAATCAAACGGATCTGAATCTTTTTTTTACAAATTTATATATACATTAAAATAACAAGTAGCCGTGGGGCGCGTCGTGGCCGAAACGGTTTTGGCGTTGACACTGCGCTCATCACTAAAGACGGTAAAGGTTCGAAACTGCGGCAATATAATAAAATACGAAAATAAATATTTTTGTACAAATTTATATATTATATTACAAAAAAAATTCGGAAACATGATTTTTGTTTGGATTGTTACATGTCCTTTCCTTCCAATGAATTTCCCCTTTCAAGTATTGTAAAGTTTTAAGATATAAAATCTCATTTCGAATGAATACAATTAGAAGTGATGGAAAAAGGCACAGTAAAATCCATAATGATGAAAAATGGCACGGATGAAAAAATAATAATATGTATTTTGAAACCGCGGTGGCTGAGTCGTGAGGCCTTCTGACCCTCGCATACGCCACATTGGCGGTTTATGAGTTGGACGATAACCCTTATTACTATGACGATAATTTTTATTCGATCGTCCAAATGTGTAATTAATTGATGGTTATCGAATAATATTTTTTCTTGTAAAAATAAAAGATCGTTATGGTTAGAGTGCATCAAATTCTAAAATATAACCATACCCATCGTCTCAGACTGGCCAGAGGAGGTTCTGCAAGATCATACATAGGCGCCGAAATTATTCTTGGGATAACAAGAACAAATATAGAATCCTCCATCGCAGGCCAAAGAAAATGAGAAATGGGTAAACTCTAGCAGTGCTACACATAGTAACTTATGATGAAATAACCATCACCGAGACTGGCTAAAATACTGCTGCAATTGGAGAGGGCAAAACTCAGGGGACTGGTCGGACTACGGACCGATCACTGACAGCTGCGAAAACATCTCCACAACATGGGTATATACAGCGATGATCCCATTTGCAGATTATGTTATGAGGATGAGGAACAGCCATCATCTTAGAATGCGAAGCAACAGCTCAATGGAGGTTTATTTTAACGTACGTGAAAATCTTAGGGAATCAATTTGCATCATCAACAGTCAATGACCTGATACTTCTAAGAAGATGGATTGAGTCTATTGATTGAACTAAGAAACTAGGAATGTACAATAAGCCAAAGGCTGCATTGCCTGGGAAGTACAAAACCCGCTTTATAGTATCCTTTTCTACCATACCATAATCATCGCCAGAGCTTGATTCATTAATGTTTATAACATCAAGACCTTTTACCCATGAAAAATTGCCGTAAGGTAAAGAGTAAGTCAGAGCCGGATAGTATAATTTGTTGCAATCTTGGTAAATATAGGATCCATCACTGATCCCATTTGCCATCCTTAGAAGAACACCATTATCTTTTTTAACTCAAATCTTAACTTGGTGAAACGGAGCGTAGTTGGCAATGTATAATAGTGTGAACGATCCAATCCGTGAGATTCGAAAATCGCAGTCTTATACTTTCAAATATTTCACTTAACAAAAAACATCGCTGTATTCTCCCAGAGTACAGAGATCAAATTCATCACAATTCTTTTGGGCTGGATTGTACTCTTGGCTTGTTATACAGTGAACACCGCTTATAAGTGTCACATTGCGACCAGAAAAAAGTAAGCACGGGCGGGATTCGAACCAACGATCTACGGCTTGATACCCCGCTGCTCTACCACTTCAGCTATCGTGACTTCGATCCACTCGGACACCAACTTCCCATCAAAAATGGCAGAAATGAGGTAAAATTCAAAAGGTGCGGTTGAGATGAGAATCCCGATTGTGCCATTGACTTTTTATCTCAACTAAAAACCTTAATTGATTGTAATATTGGTCAAACGGACCACAACATTAGTGAATTTAGGAATACACAAACTTTATTTTTCCTGTCAATACATATATACATAGCGTGTCATTAACCTATAAAATAAAGGACACATCCCTAGAGCCCTTAGAACTTCTGAGTTTGAAGGTCTAACTTAGACTTCATCGGTCTCCTCCTCGTCAACATCGTCAGCGTTCCTTGCATCCGATGTGCTCCCTTCGTTCATGTCGCACGGGCAGATTTGGTCTCAGAACACGCTTCAGAGGTTTAAAGATTGACGTCGACGATCCATCCAATCCTCGTAGTCCTCACAGTAAGGTCTTCTAGCATCTCAATAGGGCAGCTATCTTCCTTCTCCCCCTCTTTATCAGTTTTGACAAAACCTCCCTCAAAAGCAGTTTGGAATGGTCACATTACTAATTTTATTCCGCGCTTCGTTGGCCAGGTGTAAAGCTTCGAGAATGTTCATTTTCTTGGCGAGGTCGTTAGTCTTCAAAGTTTACTGAGATTTCTTCAATAAGAGTTTTTCTCATTTTTGACCAGTCATATGCTTCAAAGGATCGAATGATTCCTTGGTCACACGGCTGCATCAGTGACGTAGTGATGGCAGGTATTAGTAGGTATGTATATTTTTTTGAAATGGTGCAAGATGGTGGAAAAAGTGAGTCTTATAATCGAGTTTTTTGTTTTTTTTTCCCAATGTGTTGGGATACGTCAGGACTGTTTTTGGCGATTTTGGGACTTAGGCGACTGAACCTTATATCTTATAAACGGCGTCCACTGAGCAAGCTTGACAACTTACTGTAAAATCTCTCCTTAGATAGTTCAGTTGCCTTCGGTTTATCCCAAGAATTGATATATTCACAAGAAAATAAAGATGTTATAGTAAATTTTTTCCAATTAGGAAAAGTTAGTTCATTTGAAGAAAGAATATGAATATTAATTGCCAAATAACGGGATGCATCTTTAAATCTTAGAAATATCATTATATTATTTATATGTTTAGAAAATGAAATAACATTTTCTTCTGTATTGGGAATTACGTTATTTTTCTATCATCATAACCTAGGTATTTAATTAAAAATTACTCCCATCATGACTATCACTAAATTATGTATAAAAACCGGCAGGGAGAACTCTCCTGTTAAATGGTTCTGATCCTTAAACTTTGTATCACGCCGACTAAACGGATTTCGGCAAATAAAACCAATTATGGATTCTCAATATTACTGATTTTCTCTAAATGTCAATGGATTCATTCGTATTGTTTGCGGGTAAACCGTTCACAACATGTGAAACTTTTAAAAGTGGGCCCAACATTTGAAAATTTTATGAAGTCGTCGTTTCGAAAACATTCTATCGGGTTTATTATTATTACGGAGCCTTTTGTGTTTTCCAAATTTGTCAAAATAATTGAAACGACAATCAAAGTGTGTAAAACATTTTGTACAAAATGATTTTTTATTGTCTCTGTTCAAAACCTGTTTTCTAATTAGCTGTTCATAATTTCATTTATAAAAGTAATGATTTTTATTTATTTTACTTTCGTTTATTTTAAAAATATATGTAACTTCGTAGAGAATATTTCATGGTTTTATGTACACCAAAAGTATTTATTGCATTTTTTTTCTAGTAAATTTTGGAATTGCTTTTAAAAAGGTGGCAAAAGTAATATTGGAAAAGTCATATTTATGAGACAACTTACTAACATTCTGGGGATTTTTAAAAATTAATTTGGTTATATGGCATACGTGAAAAACTAGTCGTACTTGTATGTAATTTTAACCTAAAAATGAACCAATAAAAATTGCCTCAATTTCTTCACCAATACTATTTTTCATTTTACAATCCAAAGAAAAGTTAACCATTACGGAGTTGTAATAATTTAATAGTTGTTCTCATTTATGAACTACACTCTCTACTGAAGAATTTGAAAAACCATTTACGTCTTGTTCATTGCTTTAAAAAAAATATATATGTATATACATATATGATTATAAGAGATTTCCGAATGCCGTCTCGTATTAGCTGAACTCTTCCTTAATTTCTATTAGAGATTTAGATGATTCATACGCTTTTTTCTCCCGAGTGGTTCTAGTGTTACAAGTTTGATCAATCCTTTACAAGACGTCTCTGAACCAGTCGAAGATGTTAAAGAATGAATACCGCAGAAATGGCAGATCAGATTATTCATTAAATCCATTTTACATATATATAAACACGTGTATGTGTGTTCCATGTTCAGAGAAGGGAGCGTTTCAGGTTCTTTTGGGGACTACCGTCCAACTGAACCTAGTTCAACTCTAAGTAAATTTAAATTGAACTTGAAAAAGAGACGTTTTAATTTGAACATGGTTGAATTAAAGTTATTGAAATCTCTTTGAAAAAAGTTGGATCGTTAGGACGCGTCATAATAACAAGAGGTTCTATTATTAAATGAAAATTAAATTTTGAACGTCGTTTAAAGTTTAACGACCGTAGAAAGTTGAACCAGGTTCATATTTTGAACTCGGTTTAAGATGATTTGAAAAAAGCTAATTTTCGAGTAGAACGTACAATTAGTGAACAGGGGCGTCGGTGGCCGCAAGGTTCAGTCTTTGACACGGCGCTCATCACTGTAAGGTAAAGGTCCCGGGTTCGAATCCAGCGGCCCTGCATTCGGACCCAACATACTTACACATGGGCTTTTTTTTTTTTTTTCAAAAACACCGGCACCCGTGGGTTGTTGTTGCGCTGTTGCGAACCGACGTAAATATTTATAAAAAATTGTGTGAAATAATTCATCTTCAAAAATGTTCCGATTAAATTTTTCCTTTTTTTTTTAAATATGGAAATGTTGAGCATGTACAAAATGAACATAAATTAACGCAAAGTATACAATTAATAAACCGTCCGGCAATACTGCGATACCTTGTCTATGACACGGCGCTCATCACTATAAGGGAAAAGCCCCTGGTTCGAATCCAGCGGCCCTGCATTCGAACCCGATATACCTAGAAATGAGCTTTTTTTCAAAAACACCGGTACTCTGAGGATTTATATGACCTCTGTTGTTGCGAACCCTCGTATTAAAAAAATTTATTAACTAACTTTATTTTGTTTAAATTTATCGTTAACATTTACATTTTCTGCTTGAAAATTTTCTATTTCCTTTGAATCCAATGTGTAAATATTACGCTCACCATGCTTAGAATAAAATATACCAGGTCTGATAAGTTAAATTTATCCAACTTGTAAAAATTGTAGCAGATGCAAATATAAAAGTGGAACCGGTTCAGTGATGGCAAATGTTTATAAAACGCCGAAACGATCCATAATGAATGGATTTCCATCGGGGCTCGTTTACATACAAAAGTCCAGACAAAGGGCTAATACACATTTTGGAATTCAGATCCTTCGTAAATACAGGGAAGTCGTTCTCGAACAAGAATGATAATAAAACAATTGGTGTTCGGCCGAGAAGGGGGGGACTCAGCTGACCCAATAAGAAATGATTACAGGGATGTAGGTCCGCTATGGGTGGTCTTCCTCTTCGCTTTCTGAGACTTTCTCGAACTCCCACATAATCAGCAATCATCCATCAACACTATACAAAGAATAATTCGAATCGATTCCCCGACCAGACCCCACGAGTAATTTGGATTTACACCAATCAATTCATTGGTTGTAAATTTCAGGCGAGATGTTTTTAATTCCATACTTAGGAGTCGGCGTTTCAAATTGATTAACAGTTAAGTCTCAGAAATAACACGAAGGTATAATTAATCTCTCATATCAAAAATCAATCAAGAACTTCGAATAAATTAGCACAATAGCGAAATTAAACGGCCTCTAGTAAATTTATCTAGATCTTGAAACTTATGCGATTTACATGTTAAATATTTATTCACATATCGTGAGATGCGGTCTGGTGTGATGTAGGGTTCAGAAAAACATTTTCTTTATCGTGCCAACGTTTCGACCTTTATTGATATCATCGTCAGGGCTCAAAGTGTTTGTCTTCTGTGCACTTCTTGCGTGCACTTCTTTAAAATCGTGTTGAGAGTGCCAACCTACCTAGAAACTACATCACACCAGACCGCATCTCACGATATCTGAATATTTATCGATTAACGGTCACTAATCTCTACACATGTACTTAAAATGTTTATATTACATACCATCACTTAATTTTTTTGATGAGTTAAAATAAAGGTTCATCTGGAATTGAGAAAAGGATTTTGACATTAAAGAGTATTAAGTATTAATTTGATGTTCGAAAACGTAAACTTGAACATTAAAGTAGTCAATTTGATATTAAAAACATTAATATGACATTTAAAAGGATATTTTGCCGAAGCTAAAACAGGTAAGCTAAAAAAAAGTTAATTTGAAATTATAAAATACCACTTTAAAATAAAAGTAGTTGACTTGAAATAAAAAATGTTCATTTAAAATTACAAAGGTTACTTTGGTAGGAAAAAGATGAAAGCGTTTCGACCTTTATTGAGATCATCTTCAGGGCTCAAAGGTTTGTCTTCTGTTTACTTGTGCCATTCTTGCGTGTTATGTTGAGAATGCGATATCTGAATAATTATCTATTAACGGTCACTAATATCTACACATTTTTACATGTTAAATTTCAAACTAACCTTTTTTTCCAATTAATTGTTTTAACGTGAAACTAACTTTATTTAATTTCATATTAACTTTTTTACTTTCATTTAATCTTTTTAATCTCAAATTAACCTTTCAATACAGGATTAAAAAAATGTGTTAAATTCAACTAATTTGGTTATAAATTTACCCTTATTAATTTCCAATTGACAGTTTTTAAGATTTAAATTTTGTAGATTGTATGAAATATAAAGTAAAATTCCCATACATTTTTTAAAAAATTAAATGGAAAAAATCTTTTATAAGAGGTTTGGTGAGAGTTTCTTAAATTTTTAATTATGAAATAATTGTTCTACAAAATATACTGGTATACTGGTATAGATTTTTATACAGCTTTTTATTTTTAAATTAACAGTTGTTACTCGACTCAAGAGGATGGCACTCTCAACACGACACGCAAGAAAGACACAAGTAAACAGAAGACAAACATTTTGAGCCCTGAACATCAAATTAATATGTACTTAATACTCTTTAATGTCAAAATCCTTTTCTCAATTTCAGATAAGCCTTTATTTTAACTCATTAAAAGACTTAAGTGATGGTATGTAATATAAACATTTTAAGTACATGTGTAGAGATTAGTGACCGTTAATCGATAAATATTCATATATCGTGAGATGCGGTCTGGTGTGATGTAGTTTCTAGGTAGGTTGGCACTCTCAACACGATTTTAAAGAAGTGCACGCAAGAAGTACACAGAAGACAAACACTTTGAGCCCTGACTATGATCTCAATAAAGGTCGAAACGTTGGCACGATAAAGAAAATGTTTTTCTGAAACCTACATCACACCAGACCGCTTCTCGCGATATCTGAATAATTATTTAATGTGCAATTTATGTATATTTGAGAATTCTAAATATATAAAATGAGTTATTTTATTAAATACCACATGAAAATTAATTGCATTTAAAATTAAAAGTTTTGAATTTTCTTCCTCATCAGGTAAAATGGAAAAAGTGTAATTAAAACAAGTTAGTTTTGAAGATAAGTGAGGTTAATTTAACTGAAAAAAATTAAATTGAGGTTTCGGAAAATGGGAAAGTTTTCAGAAATTGAGAATATCCAACGAATCTACTATCTAGACTTTTTTCAAACCACATTTTCTTTTGAGGAACATCAGGAATTATGGATTATTGATAAAATAAGGACGGCGTTTTACTAAATTAAATTCAACAACCACCACTGGAGATTCGAACTTCAACTCTTACGATGACCGGATCATCCGAATACAATATATTGAACGCGGTGGACACAAAAAATTGGGATAAAAATGCTTATTTTATGAATGAGTAAAATGATTTTTTTTTTAAATATACATTACTTATGGCCGTCGGTTTATTTATTTGCAGAGTATACATAAAAGTAGTTCTACTTAAGTTGTATTTTTTAGTGGAATAATTATTTGAAGGCAAGGCCTGACCATTTCAATTTGATGTAAATTGTAGTGCAAGGAGGGACAGAGAGGGCTTTCATCGTTCCATTTGGCCTTGATGTTAACTCAAGTTACCCAACTGTACACATTGTAATGTGATTGAAAGCTTATTACAAATAGTTATCAAGTCGATACACCCTATTCCTGACAGGTTCTATTCTCGTGAGATGGCCCCGAGCCTCTGGATCAATTCTCTCCCATGTGACAAAGGGAACGAAATTGTTGTATTTATTCAGGCAGACGACGCATCGGCCAAAGAGCGGCTCGGCGCAATTCGTCCTCGTGATGGGAAATCGATAATATATGATTTTATTGTCCAGGATTCCGAGTGACATACGGGCTATCGTGTTCTTGACAGTCAATCAATTCCTCTGTACAATAGGTGAAACAATGAGCATTTACATATAGATGAGTTGGTCGAGCAGCTACCGTTCGCATGGAAAGGTCAACCCTTCAATGAACACGTTATAAATGATGGGGAGTTAACAGGGTACTCCTCCTAGGATCATCCATCACTTCTGTCGGCTCAGATTCACTTCGGCGTCTCAGGATGGAGGCAGGCTGACTTCTGTCTATTTAGCGTTTATCGTGGGAAATCAATATTAAAAGCCCTTGTATTCCTTGTATTTTTCTCTTTCCTTTGGATTTGATAATGGATCAAAGGCAATATTTTATCTGGCGTCATCAGAGATAATAAGAGAGATTTCGAGTCTACTCTCGACTAGGAGTAGACGTCTAGGTTGAAACGTATCGCGGTCGAGCGTGAGAATCCATTCCATCATAACAACCCTATACAACTGTTTATGGAACAATTTATTGAAAAAAAGGAAATTTTTTGTTAGCATAACGTTTATTTATTTTTTTAAAAAGAACAGGCGTTTTCCTGATATTAAAGGATCTTCAATCTTATTCTTTACTAAATTCACTAGTTTTCGTGGTCCGCTTGACCAATTATATCCTTCAATTATTTAAGGTTTTTAGTTGAGAGAAAAAAAGTCAGTTTCACGAGCGGGGTTCGAACCCACGACATTCGGCAGGTTACGCCGCTGCTCTACCACTTGAGCAATCGTGCTACCGAGCCGAAGGTCGTGGGTTCGAATCCCGCTCATGACACTGACATTTTTCTCTCAACTAAAAACCTTAATTAATCGAAACTTACTTTTTACGTTAAATGCCTACATCGTCATCAATACTGGCTGGGTTTCTTGAATTGAAAATTCTACGCGATTGATTTGTTCCTTTGTTTTAGCCTTAAGTATTCAAAATACAAAATCACTTATAAAGTAAACTTTTACGCGTTTACAAAGTTCTTGCCTAATCAGCAAGTAAGATTTTCTTGGTATTTCAAATACTGACAGATATGATGATACTGGGCTTACCAAACGAAAAGGCTTAAGAGAAGGAAAATCAGCCAGGATACGATTGCATTCTTCAAGAAAATATATATTTTGAACATTTAATTGAAATTTTTTAAGCTTTATGTTTTTTTTACGATTTGTTACAAAGAGATTTTTTGTGTTTATTTTCTTTTACTAAACGAAAGAACAAAAAGCGCGACAGCGGTAAAGGCAGCCAGGCACTATCTCATTTCTCAGACATTTGAACATTCGATTCACTTTTTTTTTAAGATTGTTTCCTTATGCACAATTTTTTAACAAACATTCTTTTTTGTTTACTTCTTAGTAGCTGCAGAAAAAGCAAGAAAGTGTTGAGAGCAGAGAAATTTGACTGGAAACCACGTCAGTCTTGCAATACTCAAGAAGGTGAACATTTTGAACATTTGATTGAAGAAGGTGGGCAGCTTAAATATTCAATTTAATTTGTAGAAATTTTTTTTGCGCGTTGAATTTTGTAGCAAAGTGTATTTTTTTTGTTTTCTCTCTATTAATTGCAGAAAAACAACACAACTTAAGGCCAGTAAATTCGGCCGTGAAACGATATTCATTTCTCAAGGAAGTGGACATTTTTGTTTTTTCTTGTGTTCAGTTTTGCAATAGATAGTCTTTTTTTGTTTACTCCCTAGTGCTTTCAGAAAAACTGCTTGGCAGCAAAACCAACCAGATAACCATGCCCGACCTGCATTTTTCGTGAAAGTGAACATTTTGTACATTTTCGGTTTTTCTTGGGTAGGGGTCTGTCTTTCTACTACTTACATAAAACCAAAAAGTTTCTTTATATCTTATACTTTTATATCTGTAAAATCAGACAGAAAACGATGCTTGAAATCTTTTGAACATTTAATTTGGATTTTTAAGGCGTTCTAGGAGTTAATTTGGTTACATTCTCTTTTTTATTTAACCCCTAGAAAGCGCAGAAAAACACAAAGTTTGCCTGATGTAAAATTAGTCAGGGAACGATGTCAGCGCAACATTCTTCAACACCAGGTAAATATTTCGAACATTTAGCTTAATTTTTTAAGGATTTTGGTTCTAGAAGTGTTTTTTAAATTAATTTTGTTACAATCATTTTTGTTAGCTTCTACAAATCACACAAAAAAACACCAGTAAAATCAACCATGAAACGATGTCATTCTTCAAGAAATTTGCTGACATTTAATATAGAATTTATTTTGTTTTTACTTAAGTTCAATTTTATACCACAGAAACTGTTTTGTTCTTTTTATTGTATATTTTTTATAGCATTTTGCAACCTTAATAACCATTTTATATACCAACCGAACAATCAAATTTTTTCATTGGTGATGACTGTCCTTTGAGATGTTATCTACATTTGCATAATTCTCATTACAAAGAGCAACTTTTCTGTAAGCACCACATGCTTCAGTATTCACAGAACCAAGAAATCCACATAGAAGACAAGTACTTTCAAACTCGTAAAAGTTTATGATCTAAGTAATTTTTGTCGCTTAGGGTTCGATAAAAATTATATGAATCACATTTTCTATTATAGTTCCACTGTAATCAACTTTAGAGTAAGAGTGACTTATTACGAGATTCGAGGGACTTTGTGAAAGATTGTAACAACGTTAAAATTGAAACAACTTGAATAAAATTGAGAATTATTTCGACAATAGAGAATGGCTAGTGTAAATTTACATATAGAAGCACCTCCTGAAGTGTTGAAGTCTTTTCATGAGCATGGGCAATGTATGAACTAAGTAAACATTCGACAAAGTTTAGGCTGTTAACGAACACACAAGAGTGTTTTAGAAAAAAATAAAATAAACACCTCTCTAAATTACGAAGTTCGCTTGGCACACAATTCAAAACCAGATGCCACGGGGTGCGTAAAACATGAAAAGACCGGATTCAATTGAAGGTGCGAACCGTTGCCCACGCTCGGTTGCACTTGGCGTAACAGCAGACACTTCAATCTGGCCTCTTTGCTACGTAACACGGGAACAATAGGCAAGGGGCGAAGTTTTTCTACAAAGAGGGCGTTAAGAGCTTTCGGGACCGCGGCTCCGACCAAATATTTGTTCGCTGTGTTGCATTCCTCGGCCCGCGTTTATGCGAGAGTGAAAAACAGATTGTTTGTGTAATCGACCACACTTTGTTTCGATCTATATTCAGTTGCGTTGTGAAACCAAGCACCGGTTTCTCTCGTAAACTTGAGACAAAATGAAGAGGAAAACTGGTTCACATCAGGTGGCTTTCCTACTCGCGCTCTATATGGAGCAAAGAAATAGCACCAATCAATTAAGAACAATATATTTACTAAGATCGTGGATGTGATCCAATGAATGTTCTGGTGTCGAAACAACACCTAGCTTTCGAACAGAACACACGCCCGATCCTACCAAATATGTTATTCCTCTACATTCCAACCACAAATCTAATTAAGGGCTGATCTGGTACTCAAACTTCCACCATCGCGCACGTTCACTACACATTCACGTTAATAAATACATCCACTGCCCATATACACAAAAAGAAACACAAGGCAATATATCTGCCAAGTACGGCATAAAACGTGAAACGTGCTCAAGAACAGGGGTTTTAAGTTCTCTTATCGCGCTCTACACAGAATCAAGAATGACTTCAAATCGGACACTTTGACCAACCACTCTCTACATGCCGGACACAAATCTAATTGAGGTAGGTGGGGTATTCAATATGCCGCTATCGACCACTCTCACACACTACACATTCACTCTAATAAATACTCAAACAAAAAATATATGCAAAACGAAATGTCTTATCAGTAACTATATTAATCAATAAAACTGCCTTGATTTTTCACAAAGTCGGAACAGCAGACCCAAAGGCGCGTGTTGAAGCTATTTCTGCTGGCTTTCTATACAGGGTGACTGGCGATAAGGGCTGAAAATTTCACAATACGCAGCAAAAACGTCCTATAAACCACTGTCCAAATCTCAATAGTATAGAAGCTATTTCAGGTTTTGTGTTTTTTTTAATTTTTCGATATAGGTCCTCTAAATTACTTATAATTATCAGAATTACTGACTGTAAACAAATCTGGTTTTTGCCACCTGAAAGAACGTTAAATTTTCTGTCAGCATATCTATTTACATTGCAGAAATAATGAAAAAAGTCCGCACGAAAAATTTAGAAAAAAAATGTTGAAATTTGGAATTTTATGAAAACGTTGGATTGGTTAGTAACGAAAAACACCTGGAGCTTTGCAAATTCCCTCAAAAGTTCTCAATTCAATTAGCATTCAGAGGCATGACGATCTTTTTGGAATTTGCTTCTGGAAAACTCAAAAATTTTGGTTTTTGTCAATACTAAATTCAATCAGTTCTCATTATGTTATCAGCTCACAACTTCCTCAGGTTGGTGATTTAAATTGTATACTTACATACTGTTATGCATTTCATTTACGGTTACTGCATCGGTAATGCTACTGCTTCGAGGGGAGAATACCAAACTCGTTTTCCACATTGAGGCGTTCCAACGACTTCATCAGAGGCTGAAGGAAAATGGTTCTTTCAAGGCAAAATGTGTGGGTCTCCCAGAAGCGCAATTCGAAAGGGTGGGTATACCGCTCAAGTTAATAGAGAACATTTTTTTAAAATTGAGAATTTTTAAATGTGTAGAGATTAGTGACCGTTAACGGATAATTATTCAGATATCGTGAGATGCGGTCTGGTGTGATGTAGGTATCAGAAAAACATTTTCTTTATCGTGCCAACGTTTCGACCTTTTGTTGAGATCATCTTCAGGGCCTGGGATTTACAAACATAGTTTACATTTAGAAAATACATATACAATTTGGAAAAGTGAATTTATACAATGCAAAAATTCATATTTTATATTCTATCAAAGTATTTCTACTCACTCAAAGTGTTTGTCTTCTGTGTAATTGTGCCATGTCGTGTTGAGAGTGGGCATAGAAGAGACAATTTTGTACAAGTCGTCGGCTTCTTTGAGGTGAAAAGAGCCGACAAAGGGAAACAATGTGTTGGTAATGTTTCGGCCACTTTATTCTTTCAGGATTATGTAAAAAAATGTATATATTGTAACGTATATTGTATGTATTTGTATTGCCTTATACAAAATTGTACAAATATACAAGTATACAAATATGCAAATATACAAATAAATTCACTTTTCCAAATTCTATATGTATATTCTAAATGTAAACTATGTTTGTAAATCCCAGGCCCTGAAGATGATCTCAATAAAAGATCGAAACGTTGGCACTATAAAGAAAATGTTTTTCTAATACCTACATCACACCAGACCGCATCTCACGATATCTGAATAAGAATCTTTAAAGTTCCAGGATTTAAAAAAAATCTAAATTGCAACATTTTTTTTTTTAATTTTCGTGCAGAATTTTTTTCATCAATTCTGTAATAAAAATAGGTTTCTTTACATCACAATTTAACTTTTTTTTCAGGTGGCACAAACCGGCTTTTTCTACAGTCAGTAATTCTGAAATTTATATGCAATTTAATGGACCTAAGTCGAAAAATTAAGAAACACCCAAAACCTGAAATAACTGATTTGGACAATGGTTGCATTTGGTGGGTAGAAACACCTCATGCAATTTGGCTCTATTATCGCCAGTCACCCTGTACGGAGCCAATTGCGGGAAAATCGAACAACCTTCTTCTAGATGACGCACGCACGCTTTGGTGCAAAAAAAAGTCATATAATAAGTGCTCTTTTATGACTCAGATCATACCGATCCATCCACTAACGCTGCCATTCCCTTTTGGCTCGTTTTAATTATTTAATAATGGTTAAATCTTATACCTTATGTAATTAGTTAATCATTTTCCTTCATGCAATAAAATATGGAAATTGTTCAAATAATTAACACTTTATCGTATTAAAGTTACAATTATTTCGCCATATAAGTGAGTGTACGGCAGTTATAATTGACGTACATATGGGATTTATGCTATTAATGTCAAAAATTAACATTCGCGCTCCTTGTTTGTTTTCTCGCCGTTAACCAAACAAGTACATCAACATCAGGTAATACAATCAATGTTACAATAATAGGAAGCGTCCTTTTGAATGTTTTTGTTAGGAGGGAAAACGGTTGTTGGTTTTACACGGCAAACGGACAAAAAAATACAACATTAAACAATTAAAAAATATTTCGTAAATGAATGCACTGTCGATAAAACTTTTGCTGAGGAACTACATTCGGCCCGAAATTTTGGACTTTTCGTCTTCATTACATAGCCAAAGAAAAGGATTTCTAGTCGTTTAGGGTTGAATTGTCGGAGAAACGAATCTATATGTCTGTTTAATATTAAATTGATGCTATTTTGGCAAAAAGAAGTTAATAAAACGGAATGAAATTACCCTTTTTTACGCACTTTGAATGACGTCTTTATGAAAAGATCAGGCTCGGTCCATTTTGAAAAGATCTGTTATATCTTGATAATTCGGATAATGTCGGTTGATAGTGCACAACGGCACCTACTTCAAAAACAAATCCACCGATAATTCTTCACCGACATAATGAACATGTCCCATAGCTTTTGGAGACAGTCCATGGACGATTTTCGAGTACAGAAAGTCGGCAGGAAAATTTGAAGAATGGTTACATCGCTCGTCATGCCGTGGTGGGAGACTGGCGTCGTCTGGACGGAGCATTCTGTCAAGTGAGAGGATAGACCTCTCGTCCAACCCGTCCATCGAAGAGTAGTTGTACATTTGTTTATTTATCCGTGTCTGAATGAAAAAAGAAATGTAATTTAAGTAAGATTATCTTATTCGTATGATTGGGACGGATCAGTAATAAAAGAGAACCAGTTTTACGAAAGAGGAATGCAGTTTAACGAAAACGTCCAGCATGCCGATAAAATACACAGCATGTTTTCCAAGTATATTTTTCTTAGACGAAAAAAGAAGAATTTCTTGAAAATTTATTTGACTTTCCTAATATAACAGCTTAGTTCCAAATAGTGAAAAAGAATAATCCCTAATTAAGCCAATCAGCTAGATTTCTCAAGAAATTTACTTTATTTCTAGTCTATGGCTGCATAGATTTGATGCTTTTCCTAGACGCCCTTCAAATGGAGCCGAGGAATGAGAATTTTCAACTTTGTGGGACACAATCCTCCCAGTGTCAGACACAAAACTGAGTGTTGATCCGATATTCAACATTCCACATTGCACACTCACTCTAATAAATACATTCACTATTTATATACAAGAAACACAAATAGCTGCAACTAGTATGCACAATAAAACAGTCCGGACTCTTTCAATAAATCGAAGATTCAACGTTTGATATCGAGCTCAAGTGCAAATCCCATAAACAGCTGCCATACGCGCTCTCTATATGGAGCCAAGGAATGAAAACTTTCAAATTTGTGGGACACATCGAGCAGCCAACTTCTAAGCAACCGGACTCAGATCTAATGAAGATGATGAAATATTAACAGTCCACCATCGATCCTCTTACATTACGCACTCACGCTAATAAATACACATACATACACAAAATACCCGTTTCATCCAAACAACGGAACAAGTGACTACCCCCCCCACAAAAAAAAAGCCTGCCGTGTTCAAGTACAATTGTCATATCAGATGGCTCTTCAACTCTATAAGGAGGTAAGGAATAGCGGTTTTCAATTTTGTGGGATATATCGAGCGATTAGTTTCTACATGCCCGGCACAAATCTAAATGAGCGTCGAACTACTCGATATTCTACCATAGACCGTCTCACACTGCACATTAACTTTCATAAATTATTCTACATTACAGGGCATGTATCGATGATCCCATTTGCAGATTGTGTAAAGAGGAGGAAGAAACAGCCACTCATATCACCTTCGAATGCGAAGCATCGGCTCAACGGTGATATAACCGAGCATATAAACAAAAACCTGGGGAATTAGATTGTACCAGCTACAGCCATAGGCCTAGGACTTCTGAGAGGCAGGGTTGAGTCTATTGAACTGAACTTGGCGACTAGCAAAATACGGTAAGCCAGAAGGCTGCAGAGCGTGAGGAGCTAAGCCCCGATGCTTGGTAACCATCCTCACCATCTAATAAATACTTTCACTCTCAACATACCTTAAAGTAAAGACAAAAGGAGATATCTACCATATAACCATAATTTAACATAAATAAGTAACAGCCCATAAACAATTTAACTAACGTTTCTTGGACTGTTTTGTATATGCTGTCCCAAACAAAGAAAGAAGTTTTTCATAGGCAACTGGGAAATAAACCATAAATAAACTGGGAAAATCGTTGGTCAATGTTGCTTAACGCCCCAACTTAATGACATTTTTACTAACATCAGCAAATTCTACATCACAATTTACCTCCAGAACCACACTTGGTTTTAGAAAATAAAAATGGATGAAAAACATGGAAATGTTGAGCATGTACAAAATGAACATAAATTAACGCAAAGTATACAATTAATAAACGTCCGGCAATACTGCGATACCTTGTCTATGACACGGCGCTCTCACTATAAGGGAAAAGTCCCGGGTTCGAATGCAGGGCCGCTGGATTATACCTAGAAATGAGCTTTTTTTCAAAAACACCGGCACCCGTGGGTTGTTGTTGCGCTGTTGCGAACCGACGTAAATATTTATAAAAAAATTGTGTGAAATAATTCATCTTCAAAAATGTTCCGATTAAATTTTTCCTTTTTTAACCAGTTACACAATGAATTGACATTATCGAGCTCCGAAAGAAAAGTCCAATATTTTCACAACAAATCCATGGATTTTTGAGTTTCTGGCATAATCTTTTTTTTTAGAATGAAAGAACTTGTGAAAAATTAATTTCAATTTAGCATGTTACATGTTAAAAAAACAGTAAAATTGGAAATTGAAACGAGCGGTTTTAGGTGAAAAATTAACACAGGAACCATACCCATATACATATGCATATTTTCAATTTTTGTGTAATTCTTGGTTTTCTCAAAAAGGTAAATGGAATAAGGGCTGATATTCTTATACTAATTATCTGTTATGTGAAGTGTGTGTTTCTCGATTGTATGTTAAATGTTAGTTGCTAGTATTCCGCTGTAAATTAACAAATCCGCATATCGCTGTTTCGATTTTTATCCATTTCCCCCAATTATATTGTATAAAATAAATGAATTTGCGGGATTTAAATGTTGAGGTGTTCCTGCATATTAAACATATCATTCGTCAGCTGTTAGAGAGTTGCAAAACATTGAATAGCTCTGCTCTACCGGGCCGAGGAGAAATGGCGACAGTTATATTTATTATCTGTTAAATGGAGAGAACGTAATGAGGTGAGTCTCCTGCCCATACAAGCTCCGTAATACATTCAGTACGGTCGTACGAAAGCAATTTGGGTTCTCCGAGAGGTAACAAGCAGATCGAGTCACGTCGAGAATGGGTCTCGAGCTCTAGTGCTAATAAAGGGAGCTATTAGCGTTCCGAACAAAACTGCCGTTGCAAATTCGACCGCGTAGCCCGTCCCCCTCCCAATTTGGTGCCTCGTTTGTGGTGGATGTGAGAGGTAACGAGGAATCGTGTCTGGGGACATCCCAACGACCATGGGAACTCTATCCCTCTGGATTGCCTGCCCCATTTCCCAGGGGTCAACCCACTCTGGTTTCCCCAACCACCGCCACCATTACGCAACCCCTCAGCCTTCCTTTATACACAATATCGCAAATGTAACTCCTTTAGGAGCGCTTCCACCCCCTTCACTTTGGTGTCGGGTGTACGGAAGAAAATAGGGGGGAGGGGAGAAAAAAGCGTGGACTAAGAGGCTATTAAAAAGAAGACCTAAATATCAAGGGGATTCTTTAATTGAAACTAAAAACGTCCAATTCTTCTCATACATCATAAAACATGAAGGTACCTTTGTCGTTCCGCCTTTTTGAATGGTTGTTTCCTTCATCTAAGAGTATTAAAAAACTGCATAAAAGATCAAATTCTTTAAATTAGAAATCTACCCAAAAAAGTTGTATCTTTATTTTACTTTAACTTTAACCTGCAATATTTCGTTTTTCTTGGGTTTCAGTTTTCTTTTTGTTTTAAATTTCCCTGTCGGTTACTGCCTTGATTTTTCCATGAAACAACTTTTTTTTTTGTATCTCCCATATACCTGGAAAACAGAATATAACTATCCATCCAAACATACATTTTAAAGCTTATTAAATGAAGCAGCTTTGTTCAGTTTCCAGGAGTTTTTGCCAGCGTAGTGGAAGAACTTTTCGTACTTTCTGCAATAAGTACTGAGATTCGGTCGGTAAAAATATACTTAACGGCTTTAGTAGCTATTTTGTAAGTTTGTCTACAAAAAATATATTTTAACTTTCAGTCTTTAATATTTGGTTTGTCTGATTTTAAATTTTGTTTTCCTTTTAATCTTCAACAACAGGGTTTTTCGGGGGGCGTTTTGATCTACGACATTCCACGAAATAAGTATGTACCCATTGTACTACAAGCACTATTCTAAAACTTATGAAATGAAGCGGATTTTGACAAATTGGCCAATTTCCAAGAGTTTCTTTTACAATCGTAGTGAAGTTTTTAAACTTGTTTCAAATGTGCTGCAGCAGAATACGGATTTGCGTAATGTAAAAATCTATCTGCTTTAGTGGATATTTGCAATTTTGATTACTATAAAAATACTTTTCTTTACTTACAACCTGTAATACTTAGTTTTTCATTATTTTCCGTTTTCTTTTCTTTTTAATCTTAAACAAACTTGGTTTTTCCATGAAATATTTTTTGGGTTTTTTTTCCATATTCCTCCCAATAAAAACGTACGGATTCTACCGAACATAAAATTCTAAAATTTAATTATTCAGATATCGTGAGATGCGGTCTGGTGCGATGTAGGTATCAGAAAAACATTTTCTTTATCGTGCCGACGTTTCGATCTTTTATGTGAGATCATCTTCAGGGCCTGGGATTTACAGACATAGTTTACATTTAGAAAATACATATAGAATTTGGAAAAGAGAATTTATACAATGCAAAATGTATTCTATATTCTATCAAAGTATTTCTACTCACTCAAAGTGTTTGTCTTCTGTGTGATTGTGCCATTCACAAGTGATACACTTACATAGGGATGTAGATGTAGATGTAATAGTCGGGGTGTATTGTACTGCGCCATTTAAGAGCTATTGTATCCACCTTCTCTGCCTAAAGCACAACGGTGAATCCTATTTCATCAAGACTGTTGGTTAGTAGGCTCGGTTTCAGTGGTTGAAGCTCTTCTACGGTCACATTGTTCATACCAAAACATTTCCTCCTGCGAGCTACTGTAGCACCGCGGTTTGTTAGTAGCTGTGTTGGTGTCTCCTCTGCATCTTTGCAGAATGTGCATGTGCCGTCTTGGATTATTATAATATTCTTTAAGTGCCCATTTAGCTTGCAGTGTCCTGTGAGGATTCACAGTTTATTCCTACTTCCTTTGACACATTTTGTAGTTTCTTTTATTTCGAAATTTGTTAAGAGATTCTTGGATAGCCTGTGTCCAATGAGGGATGAGGGAATCCTTGCAAGGGTGTCCGCTTTCTCGTCGCCTTCTACCCCCATGTGCCCTGGGAACCAGCAGAGGCTAATTATATTTGAGCTTAGTGCTTTGATGGCTGCTAGCCATGTTCTTGTTTTTGTACCCTTTATTCAAGTTGGGTTGAGTAAATGAAAGCCTGGAAGATTCTGGTGAATTTTTCCATGGGTTCTGGGTATTTGGCTTCAGGACCGAATACTCCTGCCCCTGTACCTTCTTGTGTTATAGATCCATCTGTGTACGAAAGGATGGTGCCATTCTTAAAGGAGGTGTTCCCCTCTCGTTCCCATTCTTTTTCGGTGTCTAGTTTTGTTTGGAAGTTTGTATTAAATTCAAATCATAGGACATAGGGATCTTAAGAAACAAAGATTTCCCGCCGCACACCAATCTCGCCTCAGCCAGCACTGTGTGTGGAAACGACCAAACTCCAGCATAACCGAAATAACAGCAGAAAATTAAAAAGAAGAAAGCTATATGAACTAGGGTAGTTAAAAATTAGTAAAGAGTGTAAACATTTATTTATTCTATATATATTATTGTAAAATTAATGGTTGGTATTTTAAAAAATCGGTTTTTAACCAAGCACGGATTATGATATGGATCTTCTACATATTGCAAACCGTACCAAATTTAGCCGGATTTGATAAGGAATTGATATTGTAAATTGAAAACAGTCGGTAGAATTCAAGGAGTGTTATTAAATATGAAACGGAGCCTTGCCTACCTCATCGATAGATTATCATCAGTTCCGAGTTCAGTGCCGGTTTAAACAATGAAACGTGAATGGAATACGTCGAGCTAACAACGCCTGAACAACGGTGAACGAACAAAGGATTAATACATACTAAGGTTACCCCACATAGGATATTCCAAAACCCAAAGCAAATACAATCTCAATTCGGTACGAGGGCATATGTGTAACATAACTTAAAATTCGTAACATTTAAAAAAAAATGTGTCAAATAAACGGCAGAAAGTTCATTTTTTTAATGCATCTTATAAGGGTTGTCTTGTTGTGAACATTCCCTGACGGAAATTATTTTGATACTTCAGTGGTCAATAAACCCATTTATCATTTATATAATATTCAAAGCACTTCTTCCTGCATAATGGAGAACAAATCACGAGATACCATTAAAAAGTTTGTTTTTTAAAGTTATTTATCCTTATAAATTTATGTGCCAATAATGAGTGGTCGTAAATATTAAGGTGACGATAAATTAAACTCCAATTAAAACCTTTTTCTCTAAGTTTATTCCCTATTTCAAACGTGTTTAAGTATAGGTTGATATAATTTATTCAAATTATTGAATACTTTGATTACAAGTTTATTGAATGAAGGACGTGGGTGCTCCCAAATAATTGCCGTATCAACATTTAAAATTTAAATCGAGGTAATTCATGACTCAATAAAAACGGTTTTGCATATTTTGAATTGGGTGGAAATCGTTGTTTATGTAATATTTACAAAAAAACGATTCGATATTATACTGTCATTAAAATAATAAAAACCGAACTTATTTAGAAAATACTGGGGAACCAGAAAAGTTCTGCCAGTTAAAACAGAGTCAGAATTGTTTATTGTCGGCGTTTATAACCTTCGCCTAGGTTAGCATTGTGGTTAAACCTGCAGATTACGACGATCAAGCTACTAAGTGCTACTTAAAGGAGTATACTTATGTGCCACGACATGAGGACAACACCAATTAATTGCAGTTTTGTAAGTATTACTTAATCCTTCCAAATGAAGGGGAAGAATGAGTAACTGCTCACAGGCATACATTGACAACCATCCACTTGGCTGAGCTTGAAGATGGAGTTTCAGGCTGACCTTTTTCGGTATGTCACCTGACGCTAAAACTCTCAAATTCGACTTTACGAATTTAGAAGGCGGGCATAGTAACCAGGAATTTTGGTGAAAATAAACAAACTGAACTGGCTATAAACGCGGGCATGCTATAGTTTTTCAAAATTACCTTAGGCTAAACGCTCAATGTTGATAAAACAGTCCAATCTTGCCCAGTCCTTTTACAAGTTTGGGTACCGGGACTTAGAAATAAATCCAACTCATTTTCCAGCGATTATCAATTATCGAATTCCGGATAATAATTTAATAACCCCCGATAATTGTTTGTCCATTGCGACGAAAATGTGGAGGTCAAATGGGTCTGGAAAATAAGGAGGGTTTAGTGGGTTTTCCCAACTAATCTTTATTGCCACCTCCTTAGTCTTTCTAGCTGAGATCTTGCGTTGTCCTATTTACGAGAGAAGGTTGTTACTGGAAGGGCAAGAGATTGCAGGCATGAGTAGATTTCTGCGGTGACTGTCTGGCGAAAGAGAAGAGTGTTCGTAGTGTACCATACGTTCCCTCTTATTTACATACCTTTCTCTCAAATATGGTGATCGAGCACTCGATATTTCTTACACTGTATAACACTCACACATAAATGCCTACTCTAATTGAGGGTCGATGGGGTACATGATATTCCAACGCTCGTGTACCACTCGACACAAACCATGAGAAACCAGCCAATGCCGGGTTAGAGATTTAGGGGTACGCGGTCTCGAGGAATAGTAAAGATAGTTTGGTATGTAAAATGGATGGATATAAACTTTTGGATTGAGAAACAGATCAGATTGTAAACAAAAGGATTGTTGAGGTCGTGACGTATTAATGAGTTTTGCCAATTTGTCTGAGGCCATTGATCGGAAGGATTGAATGTAGTGGATGCTGGTTGGCTTGGAAGAGCCGCACAGTTCCACTCCTTATGTCCAAAGTTGTGGCAGTAAAGTTTGTATGAGTTTAGTTTAAGGATCAACACGCATTTCGGGTCCTAAAAAAATTCGTAGTCTTCCAAGACTTCATGTAAGTTGTCTCTCAGGTCTTGTGTAGGGATTCCACGTAAACTGTCTGGGCATAGCCTTAACTATATGACTTGCGTGCAAGTAGATATCTCTTTGTTGTTGATGTACAGTGGAGGGAAGTGGAGTCTGTTTTGCTGTTATTGTAAGGCGTTTTATAAAGGATGCCCTGGTACCAGGACATATAGCAAGCCTCACCACTGCATATCTAACGTGTCTCGTATTAATAAACCAAAACAATATAGATTTTTAGTAGTTACATAAAGATAGGCCTAAGAATGCTCCTTTTTGGAATATCAACCTGATATCACTCCTATAATAGTCCTGATACCTGATAACTACCGATCCCATATTGAAAAGTAAGAGCCAGTAAACCTATTTCTGCCCTTCCATCTTTCTATTTTCCTTTTTTCCCAATGTGAACTTTCATTGAGTACATTTTTCTTCATTCAATATGAAGGCTCGGCACTAGGATGCTCCCTTGTGAGTTGCCTTGTCCGTCTGACTTCCGAGAACTCGTGCCCGTTACATGCAAGAAAAAAAAATTACAGCTGCCACCAGAAATCGGAATAGAGGACACAAAGATTCTTTGCCGTATTTCAGCGCAATTCGCATTGGGGACATTCCTCCAAGATCCCTATATGGAATGAAGGAACGACCCTTCACTTAAGTGGGACCCATTGTGCAACCTATTCTGCATGTTAAGGCACATGTGATTGGTCTGTTGGTGAACACTGTGTGTTGTTTATTTTAAGGAAGATAAAAAGTGTCTACACTTTTCAGGACCTGTCTTAACACGAATTGATTTTCGAAAATATTTCGTTGTATATGATTTTAAAAATATATTTTATCTATTTACAAATTCAAATTATGTGCTGAAAATTAATTAAGGGTTAGTTTGTTCTGGTCTTAGAAAGCTTTGTTCGTGGGTATTTGAAGAATTAATCCAATTATTTTCCAGTTTCTTTCCAGTTTTCAGCTTGTTTGTTCATATCAAAATAACAACTCTGTCATTCCGGCCGTACAGCTTGATTAAAATATGTACTTTTATTTATTCATATATTATTATTTAATACTTTATTTTTGTACATTTATTATAATGTATGTTAATTTATGTCTGAATAGTTGTTCGAAGGAGGGTAAATTTTTTATGAGGTTGTTTATAGCCTGGGGTTGTAGCAGTAGTTAGACACAAGACTGTTTTATTACCTCGTTCGGGTTAGTTTATTATTTAAAAAGATGGCTACAAAAGAGCCACAATATAAGATGATTCCGTCCCAAAAAATGGAGTTATTTTCTTGTTGCTAACGATGCAAAGAAAGGTTTTTTTCCTATGTGTCCTGTCGTCGGAGGTTCTAATAACACTTCTTGCCGGTAGTTTACTATAGCCCTGCTATTATAAACTTGTAGTTAATGCCACCATTTCATGTGTTTTGAGCCATATCAAAAGTTTCGCCCATTTCCTGTTATTAGCCTCATCCAAGCAAGATCCTTGGCACGACGAGAGACGCTTCGCGTTTTCCTCCTTACAGCTAATCACTCGTACAACGAGATCATATTTCATACTCATTGCCTTTTCTTTGAAACACATATTAACTAAGCCGATAGATGGAAAATGTGGCAAACTTTAGCGCCTCTCCTTACGTTTTACATTCGAAACATTATTTTGTTTATTTCTTGAATCTCAATCATCTCTTGATTATAATATACATCAAAAACATTTTTTGCCTACTTTACTCCATGGGCCTTTTCGTTTTGTAAAAAACTTTTTATATATCGAATTTGAATCCTGAATGTTAATTTCTGTTTGGAACATCGGACGTCAGAACACAATTGGACAATATTGTATATTTTTCGATTAGTATACAAATTTTTACTTTAAAGAGTGCTTAAAATTAATCCCAATTTGTTTAAACACTTTTTCGCCCATTTTACTGAAAGCTGCTATTTGTGGATTTCTATAATCTCAAATCTGCCTATGAGTCCTCGCAGTCCACTGACCATTTCATAGTTTGTAATTTACAATTAATTACCTGCATGTCTCTAGAATCACCCGAGGTGTTGGGAGTCCGGGGTCAGACCTCGTATTCGTCCAGCCACCGAAGTTGGGTTCCTAGGTGATTTCAGCCCCCTAACATAATCAGCCTCCCATTCACACTCTCACTCACTGTTAAATACATTATTTCTTGTTTACGTACCATTCACTCAGCTAGGGCGGAAGAGCACTCAATATTCCTCCATCCCCCATTACTCCTATTACATAACTAATCTATTTGAGGGCTATTATTCCTCTATTGGCCAGATTAATCAAACCAAGATTCTAACTGCCGTGCTCAATTATAATATCGGATGACAGTCCTACGCGCTTTCCATATGGATCCAAGGACTTGAACCGTTGGTGGAACACATCAATCAACTTTTCTCTCCTTGAGCTGGTTTAGGCCCAAAAGTATTGTATGTTTGCAACCTCGCATGGCTTACTTTTAATCGGGTGAGGATCTTCTTCAACAAGTCTGATCCTCCGAGGGCCGCCTATCGACAGACCTTTTGATATGTGATAACTTCTCTGTTGATCGGGCCAACTTCACTTTACAAAGGGGTTAGTTCAGGTTGTTTAATATGAGGTTCGTTTGAGATTTTCATTTTTACAAGTGGTTTTGCAAGAAGATCGGAGGAAAGAGGTGCATTTTTGTCGTTGAGTGGTGTTTTAATCCCGCTAGGGGAAAACCGCAGCTCAGGTGCTAGTCAAATGTTTGATGTGTATGTTAGTGACCGTTTATTAGCATAAGTGGTTTGCTCGGTTCAGATTTTAGCGATAGACCTCCGCTCGCGAGCTGATCAAAAGAGTTACCTCAAATAATTATACTTTTTATCTAAAGTCTCGGTTGAGATGAAAGAGCGTTACGAGTGGGATTCGAACCCACGACCTTCGGCTAATACGCCGCTGCTCTAACCACTTGAACAATTGTGTTGAACAATCCACTCGGACACGAAATCCACATCTAAGCCACAACCTTTCTAATTTTCTCTCTTTAACAGGGTAAACTCACTTTACTTCTGCTCTGACATCCTATCCACTCCAATACTAACTGTTCGGCAATGAACGTTTTATCTTGAATTTTAAGTCATTAACTTATAAGTGAGGTCACCCCGACCTTCTCGAGCCAATGTTACCTCTCTTAGTTCCGGCGGCGAGAGTTCTCTTCCGATTCGATCAGACGCTGCCATTTTCTTTTAATCGTATTTTTATTGCATTTTTAGCGTCACGGGGTCTGACCGCTGTGGTTAAGTCCCAGAGGTTAGGAGGCAAGTCGTGTGCGGTTTCCATTTCTGCAATGGGCAGGTGCATAGGTGCAGGCATGACCCTGTGGTGTAAGGACTCAATCTCTTCTGTAGCCTTTCTAGCTCGTTTTGTGTCACCTTGTTCACGGTTTTTGACTACCATATTAGAGATCCATATGTTATAATGTGTCTGACCGTTTTGGTTGGGATTGGCGTTTATTCCCCAGTTTTTGTTGCATAATCTCTGCCAATGCTGATTGGAGTTCTAAGCTTTATGTAAAATGTTGCCCGTTTTCCATTTGATTCTTTGGTCAAAGGTCATACTAAGTTTTTTATGAACAAGGATCTTTAGTGTGCTTTTACTTTTAGCTTCCTACTATATTTGAAAGGAAATCTGTTTTTCTAGGATTTATATTTGAACTAATTTTTTCACACCATCTTCTTAAAATATTTAGGGCGTTTTGCATTTTTTTTTAACGAATACTATAGAATTTATGATTGTCTGTATCACCTAAAATTTTATTATGTTAAACAAAACTATCGTACTTTTTAGATTATCATATGTGTAACATGTTTTAAAGCGATTCGATTTAAATGGGAAATGGTTGTGTCTTTTCTACAAGATCGTATTATCGTACAAGAGGTCGTATTAAATGAAAAATAGTGTTAAAAAATTTGCATTCAATAAATTATTTTGACATCATAACGATCTCAATTGATTTCAGGGGAAGGGGTAGTCGTCACAACCTCTCTCTCTCTCTCTCTCTCTCTCTCTCTCTCTCTCTCTCTCTCTCTCTCCCTCTCTCTCTGTCTCTATCTCTCTGTCTCTATCTAAATCAATCAATCTATCTACCCCTCTCTCTTCGTCGCACTCTGTCACTCCGACTCTCACTCTCTCTCCCTCTCTCTCTCTCTCTCTCTCACGCTCTCGCTCTCTCTCTCCCATCCTCACTCCCACTCATCTCCGGCTCATTCACTCTCCCTCACTCTCAGTCACCCCCCTCTCTCTCTCACTTTCTCTCTCTCTCTTTCCCTCGCTATATCTCTTTCTCTCTCTCTTTCCCTCGCTATCTCTCTTTCTCTCTCTCTCTCTCTCTCTCTCTCTCTCTCTCTC
>CM077101.1:22868100-22894218 GCA_039619505.1 Cimex hemipterus
TAGTAATCCAAGTTTGACGTTTTTAACGTTTAATAATTGAGTCTTTGAAAAAAACGTAAAAAATGTAAATTGTTAAGAAAAGTATTTTAAAAAAATGAACAGATAACTTAATTTTTTTAGAATTTTAATTAACATTTCAATATCGCATATCTCCTCCACTAGCCTTATTTACATATCGAAGACGTCTCGGCATTCTTTCTACCAGTCTGGAAATGTCCCTTTGCAGGGGGTTACTCCTTTCTTTACGAAAAATCCTTTCTTTAAAGTTTATCGTGGAGTTTATCAGGAAGTGATTTTTCGTCTTTTGAGGTTATCCCATAAATGTTCGATGGGGTTCAAATTTGAACAACGGGCTACGCTATTATGCTGTTCAAGTATGTTTGTACTATGCGAGTGACATGTGGACGAGCATTATCGCGCTATAGAATTGTAGCTGATTTCGCCCATATGGAGATCGTGGAGGAAATCTGCACTCATCTGTAAAAAGTACAGCAGACTAATCGTCCAAAGACCAAAGGCCAAGCGGGCTGTCCAACTGTGTTCCGGCCAATTCTCTTAAGGGGTATTTTTATTTTTATATCAATATTATTGCACAATGTGGGTTGCACAATATTTTGACGGAGGCTCCACACTGCTCAATATTATTGCGCAATATTTGGATTTGTGCAATAGATTGTATCGTATGCAGGCAATATTGATGGTTGAGTAATATATCGCACAATCGCGAGCACAGACATACAACTTTCAAGGCAATATACTGTGCAATTAGTTCCAACCAGAATTTCATGTAGTGAAGTCATGTTGAGTGATAGTGATTTGTGTTGTTCTCAAAGAATTAATTTTTTCACTACTTCCTGTTTATCAGACTCCGGATATTTTTGGCGGTATTTTTCTAACAATTCTTCATACTGCTCCTCCTTCTTCGCATGATTAGTACAATCGTTACACTTCATATCCCACAGAGCTACACGATTTCTGAATAATTAAAATTTTAATTGAATAAAATTGATTTCTTTAACGTAGGGAGTTCAACTACTTGAACACATTTGTGAGTTTTTCGGTTAAGAAAGGATATGTTGATCTTTAAAATGTGACTTTAAACGACAACTATCAACACGATACTTGGCGAACAACTTAATAAAAATGTCTTTTCCTTTCTAAAAAAGTCTGCAAGAGGCTCAAACAATCCATCGGCTCGAGGTGTTTGTCTTTTGCGTACTTGGCACACACAGTGTACTGGGCACTCTCAACACGACACGCAAGAAGGGCACAATTACACAGAAGACAAACACCTTGACACCTGAAGATGATCTCAATAAAGATCGAAACGTTGACACGATAAAGAAAATGTTTTTCTGAAACCTATATAAAATAAATAAATAAAATAAAATAAAAAATATCATCTCTGTGGTCTTTCTTCGGCGAGAAGGTGCCCATGTTCCAGCCGGTTCTGGCCTATCCGCAGACGAGCCGAAGCGATTTTTTCTTTTTTTCCCATTTCCTCCATAGTCGACGATTTGACCGACGGTTTCATGTATTTTGTCGGTCATGTTGTCCACCGGTCCAACAGACTCTGCTGTTGCAAAAATTCGTCAAAATAAAATAACACAAGAGCCATGTTTTTGTCTGTAAAAACACACAGGGTGTAGGCACAAAATTGATTACTTAATTTACGATAATTTAGCGAATCTTTTAATCAGATTCAATGTGAAAAATGTTTTAAGAAATGTTCTATTGCCATCGTTCTTCACGTGATTTGCTATCATTTTATTTTGTAGAAAATTGTGGAATTTTTGTTTTAGATTTTGAGTATGATTCAATGAGGCAGGCTTTAGGATCGCATCTAAGATTAATATCGTAAGCCTTCTCAAAAATTCTCAAAGCGGTATTTCCTTTATCAGCGTACGGTGCCTTTTCTCTTCGATAAATATTTGTTCGACCCGCAACAGACACGAGACAGTAGTACAAAGACGGTGTTTACATTCAATACATTGTGTATCTTTTCGTATCGCACACGAGCTTTCGGTACCGATAGTTTCCAAAACCGTTAAATATCAATCCTAGTGGGAAATGTTAAATATCAGTTGCTCCATGGATGAGGTTTTAACTATCTAATTTCATATGTTAAAACATAAATATACATAATTTTCTCGTTTTGGGTTGATTCCACATGGAGTGGATTTAATGAAGTTTTTTCCTACAAGCAGTTGGCATCGCTGGGCTTTAACTCGGTTGACAAATTCCAAATGTGTTCATTAAATTTCATGTCCGCGTATTAAATTTAAGCCCCAAGTAGTCAGAAACAATTCTAGTTTGGGTAGTGTGGTCTTGCATTACCGCGCTTAAAAACAAAGCCCGGCACCAATTAATGACACACAAGGAACTTCATTTTTCAATGTACCACCAGATTGGTGCGACCTTCCATGGAGTTTAGGAGACCTTCTCTTAAACAAACCCTCTTTTAACTGTCGCAGGACCTCAGAGAAAACTTGGACTCATCCATCACAGAAAAATTTTATTCAGACCTTTCTATGTTTTGGAATCTTAACTGACCTGTTCTTGACCAGTGACGGGTCAGAGAGTCAACAAAAAGAAACCTTGCATTAGACATGGCATGAATTATATGAAGTTTTAAACGTACTGCTATTTTTAATCCTGGCACAGCTTGGCATCTCTGGGCTTTAACTCACCTTAATAACTTGCTAAGGAGTGCAATATGTTTTGTGTCCGAGCATTGAATTTAAGCCCCAAAAAGTCAGAAGCAATCCTATTATCTTACTATGGCCTTGCATAACCATGCTTAGAAACAAAAACCTCCACCAATTAATAGCACAAAAGGAACTTAATCTGATAACTAAGATTCCATGCACTGCCAGATCGGTGCGACCTTCCGTAGAGTTTAGGAGCCCCTGTTCTTCGACAAACCGTCTTGTAACGTTGCAGGACCTCAGAGAAAACCTGATAACGATTTTACACCGACCTTCCCAGACCTTGCTATGCTTGGAAAACTTAACTGACTGTTTTGTGCCTTGTGATGTTCTTGGCCAGTGGCCGGCCTGTGCGTCAACTGACAAAAATATTTCTGTCTTGATGAGGTCGTTGACTGACCTCAACTCATGTAGGATGATGATTACATAGTAATTTGAAGACAATAAAACAAAGGGGGCGTAGGTGGCCGCAAGGTTCAGTCTTTGACACGGCGCTCATCACTGTAAGGTAAAGGTCCCGGGTTCGAATCCAGCAGCCCTGCATTACAACCCGACATACTTACAAATGGGATTTTTTTTTTCAAAAACACCGGCAATCTGACGGTTTATATGACCTCTGTTGTTGCGAATCCTCGTAAAAAAAACGAAAAAAAAAAAACGATCGTCTCTCAAAGATATGGCGAGTTGTTTGTTTATTATTGGCAATATATGGGTTCTAAAATAGGTTAAGTCTGTAAGACGTCCCCACTTTTATGTAGTCAAGATTTGAATTTAATTTTTTTTTCAGGTTTCTCAGAAATTTTTTGACTCGATTTTACATATGTAATTGCCTAATTCAATCTATACGTTTTTATTTTAATGGTGTCAAGTGTTCTAATCATACATCCCAGGGAAAATTTAATATTGGGCTCAGACCTTCTTAGTCAATCACCAAATAAACCTCATGAAATTTTCGTCGCCGCCCTGTCACTGGGCAGAAGATTGTTAAACAAATGAAAAAATTGATTAAACCAGATTGAGGGAAATAAATCGCACGGCGAGTTATGTTGCCGGATAACGACGCATAAGTTGGGACCGGTCCTGAATGAACAGAAGTAGCTCCATTGTTTATTTGAGCGAACAGAGCCGAAAACTTGTTTGAATAATTTAATGAATATGGGGGAATAAATAAATTATAATTGCACCGGCTATTTCAATTCAACATAAACCTTGACCAAAAGCAAATACTCCACCCTCCGGTTGTCGGAGGCTGTTTATGGAACACAAAGAGCCTCTGGTGGATTTCGACGTTTTCTGCATTTTAATTTATGTTTTGTGACCCTGATCTTTCTCGTCTGTGTCCTCTTTAATCTTCTCAAAATCTTATGTCATACCTCCAGTGTCTATATTTATCTCTTAAAATATAATGTCCCTGTTCTTAATAACAATAGACTAGTTGTCTTTTAAGTCATCATATTCGTATGTTCAGTTTTTCCTTTTAAGACGGATTCCAGGTCGGCTTTCTAGACACAGCCAAAGGAAACGTATGACGTTTGCAGTCGATGATTCGATAGAAGGTGAAATTTTTGTATACATCGATATCAGTAGTTCTTAAAGGCAGTACACTTAACACCGCTTACTATTTACTTTTGTTGTCGCTGGTATTCTCTATCCTAAAAGTAATCCTGCCGCAGTATTTGAGTTCAAACATCAATATACCAAGCAGTTTTCTGATTAAGGAGCTTAAGCTTGACATATCCGTTAGGTTGATGTAGCGCAAAGTAGTTGTGCGTCTGATATTAATCCGCTGGTGTTCCTCAAGGACGTTTGCTGGCACCACTTCCCTTTACTCTCTACCCTTCTGTCCTTCCTCTCTACCGCGATAGAGTTCTTAAATTCTGAGACGCCAATCCACCGAGACATGACAGGTAATCCATTTGATCAAAACTGATGAAGTTTGCCTTGACCTTGGCATGGTGGCTTAATCTTGGATGTTTTAGATTGACAGTGAGGTTCCTTTGTACAAAAAGGCTGAGAGTGCGGCTTCCGTCACTACTTACAACGAAGACGATTGGGTTGTAGACATCGCACTTAAGTTGAAGCAGTATTGCCGGGTGTTTTCCTGGTCATCTCCCAAGCTCAAGGTACCTCCTTTTATGAGGTTACTATTTATCCTATCAATTATACTGACACCGTTCTCTTTACTCGAGGCGCCTTTTTTATTCGCCTGTAGCACAACTACCCTCTTTCCTAAACCCTGATTCTTTCGTTGATGGGGTCGCGCTTGCAGGTTTAAAATCAACGAAAGAAATCCCATCTTCCTACAGACTTCTTCAACAGTATTGCTGTATCCTCGATAAACCGCAAACATTACTTAGATTTGTACTTTAAAACAACGTTTAAACTGGATCCCATATACCTAACTAAAACTTGCTGATTGCAAACAGAGATATACACCGATAGGTTTTCATACTGACACTACAGAGCAAACCATTAGCATATGGACTTAGAAACACCGAAGAACTGCAAAAATTATTTTATTAAGTCCTTTCGATCCAATGGCCTTGTATATTATTAAAAGTCACGTTCTATGTAAATGATCAATGCCATTCCAAGACCCTGCAGATCCCGTATACTTTAAATTAAATTCCAAATTATCTCCTCATTATAATGAATTAATAAATAATTTACATTACTCTTCCGACGAACATTTCTAGACTTGCAGGGCCCACGGTCAGTAGGCTGCATAGCTACGCTGGCTCAGTATGATCGACAAAAAATGACCCGACGCAGTCGATGAGCATTACCACCGAGCGAATCACAGCATGCATAATCAGTAGTTTTGTTTATTATGCGATTGGACGTTTTATTCCAACCCACGAAATATGTAAAATAACTCATAAATGACTGCCTAGCCAATTAGTCTTAATGAAACCCTTTGCAATAATCACCTCACAAGGTTTCAACTAAGGCATTAACACATAACAAAAAATAGGAAGAAGGCCTGTCCTCATATTTCATCACGGGTAATTTCCGTTTCCCGTTGACAACTCGATAAAAAAACTTCGGCTTTATCGTGAAAAATGGGTCACGCTTTAAGTTCGGACTTTTCATGCACATAGGGTGCACGGACGTGTAGCACATCTAACCCGAGTCTAAGGCGTTAAATGTCATACCTTTTGTAAATAACTTAGTATTACTAAGCAAATAAATTTACCTGCCTTTTGAGCTACCTGGCTTGGATGGATGGTAATTCAGGCTCACTCAGAGGTCAAATTATCTGATCAAATATACCCGCTATTAAATAAAAAGAAATAATAACACGCTAAATAACAAGAAAACAATTTGTTTTGTCAAAAGGTTTTGAATGGTCGAGTACGAGGAAGGCAAGTTAAGAGCTTTGAGTAAATATCTAACTATCTAACTATGAAATGTTGTACAAAATAAGTCGGTGTCGCAATTGTCATATAATTTTATGCCGTGGAAACCCAGCCGACTGTAAAAACATTTACAGAAGCACATACTGCTGTGTAAACCGTTTAGAAACACTGTAAAGTTCAATTTTACATATTAACGTTCCAGAAAGTGGAAGGTATCCTATTGGGTCAAAAGTTGTGAAGTTGAACCGATGAACTGAGCCATGACGGGCATAATCTTGGGCTTTTTATGTGAAAAACTAAGAGAATAATCCCAACCGCTAATCACCTCATTTGAAATTTTACTTCCTCGTTTCTGTTGTTTATCCCATCAGCGAAGGTGTTTTTTGTACTGCTAATACTGACCACGCCTTTTAACTTTACCATCCACCACACCGATCATGTACGCCAACCTTCAGTCAAAGCAGTTCCTGTTCATCTCTCAATTATTTGACAAGGTACGGTACGCCCTTGAGTAGGCAGTATTGCTGGGTGTGTTTCTAGTCATCACCTAAACGAGGTAAACAATGTTGCTTTGTTTGCGGTTTGCTGCCCAAGTAACAATAAAAGAACGTAAACACTATTGTACCAACTTCACACACTCATTGAGCAGAAAAATGAGCTGTATTATTTGGGAGGACTCATTGGTTCTTTGTGAATCTATAAGTCATTCTGATAAAAGCTGTTGTAAATTTCGAATTTACTTTATATTTGATGATTCTGGTCGGATGGTGAATCGATATGTTGAACTTACGCTGGATCAGTATATAATTGCTGCTTTTGGTGTTAATCGAACCCTTTTCGTCTTTACGTTACCTTCAGTGAGAAACTGTGCTTATTACAATTCAACTGTTTACTTTATATGACTTACCATTTAATAACATTAGTTTCTGCAATTTGGTATGTTGTATTTGCTGGGCGTGGTCTGAACTGAGGGTCCCATCTGCGACCCCAACAAAACAATAGCGGCTTCAACTTTAAGTAGGCGGGCGGGATAGTAAGCTGCGAGAGGGCAAAAAAGAATTTCGTCCACCGCAAACCACGTCGCCACCAGTTTTTGCCGACGACTCGGAAAAGGGGCAAATAAATCGTGGACAGGGTACAATTCGATTCGAATGCGGCCGGCGTCCGGTAATCCCTCAACCGGCTTCTCCTGGAATAAGTGCCTGGATCTTTTGCCGTAATGCGCCGTTTGAGGATTTTATTGATGAAAAATGTACGAACGGCATTGCTCCGCTCTACTCGCCGTGTGAACACTTTTCACGATGATCCATACAAAGTCAACACTCCTTTCTTTGCAATTTCAGATTCTATCCGCATCGCAGAGAGTGTAAATGGGCCAGGGACAGGCGGAAAGTATGTGATATTAGCGTGTTATACTCCCTGCATTACTGCCTTCCTGCATATTTATACTGGGCAATTTTTTTTTTAAGGCAGGACTGTTCAACTAGCCAGGATACTGGATGACTTAAGACTAGTTAGAAACCATACTGGCATGGTTTTAATACACATTCAAAAGGCCTTTGACGTAATGGTATTGTCAGCAGAATGATGCAATGTAACTTCTTTTATCCTTTTGATTTCAAAGTTTCCTATCGATTTCTCCCTTCCCAGCCGAGCGGCGTTGCTGCTGCTCAAGGGTTCATCCTAGGATCTATCCTTGTGGCAACCAAGCGACATTGCTGTTTGTGCTTCTCAAGGCTCTATCTTTGGACCCATTCTTGTTACAACTAAGTAACCTTGGGTTTTGTAATCTTCAACCTTTTTCCTTGAATGCAGCCTTTTTCCAACCGATCGACATTGCCGTTTACGTGCCTCATCGCTCTATCCTTAGTTCTACCCTTTTTTCAACCTAACGACAATGCTATTTGTGGTTCACAACACTTTTTCCTTGAATCCATCTTTTTCCCGTACGATGGCTTCTTCAAGGCCCTTTCCTTAATCCCGTCCTTTCCCAACCGAGCGATATTGCTACTTCTATCGTGAAGACTATTTCCCTGTACCTATCCTTTTCGCAAACAAGCAACATTGATGTTCGTGTTCCTCAAGACCTTATCCTTGAATCCATCTTTTCTCCAACCGATCGATGTTGCTGCTGGTGCCTTCATGGCTCTATCCTTTTCCCAACCGAGCGACATTGCTGTTCGTGATCTTGAAACCTCTTTCCTTAGATCCATCTTATTATGTGTATATTTCAAAAAATTATTCATCTCGAACATAGAACGTAAAAATGGTTCTTTACGCTGACGAAATTTCTATCTGCTCATCCTCTTCAAGGACAGATCCATAATCGAACAGGTTAGCCTACGCAATGCATTATACAGAAAGTTGGAACCCTTTGCTCTATTGCCAGTTCAGGCGAATGCTCTGATTTTGGAGTCTAACAGGGAAGTCTACTGACACCATGCTGCAAGTTGTGCAGAACATGGTTCTGAAGCTTGTGATTGACTCGCCCCGACATACACACCGAAACAGCACAATGCGACTTGTTGATTAGGCTTGAATACATGAGATATCACCACTTTTAAGCAATGCGAGGCTAGTACCAGTACAATCTGGTGTCAAACAGATAACTGTAGTTTGAATGAGTGTAACTTACTGGCCTCGATAGATGAGGGGTTTCATTTTATTTTTTCCTCACGATAATGTGATGGAATAATAATTTTATTATGACTTAACCAGTCGGAGGTAAGTGTCTCTAGACAAAAACTCCACTAATTCATACACTTTTCGCATTGTGATTTATAGTATGTTAGCATAATTATCAGAAACAATCTCGATTGACATCCTTCGCATTCCCAAAAACCTAAAATTAGCGTTATCGCAGAGTCCGAGTATAATTTCATATTTAAATACAATCTGGGATGGAGCCAATTAGAAAGAAAACACTCAGTTTGAAGTACATCAACATTAAAAAGGAGAAAATATTATTAATCCACGAAATCTGGCAGTTGAGATGAAACGAAAGGCAGATTTACAGCGACGTCTACGCTTGACCGACCCGTTTTGTTGAGAAAAAAAAGCAGTAAAGAGCATGAATGAAAGGCACTGCGATAAATCCTTGATAAATGCGGTTTATTTAATCAACGTTGAAGCCATAATGAGACCGACTGGCGGCTGGTAATACTGCTCGTCTCTGGCGCTTGCCTTAACTGGTTATTACTGAGTATTGATAATTTTTCTTGCGACTCGTTAACTTGTTTATTTCCTCTCTAATTTATTGTTCATTTATCACATGGTATATATTCCACTGATTCACAGTATCCACCCTTGGGGCAAATCCAGAGAGAACGGTTTCGACATTGAGTGGGGTATCAATTAATTATGGAATTACATATTTGATTATTATCTTTTCAAACTATCAAGAACTTATCTTGGAATAGAATAAGAATATTCATTATATATATTACTCATTATATGTTGTATAGTGCTCAAAAGCCAGGATATTTGTAATTTATTCTTAGTCTTTTAATTTTAATTAAATTAACTGATATATTCTTGTGAGTTGGATAAAACAAAATAGAAAATACAAACCAAAAACAAAAACCATTTTAAACTAGTTCACTTTAATCATGGAAAGACATTTTCTATCAACTTAAACCAGAAGATCACTATATTATTGTGGGAATAGGTCATCGAGGAGACCGGCAAAGTGGATATCGCTGAGGCAGTTGGCGTTTCTGAAAATGGTCTCCCGGGCTTTAGCCAGACTGCGAGAGACTGGAAGTGCCAATCAATGGCCAGCGCACTAAGACGCTATATAAATAAAGTAAGACTCTAAGAAAGGACAGAAATATTTTCATTGCTGCAAGACGGAACAGTACCCATAGTGCCCGCCAGATCCCAAATGATGTACACGATTTTTCGGTATGGCCTTTTTCAACGCCCTTCGCCCCTTTGAGACGACCAGCAACTCAGAAAAATATGGTGCACGTATATTTCCCATTGGAGGTCGCAATATCTTTAACGTGAGCACCTGACATATAGGCCTGATGACACGTCTAATTTCCTTAGTTGGGAGGAACTCACCTCTGCTCACGGTGAATACCATGTGAAGTTCGGTGTAAACACCAACAAATCCATAATCAAACAGACATGCTGATTCTCTCGCTTGCACTGTCCGAAGTGCTTTAAACTCAACCGTGTGCCGCGCGTGAATGGATATCCGAAACGTTTGAAATGCTTCAGCCGATCTCGTAACCCGCTCCTGGGATAAAGACGATAATCTCCCTGAGTGCAGGGGCCCCCATACACTCCGGCCACCGTTTCGTTTAAAATGAAATTTTGAACCACCCCTTAGAGGAAACTGCCTTCTATACAAAAGGCCCATGCGGGCACCACCGAACAACAGGCTCTTGGCTTGCAATCAATCCTTTCCCACATAGGACGCTACTAAGCAAGGAACTGAATACACTGTGTCACTGGAACTGAAGACACCATCCCTAACCATCCCTAATATGATACAGCGAACACTTAAAACAGAACATCAATTGGTATTCTGTTGTGTTTACTGATGAGTCGCGCTTCTGTCTGAATAGTGATAGCAGGCGCCGAAGGGACTACCGAGAATAGGGGATGCGTACTTCAAAGCAGATTGGAGGAGGCGGTGTAATGATCTTGGCTAGCATTCACATTGGAAGACGAACTGGACTCTAAATTGTTGAAGGCAACCTCACCGCAGCCCGTTACGTCTAAGAACCTATCGAGGAATACATCCCTCAAACGAGGTTTCTCATTGGCAGGGGTTTTCGATTTTTGGATGACAATGCCAGACCTCAAATTGGCAATATCCCTATTCATATTTGAGCAGTTTACATTAACAACATACACAGGTTAGAAACATATGAAAATACAAATATAAAACGATATATTAATAATTTATTCTTTGATTGGCCAATGTCATAAAACCAATGTTTGCGTATGGGACGGCGATGTGATAGATAAAGACGTTGCAGGGTGAGGAGATCAGGCAACTAAAAGACAAGCTTGTCTCAGTTTCACTGGAGGCATGAGACCAACACTAACTTGTTATGTGTTGTTAAAACTTCCACCGCTCCTTAATCAAAGGAGAAGGAATAGTAACGGCTCACAAGCTCATGAGCGGACAACAATCTGCAGAATAGGCCATGTCGACTAACACCGGAACAAGTACAAGGTTCTTATACCAGAAAGGGAAGAATAAGCCAAAGGAAATCTGTGTAAACTAATTCCTATTTGTATACTGTCATAAACAGATAGGGGCAAACTTTTGAAACTTAGTAACTTTTCAGTCGGAAATCGTATCATTCGAACACTGCGCCAAATGTAGGCAGATAGCCATTTTAACTGACAGTCAGGCGGCACTTAGGTTTTACCCCCATAAGAGGTAAAGACAAAATGCGAACAGAATATTATTGATTAAAGGTCAATTTGTGAGGAACCCAATTGCCGAGATTCTACGTACTCCCAAATGCTAATGCGAATGGCTTCCTCGCTTGCGCTGAACACTGCCAAGCTGTTTTGAGACACTTTTTGGTTGAATAAGTTCGATAGTTTCCCTCTGTTCTTGATCATTGAAAAAGGTCTGCCAGAACGTAGTTCATCTTCAATTCTCAGAAGAAAATTTTTGAAATTACAGCGTAAATTTTACACACTTAAGCCATCTATTATTTATAAATTGACGCATTAATCTCTTCGTACAATGTGATGTAAACATCTAATCCTCCTATGTAAATAGAAATGTTGATTAACGGTACTGACCGCACAAATTTTTCTGGTTACTCTGTAATATATAGGATGGAATAAAGAATGCTTCTTTGAGAGATGCCCGTTAGTATTATCTTTTACGTTTTACACTATATTTGAAATTGCATTAGATTCGAGGTTTGTTATGCTGTGCGGTCGTGTTATGTAACTTGGAAGCGTATGCTGTAAGAGTTTCTAAATGGGCGTAAAGACAGGAAAGCTGTTACATTTGAGAAGTGGCTCAGAGGTGGTCCCACTCATGCTCCCTCGCTATAGCCAGCAACCGAGTTTGCGTTTAAATTAGACCATTTATTTCACTCTTGGCTATAACCGCCTTTTTTCAGCCTCCAGGGCAAAAAAATCCGCTCTCGTCTTTCCTTTTTTTATTGTTTAATATCCGGTCCTCGGCACGGCGATTTGAGCCAAGACAGACGGCGAGGAAGTTTTACGAGTGGAATTTCGACTGCCGACACGCCTCGATCCGTGAACATTTGCAAATATATTTTTAAACGAGACTACCTTTTTCTTGAGTGATAATATATGCAAGATTTGATCGTTAATGATCTGGCAGATGTTTGAGCCACTGGCCACTTAACGACCTATCTGTATATCAATGGGATGCGGTTTCTATAATGAAATTGTAATCAGAACCGCTTTTTCCAACGTACTTGCTAAAACTTATTTTTTCACGAAGAACAACAGACAAATAACACTACAAAATATCAAATTAGGGCCCCCAACACAAAGAAAAATAACACAAACCAAGAACAGATAAGCATCAAAATGCTTCACAAAAAGTAGTACACAAATAAAAATTAACATTGCATTGTCAGTCAATAGTAATTAGTGTAAATTAATGTCCATCTAATCTAGTCCATCTATTTATTTTTTAGTATTCTTTACATGAATATCTGTCATGTCTATATACGAGAAAAGCGGCATATTTGAATAAGCGATCCAGTTTTAAGGGGTGGTATTTTTCGTTCGTAGATCTTGGAGGAGGTGGATTGCATGAGGTATTTCTGTTGATGAATACCTCGGGAACGCTTAACCGGACTCACTCCTACTAGAGCTGAGTACTTCGAGTACGTAACTGCAATGCCGAACTCAGAACTATCAACTCACTCATCGGTCTCCGGTATAAGGGCTATATATCTTGAAGGCGGTGGATCGCTGGAGCTCTTTTTCTGAATACTACCTTATCGAGTGGTTTAACCATCAAAATCAGACTTTGGATTCAGGTGGCTGATGATCTGATTCTACACCTTTCTGGCTATCTCATTCACGTTTTCCCTCAACTCTTAACTATGGTTCTGACTATGATTCAGCAACTTACTCCATCTCAACTGACCATAACTTCCACTTACGTACGGTCTCAGCAGCTGATTCCAACTCAACTGACAACTCTCGCTCTTTGGTACTGGCTGGTTGAGATCTTTAAGGTCTTGGATCCTGGTCCTTGCTGACAAGGCTTTGTACATGACCTCCGATGGCGGACTCCCCTCTTGGTTGAAGGGGGGGTTTTACAAAGAAAAATAAAATGTGGGTCGGTTGCGGTCGCCTTCCAATAATTCCCTTGAAGGTTATGCGAATGGCTCTTCACAAATTTCTACCCATGCCCCATGCCTGGGATATTATTCCACCAAACTTTGGAAGCAGGAAGGTTCCATTTTAAGATCGCTGTATAATAGTAACGGTAGAGACCTTTCGGAAAAGTCTTCTTCATGAGAAAAGTTGGATTAGTTGAATTTTACCCTATAGTAATGTTTTATGTAAAGTTTTGGTTGAAAGCAGAAATTGTGTCAATGGACCACTAATGAATTTATCCTATATCTTCGTAGTTCTTGTAATGCGGAAGGATTTCTCGTCTGCTGCTGATTATGTATAACCCTAAGCATTTAAGTTGTCCAGACGTCTGTCTGTCATCAGGTTCATATCCTGGACCATCAACGTAAACTTAGCAGGCTTCGAAGTTGTCCAAGTCTTCTGTGTACTTCTTGTCGTTCGTTTGTCTGAGGGTGTGAGTCTAAGTATGTAACCTGGTAGATGTCTGAAGTTCCTTGCTGATTGCGTGCAGACGTCACCCGTTTATTTGGCGTGAATGTAATTTGTTCTCATTTCATTTTTTACATTTTTCACCTTTCTTGGATTAGCCCAATAGCTGATTTTAGTGAGCTTGGGCAGCAATTGAGTGGAGGTCAATGGTAATGTAAATCAACGAGTCCTGACTTGTTTTTAGTTAATTAAAATCCTTAATTGATAGTTGGATTGTAAATAAGAAACATTCTTTTTGTCTTATGGTGAACCAATTTTCCTTGGGGCTATTTGTAACGGAATAGACACGATTTGGCGCGCCCTAACAATTCGACGATAAACCAGCTCCAATCTTATCACGAGAGTGGTAGAATTTGCGGTTTTCACCGCCGATTGATTTCCGCATGGGTTTAATGAGGGGGTTGAGATTGGGCAGATTCCATGCAGCCTTTCTTCCTTTCTCTTGAATATTACCTGGCCGACTTTTAAAATCACAACCTCCACATGACAAATTTATTTAAATTGTACTTATTAACGATTTTCTGCGGTCAAGATATTTGAACTAGACTTAAACACCTTCTTAGCTATAAACAGATTACAATCGATTTTCTTGACTACCTTTCTAAACGAGTTCTGCCAATACACGCCCTCTCTGATAAATACTTTCGCTCTCAGTGTACACAGAAGCAAATATAAAACGAAACATCTATCAAGTAACAATAAAAAAACCTATTTCATCCAGAACATTGAAAACGTGAATCCAAATGGTGCCAGGCTCAGACAAGATAAGGTGGCATTCCTAAGCGCTCAAAAAAATGGAGTCAATCATTGAAACGGGGTGGTGCATTCAATATTCTTCCATCGCACTTATAAATGACTTCTGACCATTCTTCTACAATTAAGGGACGAATATTTGATTTGGGTACCATACGTTGGAAGCAGGAAGGTTCCATTTTAAGATCGCTGTATATTAGTGATATAATATACATATAATAGGGGGAGGGGTATTTGATATTTCACCGTAGACCCTCTCATCCTGCACATTTACTACTATTCACAAACAGAAACACAAAACAGGGAATCTACTAGTATTACAAACAATAAAACAGCTCTGTTTCGTCCCGAAAACGGAGAGCCAAAGTACACCGCACTCAAGCGCGATTCTGGTGCATACACCTACACGCTGTCTGTATGGGGCAAAGAAATGACATCAACTAAGAGGGACACATCAAGTAACTGTTCACTATTTGTCTAGTTCACAATATTGAACCATCGTACCTCTCTCACTACACATACACTCTAATAAATACATTCACGCACAATAAACCGAAAGGTGGACACAAAGGAAAATATCTACCAAGTGTTATATACAATTAAACAGCCTGGATTCCTCCAATCGGCGACCTGAGGTCTCGCTGCCATTCTCAAGCCAAATTGTCATGTCGAGTGGCATTCACCCTCTCTATATGGAGCGAAGAAATGAGACTTTTAATTTTTTACACATCGGGCAACCACTCTCTACATGCCGGACAAAAATGTAATTGGGCCGATGGGGTACTCCTTCCTCCTCTCACTCACCCTAATAAATAAATTCACTCTCAAGAAACACGAAATGAAGAATAAAACGAAATTACTACCATATATGAGAAAACAGACCTGTTTTTTTCCCCAAAAAATGGATCGGGTGATCAATAGGCCCGCCCGAGTACTCATATCGCGTAGCAAACCTACACGCTCTCTTTATGGAGACAAGGAATTATATCGATTAAGAAGAACTCATTGAGGAATTATTCTTTACATTTCGGTCCCAAATGCATTTGAGTTTTGATCGGGTACTCAACATTCTGCCATCGACCCCTCTTACAGCAAACATTTACGCTAATACATACATTCATTTCAATATACAAATAAGGGATCTTCAAAAGGAACAGGGCACAAAATGGAATTTTATATATGTATGATATTTAAAATGTTCAAGCTTTCAGGTAATGTTTTTCACTTGAAATATGTAAGATAGGTTTTGTCGCTGCGAAATAAAAAAAAAATCATACGTAATCATACACCGATAATAGCCCAACGAGCATTGCGTTTTTTCTTTTTTCAACGATCATTAATAAAGGACGTTCTGTTTGTTTATTTAACGTGTCATGGGCGAAGTAGAACCTGAGAGGCCCGCCCGGTTCAATTAATCGATTTTACAGTGCCGATTCACGGAATAATGTAAATTGGACGGCCGTATGAAATAGAAATGATAAGAAGGCGAGTTCCATGTTGCAATTAACGTCTGCAAAATTCCTACCTGTTAGGAATATAAACACGCTTTGAACGGTGACCCAGCCGCTACTCGATTATTAAACACGTCCAGCGGTTTATTTTTTTGAGCATATCGCATAATACTGGATTAATATTCCAGTACTTTTTTTGTATATACACAGACGGCACAGAGGGAAGATAAACAACACGTGTTCGTTTCAACTTGAACATTGTGCAACATCGGGTATGATTTATATGATTAACATGGGATTTTTTATGAACGCGCTTTTTCAAATCGCCAAAATTGTACAGGCATAAAATAGTTTAACAAATTTTTATATTATTCATATTTGGATTTATGTTAATTAGAAGCATTCGAAATTTTAATTATAGCATTTTATGTCAAATTAACCGTTTTAATTCAAATTAACGTGTGGTTAGTGACCGTTAGTCAATGATTATTCGGAGATCGTGAAATGCAGTCTGGTGTGACGTAGGTTCAGAAAAACATTTTCTTTTTCGTGCCAACGTTTCCATCTTATTGAGATCCTCTTCAGGTCTGCTTGATTGTGCCATTCTTGTGTGTCGTGTTGAGAGTGCCTCTTTGAGCCCTGGAGATGATCTCATTAAAGATCGAAACGTTGGCACGATAAAGAAAATGTTTTTCTAAAACCTACATCACACAAGGCCGCATCTCCTTATGGCGGAATAATCATCTTCAAATTAACGTTTCTAAATGTTTAAAACATTTAAAAGAACTTCGGCTATAGTACGAAATGTAAGCACGGAAAGTAAACTCCCTGTATAAATCCCCAAATTAACCAGTTATACACTGACATGCAAAAAATTCCGCCCACTTGTAATATAAATTGATTTCTGTATATTTGTATATAGTAATCCAAGTTTGACGTTTTTAACGTTTAATAATTGAGTCTTTGTAAAAAACGTAAAAAATGTAAATTGTTAAGAAAAGTATTTTAAAAAAATGAACAGATAACTTAATTTTTTTAGAATTTTAATTAACATTTCAATATCGCATATCTCCTCCACTTGCCTTATTTACATATCGAAGACGTCTCGGCATTCTTTCTACTAGTCTGGAAATGTCCCTTTGCAGGGGGTTACTCCTTTCTTTAAGAAAAGTCCTTTCTTTAAAGTTTATCGTGGAGTTTATCAGGAAGTGATTTTTCGTCTTTTGAGGTTTTCCCATAAATGTTCGATGGGGTTCAAATTTGAAGAACGGGCTACGCTATTATGCTGTTCAAGTATGTTTGTACTATGCGAGTGACATGTGGACGAGCATTATCGCGCTATAGAATTGTAGCTGATTTCGCCCATATGGAGATCGTGGAGGAAATCTGCACTCATCTGTAAAAAGTACAGCAGACTAATCGTCCAAAGACCAAAGGCCAAGCGAGCCGTCCAACTGTGTTCCGGCCAATTCTCTTAAGGGGTATTTTTATTTTTATATCAATATTATTGCACAATATTTTGACGGAGGCCCCACACTGCTCAATATTATTGCGCAATATTTGGATTTGTGCAATAAATTGTATCGTATGCAGGCAATATTGATGGTTGAGCAATATATCGCACAATCGCGAGCACAGACATACAACTTTCAAGGCAATACACTGTGCAATTAGTTCCAACCAGAATTTCATGTAGTGAAGTCATGTTGAGTGATTGTGATTTGTGTTGTTCTCAAAGAATTAATTTTTTCACTACTTCCTGTTTATCAGCCTCCGGATATTTTCGGCGGTATTTTTCTAACAACACTTCATACTGCTCCTCCTTCTTCGCATGATTAGTACAATCGTTACACTCCATATCCCACAGAGCTGGAAGTCGAAAATGAATTGCGTATCACTGACGTGTTGATACTGACTGATGGGATATTGCGCAATATTGCCTTCAGACGGAACACCCTTTTTCTCGTTTGCACAATACATTTTCAAGGATTTGAATTGAATAGCACAATATGTTGCACAACCTTTCAATTTCGACTACACACGACCAACTATGTAGCACAAACCTAAATATTGAAATAATAGTGAGCGTGTATAGGCCGCTTTACTCTTCTGCTGAAAAGCCATCAGCCGAAACTGATTCCATCATCTTCGGGCAGAGCGTTCAGAAATTTGGACGCTTCGAACTTCCTCGAGTTGCTGAATCGCTTGAACAACAACATACTTGCCGGTTTCGCAATAATCTCAACTTCTAAAAAGAACGCCCTGTGGTTCTCTTTCCCTTGGGCGTCCGGAACCGGGCCTTCTATGGTAGGACGCAGTTTCTCAAAAACGTCTAACGGCGCAATGTTTCGTAGGGAACTTTCGATGGCAATAGCCGCATGATGGAACGTCGTAGTCAATATGGGCCACACCAACTCAACATCCGCAGCACTAAGTGGTATTAAAAATTAAGAAAAAAAAAGATGAAAACTCCAGTTTATTGTTTCAGAATTCAATTGAGACTGAATAAACATTTTAAATTCCGTAAAAAGTAAACATTGAAAAATCCTTTATCTTTTGTTTTGGATTAATGGTTAAGAGTGTTGCCCTCTAATTCCCAATTTAAAACATACGATAAACAAAAAATATTTATTTATACAAGTAATGAATCAAATTAAGGGCAGAATTTGCTTTTATCGAGAAAAAATCAGTTGGGTTCAATTTCTATCAGTGTATATTCAATTTAACTTGTTTTAATTTCGAATTAATCTTATTTCTTTAAAAATAAACCTTTTTATTTGAAATGAACCACTTTCTGGCCTCAATTAGGTATTTTTAATTTAATAAATATTTGATAAAAAGTTTCGTTAAAACTATAAAAACCTATGAGATGGCAAATATATAAACATTTTAAACAATAATAATTCTTCCGTTAATTGGACCCGTTTCAACATCAATTTGTCTTTTTTAATTTCAAATAAACCCTTATTTTAAGGCATTAAAAAACCTAGGAGATGTTTTGAAATAAATACGCATGTAAAATAAACATTCTATATATAGCTTTCTTCCGTCAAATTAACCCGTTTTAATTTCAATTGAACCTGTTACGTTTTCAAATTAACATTTTTTAACATGAACCCCTTGTTTGAATGAATTAAAAAATTTAGGAAATAGTACGAAATATAAGCATGAAGATTACAATTCCTGTGCAAAGCAGGCAAATTAACTCCATTAAAAACAATTGAATATATTTTAATTTCAAATGAACCCGTTTTAACATCAAATTAAATTTTTTATGTTCAATTTAGCCCATTTTATAATTGCAAATATATTGTTTTAATTTAAATTAACCATTTGTTATATCGAATTAGGCTTTGTTAACTTTAAAGCTTTTTAAAATATATTAAAAGGTGAAATTTGAAATTCCTGATTGATGTTTATTTGAGATTTTTTTTTAAAAGTGTAAAATAATTGGGCTCTTCGAAAACCGTAAAAATATTAATTATATTCGAAATTAAAAATTATATAAAATTAAACAAAAAATAAAAGTTTAAAAAAATTGGTATTTTACAGACAAGATTTATTTTTTTAAAAACGAGAATCTATTTAAAAAAAATAGTTTGTCTTTATTGTAAATTTTAATGTTCATTAATTTTCATAGAAACTGATTTTTTTGTTTTTACAAAATTGTAATATTAAAAGTACTTTAATTTTGTATAATTTTTGAATTTAAAAAACGTAATATTATCGTAAAAAATATATGTACATATGGAAACAAAACGGAGGCATAAAAAATTTAATTGTATCTAGGCGCATTTATTTGCTTTGTGGATCGAAAATCCGTCAGTCATCTTTTCTCCCCGGATTTGTGAGCACAATTTAGTTTATCACATTATCTTGTAGGAAATACGGCATATCCTACACAAAGCCCGGTCACACGAGCGTCTAATTCAAATCTAATTAAAAGGAAGAACTTTAGAACGAAAATCAACCATGTGCTGCAAAGACGAAGTGTGGACTGCCCCTACCTGGTTTCAAGTGAACTTTGCGGAATGAGAGTCGCTTGGTAAAAAAGACAAAGCAACTGGGTTGCATTTGCAGCAAAGGGTGACTTCAACAAAGCGATACCAAACAATTTGTTCAATACAATTCAAATAATACACATGTATATTGTGCCTTTTTTTCATTGCATATAAATATGGTATCTGGAGTTTACCTAAATACGGCCTAAGCTGTACATAAAAGTAAACTGTTTTAAGAAAAGGGAAACGTGCTAAAAGAATTATTTTAGATAATATAATCTATTTTCAAGTAATATACGGGACAGTGTTGGTTTAAATGTTGACGACCTTCTTTTCAACAAAATATATTCTTAGGAGTTCTTTCTCTCTTCGTTAAAAAAAAAAAGAGAAATATCTTCGATACCAATAAAATTACCCGGAAAACTTGTCAGACTTGGACTTCAGGTGGTGAACAATTAATTAGTATTTTGAAGATTTTTTCTTATATTCACTAATTTCGTGGTCCGCTTGATCAATTAATATATTACAATTGATTAAGGTTTTTAGTTGAGATAAAAAAAGCCAATGGTACGAGCGGGATTCGAACCCAGTTCTTCGGCTAGATACGCAGCTGCTCTACCACTTGAGCTCTTGTGATTTCCATTCAATCGGACACCAATTTCCTATCTTAACCCCCAACTTTTGAATTTTCCCTCCATTTTGCCATTTTTCAAAATTCAGAAGGTGGGGTTGTCATGAGAAGTTAGTGTCCGAGTGGATCGAAGTCACGGTAGCTCACGTGACACTGCTTGACTTTTTTATCTCAACTAAAAACCTGAATTAATTGAACTTTTTTCTTACGTTGTTTGTATGTCTTGTGAGGTCAGGATAGCTCAAGTAGTAGATCAGCGGCGCATATACCCGAAGATCGTGGGTTCGAATCCCGCTCGAGCCATTGACTTTTTTTATCTCAACTAAAAAAACCTTAATTAACTGTATTGCATAAATTAGTCAAGAGGACCACGAAATTAGCGAATTTAAGAATTTTTTTCTTATTTTCGATTTTTTAACAAAGAATCTTATTGTTTACTCTTTCGTAATTACAGAAAAACCAAAAATCTTGAAACAGAAGAGCACATTTACGTATTTCTGACCTAATAATAATGTCTAGTAAATTTCTGTGAGACTTTCAAAGCTGAGTATTTCGTCTTCTGTTTTAAACTGTTTTTCCATCAAATATGTATCTTTAACTTGATCTATTCAGCAATTGATCCTTTTTTGCAGTTAGCCCACCATTAGTGTAGAATCTCTCTATGCTAGTATTTTAGCAAATATTTCATGTATGGAACTTGAAACATAATATCTTATATAAATTTGCATGAAATAAGAGCGCTGAAGAAGTCAGAGTACGAGGAAGAAGACAATGAAAACGCAAACGCTCCTGACATACGTTAACAATGTTTGACTTGACAAAACACTTAACTATTCTAGGGTAGGAACAGAAACGATTAACGGACAATCAAGTATTGCAAATCGATGGAATCATGTTATATAACAACCTTCAACTTTATTATATTACATACTTTCATCTTGATTTTCATTTGATAGTATACTACGTACCTGCCGTTACTACCGCTTTTTAATTCAACCATCCTCTCACGATTCCTGAGATACAGACCGGGCAGACAATCCCTGAACTGTGTAGAAACGCCTGAAGTCGACGTAAAATCGATAAATAACTCGACTCCAATTTCTTGGCGAGCCCAAACGGGAACGACCCACCGAATCGCCCGGATCGGTTCGGTACGAAGAAGGATGATTAAACGCCCCTGAGATTATTAGAAATATTCTGAAATTATTAGAAGTAAACAGAAGAGAATCTGTGTGACAAAATTTAACACACAAAAATCCAAAAACTTTAAAAAATTTAAAATAAATATTCTAACGGTCCACTTTATTGAAAAATGGAACTCAGACACCGTTTCCTTGCTGATTTTACTTCCCTCAAGCTTTTCGATTTTTTCTCCACTTGCCAGAAAGTAAACAAAAATTATTCTTTGTCACAGAATTGTGCACACGAGAAAACAAAAATCTTCCAAAAATTAAATTATAAATTCCAACTGTCCACCTTCTTAAGAATGCGAATCTGAAGTCGTTTCCTGGCAGACTTTTCTCTTCTCAAGCTTTTGGCTTTTTCTTACTTTCTTAGCTATTTGTAGGACTAAGATTTCTGCAGCACTGTCCGTCACATTTCTGTCCGTAATTACCAGAACCAAGAAAATCTCACTTCAACTTGATGCAAGAATTTCACAAACTCAAATATCGTTAAATTTTTATTTATTTTTGGCTTAAGATCCCGTAAAAAAATGAAACTCATAGAATTTCCTATGTTTTTAACACTGGTACAATGAAATATACGGTAAAATTAACATTTTATGTGATAGGTAGGATTTTATGAAAAAATAAATTGTAAAAGTTTGTAGTAACTTGAAAGGTGAAATATCTGGAATACGATCGAAAATCAGACTTAGGACAAATAGGGAGTTTTTATTCCAATTTGGCATGTAGGATAACGTCCTGAAATATTGATGTTTGTTCACGGGGCATCTTTTTTGTATGAATGACATTTTTTCCCTTGCAGGATCTTTAAATAAGGGAATATACGATTCCTAGAATAAGTACATAAAATATTTCAATATTACATTTAATAAAAATTCCAAGTTTTTGTAAATAAATGGAAAAATATATAAACAAAAAATCCACCTTCCGTGTAATTTTTTATCCTGGCCTTCTAGCACTTCTCTTTGTGCTTTTTCTTTCATTCCTCAAATGAATTAGTGTTGTTCCCATTAGTGGAGTTCTTCTCTGAAAAATCTGATAGAGCCATCAGAATAACGGACTGGGTAGCACATCCTTGTGAAGACTCATGAATTTCTGTTCTGCGGTGAAACGTGGGGGTGAGCGTTAACCTGTTGTAAAGCTTCGATTGGCCAAGGCCGGTCGTTTTTCGTCAAAAACTGACCTCCATCGCTCCGTATGTGAGCAGTAAACAGTAAAATTAACGGATGATTGGGAAGATGATCATAATAAAACTCCCCCTTTCAATACTACCATATGCACAAGTTTACTTTCGTGGGATGCCATCCGGCTGTTGGAGTTGTTACCGCTGTTTCGCTGCGTTATTTTTTTTTTTTTTTAATCTAGATATTAATGATGTGGGATGAATTACGAGTAACCTGATAGGGGCCAAGTGTCAATCAAATATAATGGCATAGTATCTTCAGGTCAAACTCCAACAATCTCTGGTCTGCAAAGAATCGTGGGGTGAGCGGTATACACTTTAAAAACTGCGATTAACCATTCCCGGTAGTTTTTGGTCTGTGTGCAGTATACACTGAAGCAGTTATGGATGATTGAGCTCATAATAATACACCCCCTTCAATCCCACCAATGAACCAGATTACCTTCATTTGCTTTATAGTTTATAGAATATTAATGAAAGTGGCGTCGGTGGCCGCAAGGTTCAGTCTTTGACACGGCGTTCATCACTGTAAGGTAAAGGTCCTTGGTTCGAATCCAGCGGCCCTGCTGGGCTTTTTTTCAAAAACAAAGGGCACCCTGAGGGTTTATATGATCTCTGCCGTTGCGAACCCTCGTTAAAAAAAATTAAAAAAATAAATATAAAAAATTAAAGATTAAAGAATTAGAATAAAATATTAAATATTACTAATTCATTATTTTCGTGGTCCGCTCGATCAATTAATATATCACAATTAATTACGGTTTTCTAGTTGAGATGAAAAAAGTTAATGGCACGATAGGGATTCGAACCTACGACCTTCGGCTAGATGCGGCGCTGCTCTACCACTTGAGCTATCGTGACCTCGATCCATTCGTACACCAACTTCTCATCTCAATCCCACCTTAATCATTTTCTCTCCTTTTGCCATATTTCAAACTATTAACTTTTTTGAGATGGGAGAGTTGATGTCCGAGTGGATCGAGGTCACGATAGCTCAGGTGGTAGAGCAGCGGCGTATCTAGCCGAAGGTCGTTGGTTCGAATCCCTCTCGTGCCATTAACTTTGTTTCATCTCAACTAAAAATCGTGATTAAATATTACCTGCTGTTAAGGGAGGAAAAACATCCTTGAATATATTTTGTTGATAGGAAGGTCATCCAGCAGTTCAAGTCGAAGAAACAGTCAATTCCATCAATTATCGTTCCATAACCACCAAGTTTTATTTTATTGCATTTTTCGTCTGTTAACCGATTGCACTAGTAAAAACACAGAGTTTTGTAAGAACAAGACAATTAAACTTGAAAAAAAAAATAGGAGGGAACTTCCCAGTAGTAAGTCTACTATGGAGTAGGTAGGTAATCACCAAGTGAAAGCAAAATTCGTAGCCTTCATTGTAGCAAGTATGAACAAAACTATAATTACTATAATTAAAGCTCGAGGAATAAGAATGACTTTAACTCTAAAAACCTCTGATTTTTTTGCTTTTTTTGAGAACAGTGAGGAAATAATGCACTTAAGCGACTTTCTTCCCTTGGATGTCTGAGCGCCCAGCATCTCATCGACTATTTAACGTCAGAATGAGGTGAAAATTTAATTTCGAGTGGGCTTTCGCGTGTGGCGGAAAAGTCTTGATTGCAGCGTGACAGAGTCACCCGGGCCCTAGCCGCCCCCTTTTCACATTATTAATGAATACATTTTCACCCCCTACCTGGCAGACGTTATTCGAAGCAAAGGCAAGACTATTCCAATGACTTATTTTTCGTTCCAATCTAACCAATCTGAAGTTTCATCGTGATTCTAAATCCCTATCAAAATAAATTAAATAAAAAATAAAGAATTTTAAATTAAATAATGCGAACGAATCAAGCCGAGATACACCTAGTGGTCATCTGACTTCAACCTACGTTTAATACTGCTTAACCTAACTTGCTTCCTAAAATGCTTTGGCAATACGTCTAAAAATAAATTCCGCATAGATTTTCACCGCATCAGCCAAAACAACGAACTTATTAACAGAGGAGATGTATTTTTGAAAAAAAGATAGGCTCAGTGATTTGGTTCTTCAAGAATATCGATGTTTTCAAGATTTAATTTTATTTTGAAGATTTTTTCTTATTAATTAATCTTAAAATTATGTAAGGGACTTGTTGAGATAAAAAAAGACATTGTCATGAGCTTGAGATATCGTGTAAGAGCAACGGCGTATTTAGCCGAAGGTCGAGGGTTCGAATCCCGCACGTGACACTAAATTTTTTTAACTCAACCAATACAAAAAGATTATTTAATGGAAAGATTATTTGGCGAAATTTAATGATTTTTTTCTTGTATTCAATTTTATAACAAAACGTCCTTTGTTTACTTTCTAGTAATTGCATAAAAAACAAAAGGCGTGAGGGGAGTAAAACCTGCCAGGACTGGATGTAAGGCTTGCATTCTTTACTTGATCGATATTTTAAAATTTTAATTTAATTTTGTAACATTTTTTCTTATGTTCGATTTTGTAACAAAGAATTTTATTGTTCCCTTTCCATCCGATAATCTCTTGCAAGTTTTGGTGACACTTTCAAGGCTGAATCTTTGGCCTTCTGTTCTAAACGTTGTGCCACCAAGTATGACTCTTCAACTTAATCCGTGCAGCAATTGACCTTTTTAGGCAGTTTGCCCCCATTATTGTGGAATCTCTGGACATTTAAGCAAATATTGTCCTTCATCATTAATCAATCAATCAATCTATCCACCCCTCTCTCTTCGTCGCACTCTGTCACTCCGACTCTCACTCCCTCTCCCTCTCTCTCTCTCTCTCACGCTCTCGCTCTCTCTCTCCCATCCTCACTCCCACTCATCTCCGGCTCATTCACTCTCCCTCACTCTCAGTCACCCCCCTCTCTCTCTCACTTTCTCTCTCTCTCTTTCCCTCGCTATATCTCTTTCTCTCTCTCTTTCCCTCGCTATCTCTCTTTCTCTCTCTCTCTCTCTCTCTCTCTCTCTCTCTCTCTCTCTCTCTCTCTCTCCCTCTCTTTCTCTCTCTCTC
>CM077101.1:22918493-22944781 GCA_039619505.1 Cimex hemipterus
CGTTGGCACGATAAAGAAAATGTTTTTCTGATACCTACATCACACCAGACCGCATCTCACGATATCTGAATAAATATTATATAACTCTTTCTTTAAAAAAAATTCAAACTAACGATTTTAAATTAGCCCTTTTTAAGATAAAATTACTTCTTTTTAACCCATTTTAATTATAAATTAAACGTTTGGTTATCTTGTAGATAGTATGAAATATAAGCGTGTAAAATAAAATTTCTGTTTGTTTGCGATTTTGTAATTTTTTGTTTGTTTTTTGAGTCAGTTAGAGAGAGAGAGAGAGAGAGAGAGAGAGAGAGAGAGAGAGAGAATGTGTGAAAGAACGTCTAAATTGTCCACACTTTTTATTATTTTACTTGTTCCTCCCCTTCCTTTTCTATTTAATTCGTTCAGTAAAGTTCTACATAATTATAGTGTATGGCCATAATACAAAAAAACATTTAGGAAAAACATACAAAGAGAGAGAGAGAGAGAGAGAGAGAGAGAATATATAAGCAATTATGTAAGAGTATTATAACTTTTTTCTGTTAAGTTAACCCTTTTTAATTTCAAATTAAATGTTTGAATTTTAAATTAACTGTTTAACCTCAAATTGAATTTTTTAACTTCACATTAACCGTTTTCTTAACTTCGAATTAGCCCATTTCAATTTCAAACCAAAATTGCAATTAACCTCGGTTTGCAAGAAATGTAAGCACTGACGTAAACTCCCTGTATTAAAAAAAAATAAAATAAAATAAAATAATTTGGCTCTTAGATTATATGAAAATTGTTTCCATCTAAAATTAAATATAAAAACATTATATTTATCTTTATATTGAGCTTTTTTAAATATAAAAATTGGGCTTTTAAAACCCATACAATAATAAATTACAATTAAAAATGTTATAAAATTGAATATGAAAACTAATTATTTATCTTACATTTTGAGATACATTTCAGTTGTATTAAGAAATTATTTAACAATTATTTAAAAAAAGAACTTTGTACGTTAATAAATTACCTTTATAATTTCAAATTTTCATTAATTTTTTAAAGACTTTTATATCATAGTTCTATCAAATATTTTATATAGTAAAAAATTAGGTCAGATTAAATTAAAATTAAAAAATTAAATTTTTAATACAATGGGTAATATTTATACGGAAAGAAGCTATATACAGGAATTTTATTTTACTTGCTTTTAGATAATGATGTCATTTTAGATAAAATCAAATCAAGTCTTCAATTTACAATATGGTATGTACTGTTGGACTTAAATTGAATGGACATCTCGGATTACTTTAATTAAATAACTAACACGTCTGTTTCCAGGCGTTAACTGTTCACGGAAAAATTTAGAGGATAAATCTACTTAATCTGTAATAAAATTGTCCGTTTGTCTTCTTTGAACAGGCACGTTCTATTTCCGTAGGGCCAATTTTTCCCGTTCGACGGCGAAGGACGTTCTCCCTAAAGAAATTGGCCCTTTAGAGAAATCCTTTAAAAAAAAAAAAATAAAAAAAAAAAACTGGAGTATCCAATTTCCGATGGAAGCTTTTCTCTAGAGCCTCTCGAAAATGTATCTACACATTGACATAATGGCCTCTCCTTAAGCTCCGAGAATAACGTAAGAGGGAAAGCCTGTCAAAATTCCAACACTTTTACTTACCTCCAGACAAAAATTGTTCTACGCAGAATGAGCTATCGGCCCTATTTTATAAATAAAATACATACAATTTAAAAATACGATGGGAACACTTTAGGTTAGGTCGTACATTTAAAAGATGAAAGCTGAAAGTCTAGTAGGAGTCATTTTACATTATTTCCTACATTATATTATTAAAAATTTGATTTACTTCTATTATCTTTATTATTAGCCGAAAAAGATGATCAGTTTCATCAATTTTGTAGGAAATCTTTTTAATTGTTTCTTTTAAAATAAACGATTAATTAGTAATCTTCCAATTAACCCGTTTTCCAGCCAAATCGACATGTTTATTGTAATTTGAAAGTAGCTCTTTTTAATTTTAACTAACCCTTTTGTTTAGTTGTAAATAAATATTTTTAATTTGAAATTAATTCTGTAACTTTGAATAAACAGTTTTATTTGATGTTAACACTTTATGTTAATTGAACACTTTTTAATTTTAAATTCCCATATTTTAATTTAGAATTAGCTGTTGTCAATTTTAAATTAACCATTTTTAATTTAGAATTTGCACTTTTATATTTGAAATCAACCCATTTTCGGTCCAAATTAACGCCTTTTAATTTTGAAAAAATTAAGATATCTTGGGATGATACGTTGCTTTCATTTTGATTCTTGCTAAAAAAAAAAAAATATATTTCGACCTTTGTTACATATCAATATAACTAATGTATATTATTGTATCTAATAATATTTATGTAATAAAATCTTTAAAGCACATAATAATTAATGTTAATAATAATTCTTATATTTTATTTTAATTGAACTCTTTTTAATTTTAAATTTACATATTTTAATTTCGAATTAGCCGTTATCAATTTTAAATTAACCTATTTTAATTTAGTATGTGCACGTTTTTTAAATCAACCCATTTTCGGCCCAAATGAACGCTTTTTAATTTCAAATTAACACTTTTTGATTACAAAAAAAATGAAGATATCTTGGGATGTTATCTTGCTTTCATTTTGATTCTTGCTTAAAAAATATATTTCGACCTGTTTTGTTACATCTCAAAATAATTAATATACATTATTGTATATAATAATATTTATGTATTATAATATTTCTAACACATAATAATTAATTTTAATGATAATTTTAATATTTTATTTCAATTGAACACTTTTTAATTTTAAATTTACATATTTTAATTTAGAATTTGCTGTTGACAATTTTAAATTAACCCTTTTTAATTTAGAATTTGCACTTTTTTATTTGAAATCAACCAATTTTCCGTCCAAATCAACGCTTTTAAATTTCAAATTAATATTTTTATTTTTTTAAAATCAAGATATCTTGGGATGTTATTTTGCTTTCATTTCAATTCTTGCTAAGAAAAAATATTTTGACCTGTTTTGATACATCTGAAAATAATTAATATATATCATAATATTTATGTATATGCATGTGTGTGTGTATATATTGTATTTCAGTAGCTAGGTGGAATTTGCTTTTTTTCGAAGTAGGTTAAAATAATTGCTTTTGTAAGAGAAATTTGTGCACGTGGGGCCTCACGAACAAATAATGTTGGCAGTTTTGCGATTATTTATCGGCTCTTTTCGTTTTACAAAACTTCCTAGTGTACAACTGGATTTTTAATCAGTGTAATTTCCGGGTCAAATCGGTCTGGGTGTTCATCAAGGTAAAACTATGCTGACTGCCTCCATTGGGATGTCTTAATTACCGCCGATTTGCCATAATTCCTAGTATTAATCCATTAATTAGTGGTGAAAAGTGGTGTTTATCCACATCGTTATGTCCTCTGAAGCATCGATCACTTCTAATCCCAAGTGTTACCACACATTGGTGCAATTAGTTTCGAATTTCCGGAGACTTCTGTACAACTTTCGTTATGACAGTAGTAGGTATAAACCTAGCTAAACTGTTTTATGTTTTTATTTAAAAAAAAAAATAGTTCAATGACTTGAGATTTTTTAAAGTTTTTCAGTTAGATAATTGATGTGTTATCAGTTAGTGTAAATATAGCAATATAGACACAGTACGCTTTATTTTTGTCGTTTTTAGAAGAGTGTGTGATATTGCATTTGCCCCCTTTTCGGGAGTAAAATAATACTATAAAAGTAAGATGTCAACTCCCTCGTTCGGAGCCGATCAATTAGACCGATAACAACTTCTGTCACACACGTAAACAATTTTGAGCAGCTGTGCAGACATTGAGTCAGTGAAACTTGCCACCATTAATAAACACTATTAATAAAATTTTTTTAAATAATTATCATGGGATTTTTTCATGGAAGAGATGTCGCTGATGTGGAATTTAGAAAAATTTCCCGATCAAATGGCGTAAATGGCAATTTCTTTACTTTAAATTTAAACGGAATTTTGTCCAATTATACAAGCGGTTTTATTTTGCATAATTTTACTGATACCAGCGATTTTCTATGAAGCAACGGAGCGCGGCTGGATTTGTACCTCGTCACTGACTTTGTTTTATCGACCACCTTCATAAATTGAAGCCTCTTTTTCTTGTTATTTGCGTTTAGTCGGTCGAATTGGGTATTTGTTGGATTTGTCCATTTAGCTCTCCTGAGGTTGTAGATCCCCCTTCAAATGCATGGCATGATCTGACTATGAAATCCGTCTTCAGAATTCTAAAGGTGGTTCATTTAGCTTCCCCCGCGATCGCTCCCTCTTTTCATACAGAACCAACTTTTCACCATAAACCTTTCTTAACGTTAACCTTTGCTTGCCTCAGCGCAACAACAAAATTAGTAAATCTGATAAAATGTAACTAATGAGTCTAGGGTGCTGGTGTTCCTCGTTGTTTTATCCCTTGTATTGGCAACAATGATTTTTTTTGGCGCCAATCTAAAATTTTCATATTATTTTTAATCTTGGGCAGTTCTTCAACACCACTGCATTTAATATCGATTGTTATAGTTGTTTACCAGAATGATACGAGTTTTATAATCCAATTTATAAATTAACCCTTTCCGGCGTAATGTAGTCTCAGAGCCACACCAACTTTTGAAATGTTGTTATGTTAGCGCTCCTGACATTATTGTGGGGGGGGGGGCTCAGTGTTTTTCTACAGTTTTTCTATCCGTGTTGGTAACACTGAATTGTTTCAACTATCAAGGCCTATCGATAATTTGACATCGGCAATCTTTAACATGACTTTCTCAATTTCTTGTGGATTGTTATATTTCCCAATTATGTAATTTTTCATATCCAGTTGAAATATTGATTTTTTCGTAGCTTTATCAACTTTAGCAATTTTTTAAAGGTTAGCAGGAAATCCCGTGAATTAAGGGTTGTCACAGTATTGTTCCACACAGATTTATTTGATGGCAACCCAAACTTTACAACTAAACTCAGGGCATTTTTTGCTAACCTTATAACAAACTTACTAAAATTCGTCTCGCTAAAGGACATCATTATGCCATAAAGGGTTAAGCGAAAAAACAGCTAAACTGTTGTAAATGAGATGAATTGAAAAAAATGCACCCATATATTTGAGAACCAAGCGATATTGCTGCTGGTATTAATCGAGGCTCTATCTTTAGACCCATTCTTTTCTCATCAAAGTGACATTGTGGCTGGTATTCCACAAGGCGCTATCCTTTGTAATCCATACATGTCACAGCCACATTGCTGGTGGTGTTGTTCGATCCATTTTTCCCAATCCTGTGACATTGCTTCTGGTATTCCACCTATTAAGAAAGCTTAATTTAAATATTTAAATACCGGTTCTGTAACGGGTAAGAACGATGAAACAACGATCGTCTCTAGCCGTCATACATCGCGGTCGACCGTCTAAATATACAAACTTCCGGTGTCCCTAAACCGCTGTAGACCGTTGGTTGAGATCGGCACTCTCAGGACTTGGGCTAAGTAACGTACTCTAGCATCGTTGACGAAACGCGATATGTCCACTTTTCTACTTAAATGTAAGCTTTTAAGAAAAGAAAAACAGTCAAATTTATCGTTTCATCGAAGAAAAAAAAAATTAAAAACCAGTTGGCCTTTTGTCTTTGAGTGTATGAACAGTATTCAATCAAGTCATTTTTTCGGCCGTGTTCGGTTTGGCGTTAAACTTTTGTCTAGTACATTTCAGGTTGTGATTTATACATCTTTCCTATAAAGACATTGAAATGGATAAATTACGTATGGAAACGATTACCCATGACAGTTTAGTCTGGTCGTACCATCTATTAGATCTTGGGGCCGAGGAATTCAAGGATGATTTATCTTTTACTCCAGGGGGACAATTTGAATTTGAATATTTATCCCGGTTTATGCTAGGTGCGAAGAGGAGGGAGAGGTAATTATGAGTGGGACGGGTGGTGACCACGCCTTCCACATCGCCCTTCTCCTCCTTTTTCTCGTACACGCCCACCTTGTCTACCGGTTCGGCGATTTTTTTTTTTTTTTGAAAAAAAGGAAGAGAAAGAAGGATCGGCGTCGACGAGGTTGTTGAGGAGGAGGGAAAAAAAAGAAAAGGGCAAGGGCGTCGTCAAGGAGAGGGAGACCTCACCGAGTACTTAGATGTAATTAGCAATCCATCGGCCTTCCAGAACTGCCAATCATAGCATAACACAGCATACAGCCCCCGCCTAGTCCATAAATCAAATAATAATTTCGCCTTTGAATCTGATCCAGTCTAAACAAATAGAAGGCGATTACGCACGTCTGCAAATATGATCGTCTAATGCAACATAATTTTTTTTTGCCCTATGGAATCAGTATTTCATCAACTTAAACATTTCTTATTGCACACATGCATGTGCTTGCTTTACTGATTACTGATTTATATAACCTCAAATCTGCAAATTTATACACGTGCGCACTAGAAATGAGAAAAACACACTTTTTAAGGATCTGATAAGACTCCTTGAAATGGATCGACAATTTTTCATGGCTCACCACTCACGCTTATCAAATTATTTTACCCATAATTCCATATGTAAACTATGGAATTGTGGGTAAGAATTTTCGCAGAGTACAGGATTTTTTGTTGAAACGTGGAATTACGGTGCGCCAGCGTCAGGGACTGTTTCCATTGTAATTGGGTATAATGTTTAAGTAAATAAGTGCTAGTAAGTGGGATGGCGGAGCGTTGAAATTTGAACGAACGAGAACGGAGAAAATCGGACTCTGTACGGCCTGAAGAGGTGAGTTAGGAGAATGCTGTTGAAGACGAGGAAGTTAGCGTCGAAGAGCGGTGAAAGGGAAAAATGGGGTGAAGACACTTTTCCATGTTTCTTAGTGATATTCTGGCCTCCCCATCACCTAGGTGGGGCTCCAGGGTTTATGAAGTTAGGTCATTTTATCCTCCAACTCATTTACTTCCTAAATCTGCAACCATTCACTCACGGTGGTGGAGTACTCGAAATTCTACATCACTAGGTGAAAAGTGAGATTTATAAAATACAATTGAGTTCGAATCTCAGCACAGCTCAGGGATTTTTATTGAAGAGTATATAAAAGGTATTGCAAAGTGGTCTGGCACCTCGTCCGCGGCCCTCAACGGATGGACGTAGGTATACTTTAAGCCCATCTGTATGACAGAATTACTTTATTTCGGTGGAGTTTCTGACTAGCGATACTTACCTTCAGTTAGTGAAATTATTACCACATTGTTTTGCTATTGTGGGAAACATTAGACCAGGATACCGGTGTCTAAATTAAAATAGGGCATCGACACCTGTATTGGCTGAGAATCTCTCATGTACCAAGAGCTCGGTCGATAGGTGGTCTTCGAACGATTTGACTCGTATAATGAGGGTCATACCCACCCAATTATTCACCATGAGGTTGTCACACTAACGCTTACTTTTGCCTAAAGCCCGGGGATATGTCCTGCATGCAGAGAAACATTGCTCGATGTGTGCCATTTTATTGAGGGGCATAATTACTTGGCTATATAAAAAGAGCGTGTGGGACTGGCCCCAATCTGAAGATTGTGCTTGAGCACGGCCGCGAATAATGGGACCCCTGACCTGAATCTTTGAGAAAACAGAGTTGTTTTAAGTATATAACACTGATTGGTTCCTGTCCCCCTGTGTTGACAGTGAATGTATTTATTTGGGTGAATGTGTAGTGCGAGATGGCCGACAGCTGAATATTGATTACCTCACCGACCCTCAATTAGATTAGTTTTTAATATGTATGATGGGGTGATGGAGGGTTATTGAGTACTACACCATAAATTGAGTGCATGGTGTGTAAATAGGAAATGTGTAAAATATATTTAAGAATGAACGAGCGCGTGAATGGATTTGGATCTAGGAAGTGAATGCGTTAGTTAGAGATTGAATGTCTGTCAACAGCATGCAGAGCACATCTCGGTGGCTCGACGTATCAGATGGTAATTTATTGTTAGTTACATATTGGAAATGCCGGTGGATTGGGAGAAGTGATAAGTTCAACTCTGTACATGTGTACATATGTACGTACATGTGCTGATTTGAGCTATATAAATCCAAATTCAAATCTTCTTCCGACGTACCTGTCGTCCAAACTATATTACCTATTTACGCATTTGGCAGTGGACTATGCAAGAATTCGAAATGTTTAACAAATTTAACGGTCATTTGTTTATGTTTGTTGTATATACGATGTCTCATGCAAGTGGGGTTTCTGGAGGAAGCGCTAACCGAGTGGCGACCGAGGGATGACCGTGTGGTTAGGATTTCCGACACTCATTTGTCATGCTATTGGTTCTGGTACGAATCCCTACACAGCTCATGGAATTTGAATTGAAAATAATATGTAAATGGTATGGCAAAGTGTTTTGACACCTCGACCCAATGAAGGCCTTAGATTGACAAAAGTTACTTTTGAGTCAAAACCTTTGTCAGTCGTATAGAGAAAATTGTCGATGTGCTCTACCGAAGGGTTATATTTTACCAGAAAGACCTGTTTCTATAATAAAATTAAATAAACAACCAAAGAACAAAATATAAAGCCAGATCATCCGAGTTTATAGGCTTGATTTTCAAGTGAGTAAAAGAAAAAAATAACCATGAAGAATAACAATTTTCAGAAATCGTGTTTTAAATGGGAAATAGGATCTTCAGTAATTATACGTTCGTTTAATGGTGAGCAAACTAGAGAGGGCGAATAATTGTCGGGGTAAGGATGAGAAAGCGCTCCTATTATCCACAGCCCCATAGGCGCATGAGACGGACCAGTTTCAGGACCTCCCAAGGAGTCCGGCCACGAGGAACCCTTGATCGGCCGTCGGCCCTCAGCTCCATTTCCCATACAAGCCCATCCCGTCAAAACGATGCCTGATCGTCCAAGCGATAATTCAGAAAAATTGCATGACTAGTGCGTATGTTTTATCCTGGAATCCATTAATCGGCGGTGGTTTTATTCTCACGACTTAAACGGAAACTATCAAGTCACATCTCTGCACGTATTGGGGATGATGTTAATGTTGAATACTTGGAAGTGGGGTTTTGGTACGCACACCACTGTAGCCTTCTGGCTTTTGCGTTTTCCTTACTTACAGCGCAATCGACTCGATTCTTCTCCTAAGAAATTATAAGCAATTGATTGTCGTTGCTGAATTCATTCAATTCTGGGTTTCATTTGTAAACCACATTATGTCTCCATTGAGTGCTTTTCATTCGAAGATGGGTGACTGTTTTTCCTCCTCATTGCACAATCTACCTATTCGTTATTGATTATGTTGTGCAAATTTTTTCTCAGATGCCAGGGTCGCCAGAGTTAATAGTCTTATCTATCATCTAAGTTTAGCTTTCTCAGTAGCAGTGAATTTGCCAGTCCTGGTGAAGGTTGTTTTAGCATAGGTTTAGTGTGTCTAGCGCCCCTAGAGTTTACTCACTTCTCCTTTTGATTTTTTTATTTCTGGGTCCATTCTGTAATGGAGGATTCTGTGTTCTTGTTATCCCAAGAATTAAAGCCTATAGTTTCTCAGATCCTCCTTTGGCCAATATGGCTGCTCTCTCGTTGTCCAAAATGCCTTTGTGTCCTGATAGCAAGATATCATCAGGCAAGAAATGGTTGGTCTTCAATGGCATTTTGACTGGAGGAAAAAAAATTAAATGAAAATTGGACCCCGAGATTTGATTTATTTCCAGATTACTTTTTCAGTAATTATGGAATCCCGTTTCGTTCGTTATATATAAACGAATTCTCTCTAAATCCGACTGAAACCCACTTTATAACCTTCAAATCGCGTAAAAAACGTACAGTTCGAACTGTTTTTTTTTTTAAATTAATTTATTTTTTGTGTGTGGTGTGTGATATGTTTTAAAAATTATGGAGACCAAACTCAACAGAATCTTATGTTGCAGCTTCGCCGAGCAATTAAGTTATAAAAACAGAACTGTAACTGAAGACATTTTTTATCACACCACCAAAAATTATTGAGTTCCACAGCAAGAACACCACCCAAATCAATATAATCTGATTATTTACTTATGCATATTTTAAAGAGGGTATTAAAAGGATTATTCATAAATTTTTATCCGACTTCTTGAAACGATCACACTTTCAAACCGTCCAAGGGCTTAGTTAATTTACGTGTTTATAAAACTCGTTCCTTCCAAAACAAGTAGCACTGATTTAAGTTTATTTATTTTCCTTCGGAAGCAAGTCTCAAAATTTCTCTTTGTTTATGATAAACATTTGTAAACTTTGTTATTAACTGTTTTGCATTTGGTGTGAATGACAACAACTGTACGAATCCGTTAAATTTCCCGAATCCGAGGATGTTCCCACTGGGTTTGCAATTCCTGTGATCTTTTAACTCATGGAGTTTTTTTCGTTCCGCTCAACAAACTCTTTTTTTTAATGTACATACTGACTGAAAAAAGTCCCCTGAAATTACGGCTAAACCGACTCTTTAAACTCTCTTTTTAAATCTTATGCAGAAGTAAAAAAAATGTCGTGGAAGAATTCGTAGAGATATATTTTTTTAATAGAAACTTACAATCATTTTCCTCCACGTTGCAGATTCTTTTGAAAATTACTTTTGTCCGGGTACACAATATTCTACCATCGGTTGTCTCATACTAACAATCACTCTAATAAATACATTCAATATACACAAAAGGAAATACGAAACACTATATCAAATAATGCTATATACAAATAAACAGCCTGGGGGCGTCCGTGGCCGCAACGGTCAATGCCTAAACCGTTGCGGCCGGTCATCACTGTACGGTAAAGTTCCCGAGTTCGAATCCTGCATTCGAACCTGACATACTTACAAATGTTTGTTTGTTTTTTTCAGAAACACCGGCACCCCGAGGGAAAAAGTGCAAAAGGGTTTTTAGTTTGAAGCAACCGTTCTCAAGTTATTTGCAGAAAACTATTTCCGACGATTGTTTTCAACGGACATCTTTGCATTCAGAAAATGCATATAATCACTAGCCGATGTGCCATTCCTTGGCTCCATATAGAGAGCGGGTAGGTTACCATCCAATGTGAGAATTGCTCTTAAGCACGGCGCTAGCAGAAAGATTAGATCTGCGTTACGGCTAGAATAGTGGTAGAACAACAAATTCCGGAGGCATGTGGCAAAATCCAACTAGTGTTTTCCAATACAAAAAAAAATCCGAATATAATAGTTAAAAAGTGTCAGGATAATTAAAAAAATTGTACTACCAGTTCAACCATTATTTTCTTACTTATTTGTACTTTAAATGACCAAATTCTCTCACCCAAGAGTGTAAAAGATCTGAAACACTTTCGACATAATCCTTCGCTGATAAGTTTGCGAACATTTGAACCGCTGTCAAATCCTTCTCAACTCTTCCGAGAGATGTTACGTCGGCTTTTGTATCACTGGGCACAAACGTCGTGATTTTCGTTAAAATGACGTTTAATTAATTCCCAGAGCCTGATGGGTCTGAACAAGACAACTGGGGCCTTTTAACATGCACATCTTCTTACATAAACCGACGTTTAACAATTTGACACGTGTTATGCTGTTCTCAATTTTCTTACCGTCTTATTACATGCGAAAAATCATGTTTCTGGTTTTTAGTTTATGTTATCGTTTAGTTAGTAAGTTATCGTCTTTTTTTTTCAGAGAGAATTGGTTAAAAATGAGTAATTTCAGACCATTTGTTTTAAAAATGATCGACGGATGGAAAATTAACCAAGTGAAAACTGCCTAAGGTTTTAGGATTGAATTTAAAAACTAGGTCCAAATTTTGTGAGTTTGGGTGGTAAGAAGCACGAAGCCACTTATAACCGAGTGATACCATTTCAATGCACGCCCAGGACTGTAGTATATATTTTACACTTAGACAGCATCTGTGAACGTGCTGACTTTTTGAAGCATCAATGATGATTTATTAAGGCAGAGCAGCAAAAAATGGCTTATATCCAACACATTTAAGCAGGTTGGAGGTTAAAGGTTACAAGAAGTCGGTCATTTTACAACCTTGCGTACTCGACGAAATTTGGACTATTCTTTAACCTCCATTACGATCTAGAGGTCTTCCTTTAGCTATATATATCCATCAAGAATATGCAGTGACTGTGACCATGGTACTCTTCCATTGAACTGAGGACTCTGTAGATCTCTTGTAGATCTGAGTTTTTAACAGATCCCAAAGTTTTGTTATGAGCTTTCATGTGTGATTTTCAGGTGTTTTCTTTTCTCGCGAGTAGGAATCTCAGCCATAAGCTTTCACACCAATAGAGTACATTCTATTGTTTATTTTTCTTTCCTTGGCAATATCTGCACAGGCTTCTCCTGCTCTGAGTTTATTTGTGTATACGCCTCCTGTGGCTGCAGTGTCGAGTCAGTAGTACTGTTGTCAATCTAGTTTTTAGGTTTTAGCAGTCTTGCCGTTAGTTTAACATGCCTCCTCCTGAAATTCCCATTGAGCAGAGGACCTATTTTTAACAGCCGATAAGTGTCCTCATCGAACTTTCCACGGCTAATTTATCCTTGGCCCTTTGCCTTGTGTTCCCTAGAGGTCCTTCAGACGCTAGCACATGGCCCATACTTGTTCTTGGAGCAATTATTTGTGCCAGTCATAATCGGTCTTTATATGGGATTTTCATTTGAAATTTCTTATGATTATTGAATTTTGGGGTTCGCGGGGTCAACAGACGTTTACAGAATCTTGCTTGAAGTCAGCGCCTGTCCCAGAATTAGCATACGAATTTTCCATGTAAGAATCTTTTTTAAAAACAAGATATTTAGTCTTTGACAAAGGAACCGATGTAATCTGAAAAATGCATTTTATAAATATTTCCTGTCTGTCGGTTTTGATCAAGATGTTTGTCAAGGTGGCGAAACGGATCTGACTGACAAAATGTTCGGTAACGACCAAACTACATGTTCATTTTATGTTTGTCACATGTTATTAGGTGGTTTGTAGTAAATTAAATAGGTGTAATTATAGAAAGACTTCATTAATATGCTACGTCGATTATAAATGAATATGTAGGTAGCATCTTGCATAACCTTTTTAAAGAGGTTTTACTAAGAATAAACTACCAATCTGCCAGTTTCTTCAAAGCCTAGTTTCCATCAGACAGACACAATGCATACGTTGGGGTGATATATTAATTCACCACAGATATTTAGATATCAACGATAATAACGGGGAAAGTTTAATTACTTTTTCCAATTTCGGATATCTTAATGACATACTAATTTCCTCCGGTGGCTAAACCGAACAAAAAAGGATAGCAATATGTTCTAACATTACCTCATGAAAAAAAGAGAAGGAATTATGCATTAATTCAAGCGGCAGAAAAAAAAAACATGGGATGTGGGTTACTTATTCTGATAATTGCAGGGTTTGGGAGGAGGCCTATGTCGGAAAGGTCGGTTATAGACACTTTAGCCCACAATTAAGAAAGCATGTTGCTGCAACATTCAAAACTCCCTTGTACATTTTTGTCAATTAATGACTATGCAATATGTCCAAATGTTTTCTTTCTTTTATGTTTCTTAACATGTTGTTTGAGATAACGATGTAACGGTGACATATCCGCCTATAGCGTTTTTTAAACCAGCTTAAAAACGTTATTAAAAATATTGTATTCTGAGGTATCTATGAGTAGTCTGTGGGGTAATAAACATTTAATTTGGTTTTTAACAATCATTTTCTTTGCCTATACACTTACTAGCATAGTTAAATATCTGAGAATGGCCCAAGATGTTAATGCGGGAAGAAAGAAAAAAAAAAGAAGGACAGTAATAGGTTTACTGACTCCAACCTTTCAATATGAGATCGGCAACTATCAGATACCAGGCCAATATTATAGGAGCGATATCAGGTTGCCCAAAAGGCAGCTATCTTGTACATAAGTAACTACTAAAATATATATTATTTTGGTTTGTTGAACGTGAAACGTTAGATTTACAGTGAGTTCCTGGACGGTTAGGCTTTTGATATGTCCTGGCACCAAGGCATCCTTTATGAAATTAAACGCCTTACCATTTTCTAGAGCTGTATCCTTTTTAGAGAGGTGCGGCAACGAATATTCAAATGACAGACAAGCCGGTGTCTCAGAAGGGTGTATTCTTGGTCCCATTCTGTGTACCATTTACACGGCTGACTTTCCTCCAATCCATGACATCCCACCAGGAACATGTTATGTGGATGACATCGCAATTTTGTTTTCTAAAACTGAATTTTATTCAAGAGAATTCCGACACCATAGAAAACCCTGGTCCTCTTGGGTCTGACTGCCCTCCGCTGTACATCAACAACGAGGGACGACTTTCACTCAAGTCAGATTCTCAGGCGTATACCTAGACAGCAGAATGACGTAGAATGCCTACACAAGACATATGAAGCAAATTAAAAGTAGACTCGGACAACTTATTACGTCACTGACCTTCAGGACTTTTCTTCTTCCAGATGCCTTCGCAACAGCAGAAAACATTCCACTGTTTCTTTTCTTTTTATTGCCTATACCTTTAGAGGTACACACGTACATGTCTAGGTATAGCAGTTCTGCGGTTAGTTTTTATGACTGTACTTTAATGAACTCCCATTGAACACTTCGTTTTAATGCATTGTTTGAAGTATGTTTCTGGTAATTTGGCAAATTGTAAAATGTTTCAGCGCTGATAGGTGTCCTCATCGTACTCGGGTAATTTATCTGTCTCTTCGTTGCAACTGTGCCCTGTACGCTTTGGCGCCCAAACAAGGATAATTTTGTTGTTATTCCTAATAGCTCACAGGGATTTGATGAATTACCAAATGGTTATGGAATTAACTACCGACGGAAAAGGCTCCCTTTCATGCCGCCTGGCTAGGATTCTCAGCCTGCTGCCTCGCATCAACTAACAACTTTTCGCTGTTTCTTCTTCTTAGCGAAGGTTTGTTTCTTCTAAATTACTTAAATATACTGGAAGAATAACATTTTCTGACACTGGGAGCGCTTATAGAAAAAAATCGTGAAATGTTAAAGTAACTGAAAAGTGACATATACCGAATATTATAGACAATATGGATTATTTAATCAATTTAAGTCATTCCTCCCCATTATACCGCCCTGTAAAGCATTTGTTTATGTATAAAAATGATTTTCTTACTGTTACATCGATTAATTTTAATAATGACCCGCGTTGTTGAAATTGAAATAAGTCATATTCCTATCTTTGAAAGTTAGACTATCTCAATTTGTCAGCAATACGGTCACCAGGTGTAACAAGAGTCTCATAAAGAAGCCAACGTTATATCCTGGATCCGGTTATTCCAAACGTCCTATGCATACTTTATAAAGATAAGTCCTGATTTTTTAAATGTCAGTCAAGTGAACAAATCTGTGGATTTTTAATCTTTCCCGAACACACCTTAATAAAACAGATAAAAAATAAAAATAAAAAATAACTAGAAAATTTTTATCTTAATGTTTAACAACGTAAGACATCTGTTTTGACACAGACAAACATGGCTAAAATAAATGAAACGTCGAAGTTTATTTTACAAAAGCGTAAGTTTCGTGCTAGGGATACGTAGGCGATCTTTATTGGTGCGGGATCACCATGATTTACAAGTTTATTATGCAACTGGAAACGGTGGGAGGGGTGGGTTTACATGCTTGGGAGAAATTTATAACTACCCCTGTCTAGATAGACGTTATCAGGTGGAAGGGCCGATCGTAAGCCTCACCCTCTTACGGAACACCCCTTGTCGATTCATATTTTATAAAATGTATCTTTCATATTGCCCTTGGAAGGGGGAATACAGGGGAAATAGAGGTGAATTTGTTAGAAATTGATAACACATATCGAAATATAAATAACATTTCATGGTATAGGCATAGTTTCCACATTAGAAGTGATGGAACGTTTAGTTTCTTTAAAATTAAGCAACAATCAATTGGAAAATTTTAAACCATCATTATGCTCGGCTTTGAACCACGCTTGGGGCCCGGCAAGTAGAGAAATTGTACAAAGTGACCCTCTTAATTGAAAGGTGTCATTCCTTGGCTCCATACAGGGAGCGTGTAGGAATGGCAGACGATAGGAGAATTGTGTGTGCACTGCAGAAAATATTAGGTGCTTCTGTTTAGTTTTTCGGGGACGTGGAGGTACTTGAGAGATCATTCATGCTGTGTTTTTGCGTACATCGAGAGTGAGTGTATTTATTAGTGTGAAGTGACCGATGTTGGAATATTGAATACCACATCTACCCTCTATTTGATTTGTGTCCGGCACGTTGGGAGTGGCTGCTTGATTTGTACCGCTTAATTTAATTTGTCCCTTGCCTCCATATAGAGAGGAATAGATGAGGCAACCATCAATAATATTTGTATCTATTGATCTCTCATTTGGAGAATGGTACCTCGATGTGCCCTCCATAATTGAATGGCGTTACATTGGCTCTGTTTAAAGAGCTTATAGGAATGCGACCCTGGGACAATCTTTGGTACCCCTGTTCTAATTCATTGGGTGTAAACTGGCCTACTTTATTTCATAAAGTACTTTGTAGATATTTCATTTTGCGTTGTTTCCTTTTGTTTATATTGAGAGTCAACATGTATATTTATTAAATCCGATAGATTTCCTAGTACGATTGGTCGAATAATCTCTTTCAATTAATTATTCTTTATGAAAGGTATTGGGTGAGATAAAAAATTCAGTGTCACGAGCGGGATTCGAACCCACGATCTTCGGCTAAATACGCCGGTGCTCTACCACTTGAGCTATCGTGACTTCGATCCATTCGGACACCAACTTCCCGTCTGTACCCACCTTTTGAAAAATGTCAAAAAAGAAGGAAAAATTCAAAAGGTGGGTTGAGCAGCGGCGTATTGAGCCGAAGGTCGTGGGTTCGAATCCCGCTTTTGACACTGAGTTTTTTATCTCACCTAATACCTCACATAAAGATATATATTTATTTATTCTAGAATGAAGGTGTAGTGTGAGACGGTCTACGGTAAAATAGTGAGTACCCAATCGAACCTCTATTACATTAGTGTCTGTCATGCTGTGTGTCAAAAAAATAATAATTGCTCGGTATGTCTCTCGTAATTGAAGGGATTCTAAGCACCATATAAAAAGCGTGGAAGAATGCTACCTGATCAGTTGATCGCTGCAGTCTTTTCCGATTTTGGAGGAGACGGCGCTGTTTAATTGGATGTCGGACTTGATAGATATCTCGTTTTATGTTTCGCTTCGTGTAAATTGTGCGTGAATATATTTATTAGAGTGAATGTGCTGGTGAGATGACGGATACCTCACCCACCCCAAATCATATTTGTGCCCTTTATGCAGGGAACGGTTGCTCTTTCTAATTTAACACTGTACAAAAACTTGAAGAATCCCATTGTTTTCTATATCAAATTTGTGGACGGAGAAACTACTTTGCCCAGTACGCCGGATACATTCGTACTCATTCTACAGAACATTCATGAACCCGTCAATTGAACTCTTCTTCAAAATAATCATACAAAAATTATTTGAGGAACAAAAACAGAATTGATAAAAGCATACCTAGAATCAGGTCAAATGATATCGGACAGAACATAACGCAACATGAGTTTGGATAATTTGGAACGTCGTAAGTGTTGTAAGGAATTGATTGAAGTTTGTGGGCGGTGTCGAATCACAGATTTTGCCTTGTGCAGATGAAACTTTTATATTATTTACGAAGGCCGACGTCTAAGGGTTGGGGGTTGGTGGGGAAGGAGGTCGTCTCCTTGAACCGGTGCGACAACATCTACTCTTCGGCCAAGGTTTTGTCTTTCTTTCCATTAATTTATTTTGATGTCGGGACAAACGACCCTTTCCTTTCATCTCATTTTTTATATGGGATTCCTAATTACCACCGGTTCGGACGCGAGCCAAATCCTCGATTTGAAACAACGGCTTGGTGTTTTCAGTCTAAAATTATGTTCAATAAGAAAGCAAATTTTTTGTTTAATTAATCGACAGCCATAAGAGTTTCGAAACACATAAAACATAACACGTTGTGAAAAATACAGTAGATAAATCGCATTTCTACTGTAAACTAAAATTAAAGTTGGAAGGAAATCTCGTCCAATTTTCTAAGGAACGAATTCAACAACACAAAAACATAAATAATAAAGATACTAAAACTGGAATGTCACAACATGCAATAAATATTGGAATGAAAATAAACACTGATGACACCGCAATTATCATACATGAAGGCGACCATGTTAATAAAATCTTGATACAAAAAATTGTAACTTACAAAAAGATATGGAAAATAAAATAAATACTCGAGACAGCAAAATACTAAATAAAAGATTAGGGACAAATAAATTAAAATAAAATAATATAGCATAATGCATAATGAAAAAAAAGACGACACATCACTGTCAGTTATTATGTTCAATCAAGCCAATTAATTTATCCACCAAATAAACCCTTTTCTTAAACTTAAAATTAACCTTTTTTGTTTCCAATTAAACCTTTTCAATTTCAAAGTAACCCTTCCTTTAAAGATAATAAAAATAAATTATTAAAAGAGGTAAATTTTTTCGTAAAAAGAAGTTAATTTGAAATTAAAAAAGGTGAACGTAAAAATGTACTAATCTAATTAATTTTGTAGACACAGAAAGCACACACTTTCAATAAGTAAGAATACTTTGAACCTAAAAATTTTCACATATTACATCTATTTGTATAATTTAAACAATATTTATAAATCCCAGGCACGGAGAAGATGATTTCAATGATGATCGAAACGTTGGCGAAGTAAAGAAAATGTTTTTCTAAACCTACGTTACACAAGACCCCCATCTCACGATGTCAAAATAATTGATAGAAATTTACATAGAAATTTTAGTTTTACAAATAATTTTATGCGAATCTTAATTTTCACATGAGCACAATAAATTTTTGTTTAAAAAAAAATCACAAATAAACAAAGAATTTGGGTGGGTTTTACAGAATCGTTTACTGCCGAGCTTACCATGACTCTTACCGTCACTATCATCATGTATGCAGGGTGGACTTTTTAGATGGCGCTGATGAATTTTTCTTGAACCTATCAAAAAACTAAAAATACGTATTTAATATTTTTTAGTCTAATCTCAAATTTTCATCCTTTTTTTTGAGAAAATTATACAAGGTACCTCAGGCTTGGTTCAAAATTTCCAATACGAACATACGCATCCAGCAACATTAAAGTATGGTTTACGCTGAAAACAAGATCAAAAAATTTAAACGTTATGGCAAAAAGTTTGAATTAAAAACGGACATTTGGTTTATTGATCACATTTCACGTTCTAACTGCCTGCTTTGCCTAAAATTTCAAAGATTTGCTCTTTTAAACTTTTCTTCACCGGTGCTCAGAGCGATTGAATCAAGGGAGACGGATTGACAAGCGTTTTCTATCCATTGCCGCAGTTCTTCAACTGAGGTTGCTGGGTTATGATAGGCGTAGACTGTTTGTTCAATGACCCCCATAGAAAATAGTCGATCGGTTGATCAAGAAGGCCAAAAGATCGGGCCATGAGGCCAACTATCCCGGAAACTTCAAATAACGTCTCACCTGCAAAGAAAGTGCGTGGCATCCACCAGGAGAATAATTCTTTGTCGTTGTTGTAGAGAAAAATCAAATAATGTTGGTAAAACCTCCTTCAAAAGATGAGTAAATGAGCACCATTTAGCTCATATAGTTTATAGATTTAGTTTATATATAGAGTGCGAGAATCTCGGATTTTCCTCTTCCCACGTTCGAAAATTTCAACAACTCAGTATACCATTATAGGTGAATTGGATTCATCAGTACATAGGATATATAGAAGAAAATTTTCTTCCACTTTTCAAGTCGTCATTTGTGCAAGGAAGTTAAACATCTACCATAATCAGCGACCCTGGACAGGGTTAGGGCGATACGACTTAAAATTGTAAAATAAAATTTCCCGAACACACAACTTCAGCTCCTCGTCCAAATTACGCCACCGGTATCTCGGCGATGGAATACATATCTCCTCGTGTAGAGAACCGCCCGAATAAACATTTTTTGGTTTACTCTAGAGCGATCAGGAAATTTCTGGGAGTACAACCAGACTGCACTACGCGCAGTACGACGACTGCCAATAAAGCAGTCGTTCGTATAAACTACTGATCGGAAAAATGTGCCCTTCGGTTCATTTTGGATGGAACGAATAGGTAACTATTGTAAAATTTATTTACTCCCAAGAATTAAGATTTGCTCACAAAATGCGAGATTGACAAACAATGACTGAATATAAACAATAAGGGCAATTAATGTTTATTTTATATTATAATTATTAATTAACGACGAAACAAACGAAATGCTTTTGTTCAAATCTTTTGCCGTAACATTGTCATTTTTTGACCAAGTTAAAATCCGATAGAACCATTGTTTTCAGCTTAAAAAACGATATGTATAGGGTGGTATTTGAAATTGTGAAATTGATCTGGACCTGAGGTACCTCTTTGATTTTTCTCTAAAAATAGTTTTAAAAAAATTTGAAACTAGGGTAAAATATTAAACACTTTTTTTCATAGCTTCACTGGTTCAAGAGAAATTCAGCCATCTAAAAAGGACACCACGTATACTACTAAATAAACATATATAGCATATTATTGGTGGTAACAGATTGGGAATCCACAGATTGTTTACATACCTGATATTCCGGCAAGTCAATTCAAAATGCAATTGTGTAATTTTGTGGAAATCGGTCCCCCAACTAGATACAAGCTGGCAAATTGCCTTATCATTTCCATACCCTTGGCAAAGAGGCACGTTAATTAAGGAGGTGGATGCGGACCAAGACGAATTTGCTAATGCCTCAGGTGCCGTTATGTCAATTCAAGGCCTATTTCCTATTTGAAGACCCAGCCGATTGTGCGTCGGATGTTCGTAACAGGCCCCTGATAAACGTCATGTTAACCGATTTACTCGGACGTACCGGGTGGTTCACGCTAAATAGATTCCTTACGAGGTCCGAACCGATGAAGTTTAGAGAAACTGGAGAAGTTTCAAATTTTCAAGGACAGGCCGTATGTTGGCCACTTTACCATCGATGTTAATATCGGATCGCATTTTTCCTTTGCTCTGAAACATCTCAATAACGAGGATTTTTTTCCATTTCAGCATTTTAATTTCACATCCAGGACGGACTACAATATCGACCAGTGTTTAAGGTATGCATTATAAGCTTTGAATACCGTCGTCGTCGATAAATAAACAAAATAAGCCGTCAGGCAGGAGGGTTGTACGACGGCTGATGCAAATAAAATGTAAAGATTAGTATTCATATAACGCTACTGGTTTCTGATCAGGAAAGATCTTTATCTTCGTCGTTCACCCATCTAATAAAACCGACAAGATTCAAATTGAAAACTACTTTTACGTATTTCTCTCTTTTCTCCTTTTTTATTTTTATTTGGTGCTTTTGTTCAGATGAACTGTTAATCATTTTATTTTTATTTGCTAATATATTTTCTGCTCGCCGTCATCCGGTTTTTATTTCAAGTAAATAAACATTTTCCAATTCGATGATTGTGATAAAAAAAAAACAGAAACCAATTTAAAGTTAAGAATTGCCGTCGTAGATATGACTTTTTAACTTCAAATTAACTATTTTTTAAATTTAAAATTAACCCTTTTTAATTTCAAATTAACCATTAATAATATCAAATTAACCTTTTTTCTTCAGATTAATTATTTTTAACCTCACATTATTTTTTTAACTTCAATTACCTAAGTTAAAGTTTTTAATTTTAAGTTAACTCTTTCCTATGTAAAATGGACTTTAAAGTATTAAAAAACAAAGTAGTCGATAATATGTAAAGTAAAATCCCTTTGTATTTTTTAATTATCTTAATATAAAACAAAATTGGGATAGTGGTTCTAGTTCGAATCCCGGCCCAGCTGGTGGAGTTTTAATTGAGAATAATTAGAAAAAAGTATATAATAAGCAATAAAACGAATTAGGTGAAATAATTAATATATTATATTAAGTTTGCCATGAATAAATTTACATAGTACTTTTCTGAAATGAAAAAGTCAGTGTCACGAGCGGGATTCGAACCCACGATTTTCGGCTCAATACGCCGCCGCTCTAACCACTCGAGCTACCGTGACTTCGATCCACTCGGACACCAACTCCCCATCGCAACGTACAACCTTTCGAATTTTCCCTCCTTCACGCGCTTTTTTCAAGTGATGATTCAAGTTAGAGCAGCGGCGTATTGAGCCGAAGGTCGAGGGTTCGAATCCCCCTCTTGACACTGACTTGTTTCATTTCAAATAAATCCTTACATAAAAATATTAATTAATTAAAGAAGTAATTTGGTCAATAGACCTCTAAATATAAGAGGTTACAGAGTAAACGTTGTGGTCAAAATAACAGTCATCTGAAATATAAAATTAAATAATTTCTTATTTTCATTTCAGAATCTTCTAAGATTATGAAATGGCTTCTTGTATTAAATACCACGTTAAAATATATTTAATTATTTTTAAATAATTCTTTTTATTTGTTGGTTTTGTTTAAATGAACTTTTAACTATTTTATTTTTATTTGTTAATACATTTTCGGGTCCTAATTTTTTACTGCTACCCTCATCTACGTAAATAAACATTGTTGAATTCAATGAAAAACATTAAATAACATCACGATAAAAAAAACAGAAACTAATTTAAAGTTAAGACCTTCTTTTCGCAAAAAAAAGTTAAAAAATTTAAAAAATTAAAAAGACTTACCGTCGTAGATATAGCTTTTTAACTTCAAATTAACTAATTTGTAAATTTCCAATTATCTATTTTTAAAATTAAATTAACCTTTTTTACTTAAAATTAACCATTTTTAACTTTACATTAAACTTTTTCTAACTTCAATTAACTAAATAAAGTTTTTATTTTATTTTAGTTAAAGCTTTGTAATTTAAAATTGGCTATTTCTTTAAAGCATTAAAAAAAACTTACTAGTCGATAGCATGTAAAGTAAAATCCCTTTATATTTGAGATTATTTTATTATAAGACAAAATTGGGACAGCGGTTCGAATTCCGGCACAGCTAGTAGTTTTAATTGAGAATAATATGAAAAAGTATATAGCAAACAATAAAAAGAAATTAGCTGAATGAATTAATATATTATATTCAGTTCGCCATGAATAAATTTACACAGTAATGATAAACCGTACGTCATGGTCTAAATAATCGTCATACGAAATAGAAAATTAAACAACTTCTTATTTTCATTTGAGAATCTTCTAAAATTATGAGATCGTTTCTCGTATTAAATACCACATGGAATTTAATTACAAGTAAAATTAAGTTATATAAAATTACATGATTTTTCTCTTAATTTGATAATTTGTACACATAAAAAACTAGTTCTTATCTAAATTTTAACATAAAAATTAATTATAATTGAAATTAAAAGTTATGTAAAATAAACATAGACGCCGTTAATGTTTCGGTTCTGCACTGGTTATCGGCTCATCTTCAGAGACGGGTTTAAGACTGGCGATGGTGTGGCGTGTGCCGTGCGTCGTGAGAGTATGTCCACTTAGTGGTAGGTCCCTCCGCGCTATAGCGTTTACACGGAAGAATTGTATGCAGTCGCTGCAGTCCAAATGCACTACAATTACAAATATTCCTATTGATATTTTGAGAAGTTTATTTTTCTAAGAACACGAGTGTTTTGTAAATAGTGATGAAAGTAAACGATTTTTTCCCGTTGGAACGGCTCCGTCCCGAAGGTATGTGAAGTGTATCGGAACGAAAATGGAAGATGAGAACTGTCGGCTCCTCTTGACCGTGAGGGGGGGGGGAGGTCAAGAAGAGGAAGAAGAAACCAGGATCGGAGACGTGTCTTGGCCGAGGGCGAGGCGCCACCGGACTGGCCACACCGTTCACATGAATGAACACTTATATAAAGCCCGGTCGACGCAATTAATCTGACGTTGGACAAAAGATTTATTGCTCGCAACCCCACCACCAATTTAACCCTTGCGCATTCTTCTTCCTCCTTCCATGTGATTATCGGCGCCAGCAAACACTGAGACATACAGTGACGATTTTCGATCGACTTCCACATTTGTTGACGTGTGCGTGTGTGTGTGTGTGTGTGTGTGTGTCTGCTTCATTAGCAAATACTTTTTAATGCCTTCACCTATGCTCTTTTACTTTTAACAAACATGATCTTATTCATACCTACGCATATCTAATATAATACGCTCAAATCTCACTGGGATTTGCCTTGTTGAGAAATGGCTTTTGACGGAACTAACTACTGTATCAAAATGTCCTTCGGCAATTCACGATTTTCCCATATCAGTCGTTAGTAGGCCAACCTCAGCCATTTCCGCTACTTCATTACACAATCGCCAATTGGCTTCACTACCTATTCTTTCTAAACTGCGTGAAAGGAGTGCCAGATGAGGTTGGTGGTCGATACAGGGACTCATCACTTGAAAGGTACCTTTTCCAATTTCATCACACCAGAACTCCTTGATTTTTTCTTTCTTTTTTAAGAGGTTATTTCATCTACGAGGCTATATGAACCCTCGGGGTGCCGGTGTTATTGAAAAAAAAAATCATTATTCTGTATGTCGGGTTATAATGCAGGGCCGCAGGATTCCGCTAACTGATGAAGGATTTTCATGGTATTCACGCTGGAGAAGGTATTAAAGTAGCTTGCGTTTTGGCTTTGAACCAACCGGAAGTTGCTTTGTCTTTGCCAAAGCTGACAATTCATATTTAATAATTTCACAAATACTTTAAATAATTATTTCCTGATCTCAAATATTAAAGGGTTTGTCCGCTCATTTAAACGGGCGCCAATTATTTGGTGATCACTTCTCGGCAATCAGAGTGAAAATGATATATAAAGGCATAAAAGTATTGCAGCGGAAAAAAATTGATTTTGAATTTGAAGGTTTTTTTTTTTTTAATTTGAACGTACGGAATTTGAAAGTATTCAGATCAACCGTTTTTAAATTTAAATTAACCTTTGCGAATGTTGAATTATACGCTTATATAATAATCGTCTCAGAGCTTGGCTAATATTTTCAATTTTAAAATAACCTTTTTATCTCAACCAAGACAATAAAAAGGATAATTAAGTGATTAAAGAACTTAGTCAAATGACTACGAAAATGTAAAGGATTAAGATTTAAAAAGAAAAAGAAGTAGCTCCCCGTGGCCTACTTCATAAGTCGTCTATAATTCAATCTGATTAAACGACATCTGAAAATGGCAAAAAGAGGAAAAAATTCGAACGGTTGTAGGGTGGGATGGAGAGTTGGCGTCCGAGTGGATCGAAGTCACGCGTATTTAGCCGAAAATCGTGGGTTCGAATCCCGCTCATGACACTGACTTTTTTATCCCAACCAAGACCATAGAAAGAATAATTAATTGATTGAAAAAAGTAACTTAGTCAAATGACTTCGAAAACGTAAATGGTTTAAAATAACCTTTGTTAATTTTAAATTAAACCGTTGTTCAGAGTATTAAAAAAGGCGAATGAATTAATAATTAATTAGAAATAAAAAATAGTTAATCTGAAATAAAAAAGGGTTAATTTGAGATTTAAAAAGGTCAGTTTGACGACAGTGGGAGGTAATTTGAAGAAAAACGGGTTAATGTGAAACTAAAAGAATGTTGGTTCCGTTTAAAAAGTGTTCATTTGAAATCAAAAAAGTAAATTTGAAGTTAATGAAGGTTAATTTAAAGTAAAAAATTATCACTGTAATGTTAAGAAGAGTTATTTTGAAATTAATAGAAAAAAAAGCTCAATGTAAAGAAAAATAGCGTTAATTTGAAATCCAAACAGATTCATTTAGACGTGAAGTTTCATTTAAAATGCAAAATGGTTAATTTGAAAACAATGAGGGTTAATTTGAAATAAAAACTATTTAATTTGACGTCAAAAATGGTTAATTTGAAGCTAAAAGGTTATTTTTAAACCAACAAAAGGTTAATATGAAGTAAAATAATGTTAATTTGAAATAAAAAGGCTTAATTTGAAGTTATAACGGGTTAATTTACAATAAATAAAAGCCAATTTTAATTTTATAAGGTTAATTTACAATAACTAAGTTCAATTTAGTGTTTACTGTGGTTACTTTGACGAAAAAACTACAGTACTAAAAACGTGTTCAGCACCTGGGAAAAGCAGCCTTATATATATATATATATATATATATAT
>CM077101.1:22945181-22961351 GCA_039619505.1 Cimex hemipterus
ATATATATATATAGATATATATATATAGATATATATATATATATATATATATATATTAATTTGCTGAAGATTAAATATTAGTAGTACTTTTCATTGGTAAAGTTTATGTTACAGCTTAGAACCTTCGACGGTATTTAGATGGACATATGACCAGATTAGAACCTCTGAAGTTATGCCACGCACTTTCGAAACTTCTCATGTCCAGCTTATAATATAGCCTACATATTTTGCATACCAGACCACACAGTTGCCGACATTTGCCGACCGGGGCGGATGAGCAATGTGTATGATTTTATTAGCGGCCATTAAATTCACAGGCATGTCAATGCCCCCATTAATTGTACATACTTCATTCGTTTTTTGATTATATTCAATAGATATAGTAAAAAAACAAAAACAAGTTGTATTTTTTTTTCTCTCTTCAATAAGAAATGCATAGTTCGAAAGGAATTGAATTTAAACAAAAAAATTATTTCCTTGCGTTTCAAACTGGTCAGAATGAGACATTAGGCGCGTAATTTATAGGTTCGATGAAATTTATATATCGTTATGATGGAAGCGCGTCGGTTTCGTGTTGTGTACAATTTGTAATACCCCCTTCCATTATCCAGTTTGCCTTTTAGTTACCGCCTGTTAATCTTCAACGACGAACTTAACGTGTCAACTACTCAGGTATCATCTTGATTGAGTGCACCGTTAGACAGCACACGCCAAATACATCTAATTCCAAACATCAAAAATTTATTATTAAAAAGGATGGTTAGACAAATAGACTGATAGATAGAGATAGATAGATAGATAGATAGATAGATAGATAGAGAGAGAGAGAGAGAGAGAGAGAGAGAAAGAGAGAAGTCTAACAATTTTCATACTTGTCCAGGTTAAGTTGCCTCTTAAGCCTTGCATGCAGATTCCATGTGAGTCGTTTTTCTAGATACAGCCCTAGGTAACGTATGACATTTTCGATGGTTAGAAGCGAGGTTATCACACACCGAGGTAATTTGATGCGATGAAAGGTGAAGTTTATGTTTTGTGACTGTGTATTGTTTAGTTTGATTCGCACATTTTTTCAACCATTGTTCAATCGAGCCTGGGTGTGTATGGAGGGTTATGTGAGTTACGAATGGATGAAGGATGAATGGCAGTGTTATCAGCAGATGTTATTTTATTGTCGGTATGCGATAGGCAGCGACAGTATAACCTGAGGACATGACAGCTGCCGCCTAGGTAGGATTTGAGGTTGAGCAAGTGTATGTAGGTATAGGTTTGAGTTTCCAAAGAAAACTCAGGTATCTTCATCAAAAGCTGTTCAACACGAGAAACACTACCGAACACCATGATTTTTTTCTCAAAGGAGCATATAGCAACAACGCGATGGTTTGGTTTACTGATTAATCCAATTTTCCCAGACAGGCTTTCTACAGTTGTAATATGACAGTGTGCCATCAAATTTTTCATCATGGTCATCCGCGTTGATAAGCTCTGTTTGATCATCTATATAAGTGCGATAGTATCCCACCTTGGGTAGTGCTATTTATGTTTATTGTCCTTATTTTTAGCATGACACCAACTAGTAGTAGTGGGGAATTTACGGTATTCGAGTTGTGTAATATACTAGTTTGAGAGCTATTGTATACTACGTTCTGTACTTAACGTAAGTCCTAGTTCGTTCATAGGGTGTTAGTAGGTGCGCTGGTGCCTTTGCTTCCTTCGAGAATCGACACCGTGTTAGATTATACCATTCTTCCTCAACTGCCCGTTAATGCAGGGCCGTGAATCCTGATTTCGAATTTTTTCTTGCTCCCTTTCATGCATTCTGTTGTTTTCGAAATGTTTTCGAAAGCCTTTTTTTAAATCTATGAAGGAAGAAAGCTCTATTTCATAATTTTTAATGATTTATCTATATGCTCTACCAGTTTGTTCAGGCTGGATTTGCTCTTTTGTTATGGATGCTGTTAGTTATGATGGGAATTTTTCAAGATGATTTCCTTAATCTAGTTATTTCTAAATTTTCTGTCTTCAAGGATCCGATTTTCGAGCATTAAACGCTCATCATCAGATTGAAGGAGTTATAAACACTTCTTTCGACATGAATTATAAGAGTGAACCCGTCGATCCACCGCCAACGCAACTTTTCAATTAAAAACTTTTTTAATTCCGCTCAATTTTGAACGTGTTAAAACCGTGAATTATACCAAAACTAAATTAATGTTTTGGGCGTTTTGCCGCGAATTCGATATATCAAAATTTTTCTTTTGGTTGTTTTCATGTAATTTTCATTGTGCCATCCAATCGTCTGATAATCGTATATCAGATGCTTTGTTTTTATTTGTATTTAATTTTTAACCTGGTACAGTAAGATATTGTAAGGTTTTGAACTCATCGATTTTTTTTACGAGGGTTCGCAACAGCAGAGGTCGTATAAACCCTCAGGATGCCGGTGTTTTTGAAAAAAAAAAGCCCATTTGTAAGTATGTCGGGCCTGCATTCGAACCCGGGACCTTTACCTTACAGTGGTAAGCGCCGTGTCAAAGACGGAACCTTGCGGCCACCGACGCCCACAACTGATCGATATTGGTCTCGTTTCTGGGATGAACGTAAGGTCATTCACTCTCGGGCACCCACCAATTTTAATAATTTAATTTAATAGGTTATTGTTTAGAGGGTTTCCGTTCATTTTTAAATCTTAAGATGTTCTTCTTTTTGTCAAAAAAGAAGAAAATATGGAAGGAAAAGGTAAAAAATGAGGGACATTTATAAGTTTAGTAGTAGTTAGTTTTTTATCTGAGGACATCTACCTGTAAGATCGGATTTCTTCATTCTTAACAGCTCCACAATCGGTCCATCATATTTGAAAATTGAATATTTTCTAACTATTCTTTTAACAATCGCATTTGTTATTTAAAGGTGTGCAGTCAAAAGAGAAACTAAGTAAGGAGGGGAAGAATAAAAATTTGGGAACCGTAAATCACAAGGAGGTAACGACCACATCGGCGATCTGTGCGCGCCCATTAGTACTAATCGCATCAAATATTATTGTGATTAAAGTGTAGACCGTTTGACCTGGAGGGAGAATTTTTAGGACGTGAATCTGGTTAGGGTTCGTGAGGCGCCAGAAGACCTGGTGGCCGCTCTGATCGCCCGGTGGGGGGTTGGACGAATACCCGGCCACCGACTCGATTCACTCCAACCGACTTGCAGAGATAAATTAATGAGAAGTTTTTTAACATAGTCATTTCCTTTCACGGGCTGCGGGTCGTTTAGTGTTTTACTCCTGAGTCCCGAGACCCGTTGCCTCCTTTTTCCTCGGTGGTTATTGGGCATTATTAAAACGTTGAAATTCTTCGAGACATGAGCTCGCCTTTTTTTAATTTTTTAATAAAAATAAAGTAAAAGCTCAGACGTTCAGATAAGTAAAAATCGGCTTGACGAAGGCTCGTATTTAAAAATATGTCCGTATAAATTACTCAGCCGAGTCTATTAAATTCAAAAAACGCTCAGATCACGGATATACTGTACTTTATGACTTCGTACTCTTTGACTCATTGTTTGGTCAAAAAATCTCTTTTATAAGCACATTTTTATTACTCTGAACACTACTGTAAATATTTGATGCCTGCAAAGTTATACTCGATGTCCGATACTTCAGGAGGTTTTTCATTCATGTGAAATTTGACTTAAAAAGTCCCTGTTTACAAGGTCTTTTTCTCAATTGAATTCGAGATAATTTACTTTACAGGATATTCAACCTGTCACTACTTTATTCCATGAAGTTCAAAATATCTCATAAAAATATTTAACCAACTGGTCATTTCATTACACCAACGAATAGAGCCTTGTGAAATTTAAAAAAAACCCAATGCGATCCAATTGTTATTTTATCGTAAGTTTAACTCAATTGTTTAATTTCTTTAAAGCTTAACTAAGATTTTCTTGCTAGTCGGTTCTGTAAATACTGAAAGAACAGAAAGGTTGCCCCTACTAAGGAGTAGTGAGGAAATGCGTTTAATTTCTTATAGATAAGTTATCACCAATATAAATTTATAAGTTTAATTGCTAAATATTTAATTTTTCTGTTAGAAACGGTGTTTTTCAAGCCCCTATCCTTAGTCTCCATCCTTTCCCAACGAATTTTTGATACGTTCCTCAGGGCTTTATGCTTCTATTCTCTGTCCATCCTTAACGTGGATCTTTTGAACAAGTAATTTAATATTTTTAAACTTAACAAGAGTTTGTAACAAAGAGTTTTCTGTTTGTTTTTTTTAACTTTGCATTAATTGCAGGAAAAAAAACAATATCAGGCTTGTATTTATCAAAAAGATGGATAATAAATCATTTGAATTATTTTTTTAGAAGCCTTTTTTTATTTGTTTTGCTCAACTTTGTATGAAGGGTCCATTTCGTTCATTTTCTAGTAATGTCAGAAAAATTGTTTGGTTTTTTTTTGTGTTCGATTTTGTCACCGAAACACTACTGTTTTTACTTTACGGTAACTGCCGTTTACCATATACCATTAAAAATCGTCAAGCTTAACTGCTGTGCAATCAGCCAGGAAACGATGTCAGACTCGCAACTTTTTAAGAAAGTGGATGTTTAGAACAATTAATTTAATTTTTTGAATTTTTTTCCGGCGTCTAATTTTGTAGAAAAGAATTCTTTGATTGTTTTTTTTTTTATCATGTTACAAAATTATTAATAAATGAATAAATAAAAGCTTGACAAAAGTAAATTAGCCAGGAAACAATGAAAGACATGCATTACTCCAAAACGTGGATATTTCGACCATTTAGTTAATCAATTATTTAAAATATTTTTTATTTGTTTTGTTCGGTTCTGTACCAAAGGGTCTATTTTGTAAATTTTCTAGTAATTTCAGACAAAACAAAAAACTATAGAGCAATAAAATCAATCGGTAAATTATGTCAGGCTCGCATACTTCAAGAAGTTGGACATTGTTAAAATTTAATGTAATTTTTTGGGGGGACTTTTGCTGTTCCTTGTGCTCAATTGTCTAGCACAGAGACTTCGTTTACATCCTAGTAATTGCAGAAAAAGCAAAAATCTAGACGGGTATAAATTAAGCCAGGAAACAATGGCTGCCTTACATTCTCCAAAAAGGTGGACAGTTTAAACTTTTGATTTAATTTTGAGAAACTTTTTGATTTTGTAACAAAACGTCTTTTTTGTCTACTTTCTAGTAGTTGCATAAAAACAAAAAGCTATTACTGTACTACTGTTAGAAAAATTAATAAGCACTGAAAGAATTTAACACAAATATTGTAATAAATGGAACACAAAATAATTTTGTATTTAAATAAATCTACTGAGAGAAATAAAATATATTAGGTATTGTTCCAAATTAATAATAAAAAATAAATTGTAAAGTTAAAAAAAACTAACCAAAATTGCTTAATGTTATTATTACGAATTACCTAGCCTTGAATATTTATTTACTTTTTGAAATACAGAATGGATGTTTTTGTTTCACTGTTTTATATGGTAAAATTTGAATTAACCTTTTTTTCACTGTTTCCGAAAAAATATTTTTGAATAGAACTTTCCAGCGTTTTCAAAGTAGGTAGTGCATTTTTTTTTTCGAAAAATAGTGTATGCAGGTTTATGTTTATTTGTAGGATAATCATAATATTGTCTTTAATATAATAAAATCGGGGGCGTCGGTGGCCGATACGGGTTAGGCGTTGACAAGGCGCTCATCACTGTGTAAGGTAAAGGTCCCGGGTTCGAATGCAAGGCCGCTGGATTCGAACCCGACATACTTACAAATGGGCTTTTTTTCAAAAACGCCGGCACCCTGAGGGTTTGTATGACCTCTGCTGTTGCGAACCCTCGTTAAAAATATCTTACCTTGAAAATGTAATCTTTTAAGATTTATCATTTTTGTTCGATCGATTTAAAATTACCGATTTTATTGAGAGGATGGTATTTTTTTACGGATTTATTATCAGAAAGTGTCTACGCCAAGAAACGTAGATTATTGGATGCGTCGCCTTGTGAATAAACTGAATTGAACAAATTGGGACAAGGCGCTAAATCACATTTTAAAAAACCAGACAGATATTTCTAGCAGGCGACGGATATAAAAAAAAAAGAAGCAAAAAACTGAAAATCCAGTTTAATTAAACGAGCATGGTAACTACAACTCGTTAACAGTGTAGTGAATCGGCCATTGTGGGTGTGTTTCTATTTGCCCCGTGTTAGTTGAAAACTTAACACTGATTTATTGTAATCACCCCTTTCCTCATAGTTATTCGTGGACCAGGGCAAAGGCTATAATTTAAAAACAGTATTTTAAAAGTTTCGAGTCTCGTGTTCGATTTAATAGTCCATCAGTTTTGGTCGAGAGTAATTTGACAATTCCGCGCAGTTCATTTAATATAATACATACAAAAGCTAAAAATATTTTTTAAAAACATGGCTGGCAGTTTTATATTCAAGAATACACCAATTGAATCTTGACGAACGTCTGAGTTAAATTATTTGAATTTCTAGTGAAAAGTACAAATATTTATGTACACCGTTTTTCTTTTTATAATCACACAAATCATAATAATCACGTGAATCACTAATCGTTTTTATAATTTCATTAAGAGAGGACACGGGCACGATATAAAATTGTACATTTCACACGATTATAGTTGCATAATAGGATTATTTAATTTGCCAATTTTGTACTTTTATTCTCCGTGATTTGTCCCAGAATAGACTTATCCGATCAAACGTGAGAACTTTTCTTATTTTTATTCCTAAAACACAACAAGGTAACGGTATCCTGGGTGCCAGGGCACAGGGGAATTTTGGGTAATGAAGAAGCAGACAGACTGGCCAGAGGATACATAGGCCCCGAGCCTATCCTTGGGATATCCAAAACAAACGTAGAATCCTCCATCGCAGAATGGATCCAAATAAAACAAAGAGAAAAATGGATAAACTCTAGCAGTGCTAGACACAGTAAACTCATGATAAAACAACCCTCACCAAAACTGGTAGAAACACTGCTACAACTGGAGAGGGCAAATCTCAGAGGAGTCGTGGGGCTACTAACCGGCCACTGGCACCTGAGAAAACATCTACAAAACATGGGCATATATAATAGTGATCCAATTTGCAGACTATGTAATGAGGAGGAGTAAACAGCCACTCAAATCATCTTCGAATGCGGAGCAACGGCTCAATGGAGATTCAATCTGACGCACAAAAATGATTCAGAGAACCACATTGAAGCAATAACAGTCAATGACTTGATACTCCTGAAAAAAAGGATCGAGTCTATTGACTAAACTAAAGAACTAGGAAGGTACAATAAGCCAGAAGGCTGCAGTGCCTGGGGCACACAAACCCCACCTCCTAGTACCTTTGCTACCATTCATTCATTCATTCCTAAAATAATTCCTGTCAGGACGTAACGTCCAACTACTACGGATTTGGGTATCGAACTAGTGAACACTGTGGCAATAAATAAATTGCTATTAAATTTATTACGCAATGTGAGGCGAGTTTCGGCCCAATTAGCTGCCAAATAGGTAACTATGGTTTGGCCCAGAGTTACGTGTACAGGAGACTAAAGGTGTAGGCATGCCGCTGGATTTAAGAAGAATCCTCGAACACGGTAGCGAGTTTCAGAGTCTCCTGTTCTGCTTTTTAAGGGAAATTGTTTTTTTTTTTGTATTATTTTATTGTATATACTATGTCTTATGTGTTATGCGTCTATGTGTTTTATCTGAGTGCATGTATTTATTAGCATGAATGGCGAGGGGTGAGGGTGAATATAAAGTCATCAACGCCCCTCGAACGATGAAAGCGAATGAGTGTGTGTTCGGGGTCGATGGCTGAATATTGATAAAAGTACCCCATCGACCCCAATTTAGTTTAGTTTATGTATCGGTCGGTGGAGGAATATCAAGTACTCCACCGACCAAACGAATGAGTGTACTGTATGGATGTATTTCAGGACCCGAACCCTTCTGTGGCATAGGAACCCGCACTATCAATGAATATCTCAGACAGAAGGACAAAAAGAAAATAAGGGAACATTGGAATTGGCTTATTGGACACAGACAATCCAAGAATCTTCTTACCAATTTTGGAAAGAAAGAAATTACAGAATGTGTCAAAAGAGGCAGGAACAGACTGCAAATCCTAACGGAACACGTAGATTAAATGGACATCTAAAGAATATCGGAATAATCCAAGATGGCACATGCAGATTCCGCAAAGAAGCAGAAGAGACACCAACACATCTACTAACAAACTGCGGAGCAACATTAGCCGGCAGGAGGAAGTGTTTTGGGATGTACAATGTGACCATAGAAGAGCTTCAACCAATAAAACCGGTCCTAATAATCAAATTTCTTGATGAAATAGGGCACTCACCGATGTGCTCTAGGGAGAGAACGGGGGATACAATAACTCTCAAAGGGCGCAGTATACAACACCCTGAAATATCATCATCATCATCATTATCATGAATGTATTTATTTGTATGAATGATGTGTTTGAACGGATATAGGATATAGATTTAGTGGAGGGGGGCCTGAAATGGCCTAGATGTCGGAAGCCCCAGCAAAAAAAAAATAGTAAAGTAATTTCTGTGGTACAGGAGGGCTTTATAAGGGACAATTGAATTTTATATTAAAACAAAAGTATACTGGAATTTTACTTCACATGTTTACATTTCGTACTAGTCTTAGCTAGTAGTAGTCTTTAGCTTTGTATAATAGAAAAAATGTTGCATTTGGTTTTTAGTTGAGATAAAAAAAAATCAATAGCACGAGCAGGATTCGATTGGCAAAAAGGAGGGAAAATTCAAAACGTGGGGTTGAGACGGGAAGTTGATTTCCGAGTGGTCGAGCTCACAATAGCTCAAGTGGTAGAGCAGCGGCGTATCTAGCCGAAGATCGTAGGTTCGAATCCCGCTCGTGACACTGACTTTTTTATCACAATTAAAAACCTTAATTAATTGTAAGTTAATTTGAACCTATAACTAGTTAGGTCGACAGAGAAAGTTGTTGAGTAATTTACTTACATTTTTAAAAATCCTGGATTAAAGTGAAAAAATGTTTGTTTTTATATGTAATTATATAATAAATTTTAATTTTAATTATAATTAAATTTTTACATTATCTTCTAGGAATCCAACGCTTTTATATTTCAAAAGATCTGGAATTAATAATTTATCCTCTACTTTGAGGTTTAATTACATATAATTTTTAATGGGGTTCGAATCCCACACGTGACACTGGCCTTTTTATCTTAACTAAAAACCTTAATTAATTGAAAGATATTAATTGGCCAAGCGGACCACGAAAACTAGTGAATTTAATAATTTTTAATGTTGATCGGAAATTAATTTTTAATATGGTCTTAGAAAGGTCGACAATCTTCAACGTTTTTTTAAGAGTTATAAATTACAAATTGGAATTGCTGGCGGACTGCGAAAAGTAATAGACTCACTAGGGGCGTCGGTGGCCGAGGCGTTGACACAGCGCTCATCACTGTAAGGTAAAGGTCTCGGGTTCGAATCTAGCGGCCCTGAATTCGAATCCGACATACCTAGAAATGTTTGTTTTTTTTTTTTTAAATACCGGCACCCCGAGAGTTGATATAACGTCTGCTGTTGCGAACCCCCGTTAAAAAAAAAAAAAAAAAAAAAAAAAAAAAAAAAAAAAAAAAAAAAAAAGGTTGAATTTACAATACAACAAATTCAACTTCTTCTAATTTAAGTTGTTTTTTTATTTTTTTTTAATATAAAATAATTGGGCCCTTACAACCCACAATGCATGACGTACAAATTTTGTACAATTTTTAATTTTAATTGTGATGAATTTTCATAAGGTTTTATAAGAATCCCATTGTTTCATGTTTACTTTTTTTTTTTAAAATACAGTAATTTTAATTTTTCATTTTGGTGTTTTGATATATTACAGAAAGGGTGATTTTGGTCTTCCAGAGTACATTCCAATAAGCAACAGTATCAATTCTTAAAAATTAAATCGGCCAAAGAATGTCAGAATTCTTGTAAATTTTGTAATTAGTCGCGTTTAGTTCTGCCGGGCCCATAAACTATTCTGTCGGTTCTATTTCGTTAGTTATAAAACTGATGATTGGACTATTTGTTCTTATCTTTCCTGTGTGAAACGTTTCCATTTGAAACATTATTTTCATATTTTTTGTGTAAGGTTTTGTTTGAAATGAAAAAGTTAGTATCACAAGCGGGATTCGAACACACGAAAAAAATGGCAATAAGGAGGGCAAATTCGAAAAGCTTGTAGGTTGAGATGGGGAGTTGGTGTCCGAGTGGATCGAAGTCACGATAGGTCAAGCGGTTAGAGTAACGACGTATTGAGCCAAAGGTCGTGAGTTCGAATCCCGCTCGTGACACTAACTTTTTCATTTCAACCAAAACCTTACATAAAAACGATTAATTCATCGAAAGTAGTAATTTGGTCAACAGACCACTAAATATAATGGATTATTTTACATATTTAAAAAAATGTCGATTTTATATTGATTCTGATTATTCAAAAAGGGCCAAGGGAGATTTGGGCCAAATGTTAGTTTATAATAAAACAATAAACGTTTTCCTCTTATCGTGCGAAAGTTATGGAAAGAAGGCGTGCTGTGCCATGACGTTTCCACAGGAGAACAATTAGATTCGAGTTGTTGAATGAAAAATTGGACCGTACATAAAATTAGTTTTACTCGAAAGATTGCGTGGATTCAACACCTTTGTTTACCGGGGCCTTCACACCGGCCGACTTGGCAATTATACAATTCCTTATCGACTCAAAAGTCGGACAGAGCATTTGTTATTCATTTTAGCCGCATGGTAATTAGTTGAGATACAAATGAAGATTCAATGACTCGAAGCAATATGAACACATTTACTTTTATTTTATTCATTTCCTCTACTTCATTATTATAACGGATATCGTAAAATTCGAAGCTGTTTTCGTCTGAAAAATCAGATTAAAAAAATAAAATCACATTTTGCGCGGAATCTTATGAACCGATGTTGATCCATTTTTCTGTAATGTCGTTAAGCAGATATGTGGAAAAATTTTAAACTACTCTCAAATCAAATTCTTACCAAATTAAAACTGATTACCTTAGATAATGGGGGGCCGCGGTAGCCGAGTGGTTAAGGCGTCAGACTCTCGGCTAATAGACCCGACGGTCGTGGGTTCGATCCCCTCCGTCGCCTCTGGAATTTTTCTGACGCCTAAGGGGACCGGTGGCCGCAATTAAAAGAAATTGACACGGCACTCATCAATGGAAGGGGCGGGACTGGATCTCAGTGACCCTGAATCTAGTCCCAACCCCCTTCAAAAATGAGTTTTTTCGATGGAAGAACACTGGTACAACGGGGGCTCAAGTTCACTTTGTGTTGTGAGCCCTCCCCCAAAAATGGAGCCAGGGTATAGTACAATAAGCTGTACAGCTGCAGTGCTCAGGAGGGAACTCCTCCAGTCCCTGGTGACCATTCTATCCATCCACCTTAGATAATTAATTTAAAGTTAAAGAAAATCTTTTAACTGTTACTCTGTAGGCATATGTTCAAAACCTGTAAAATTGGAATCAAATTGACTCAACAATTTGAGAAAATTGTACCAGTGTGGAGGGGGTCTGTCTCCCCTTATGGTTTGATTGTAAATCGACAACATGACACGCAAGAAAGGATCAATTACACAGAAGACAAACACTTTGAGCCCTGAAGATGATCTCAATAAAGATCGAAACGTTGGCAGGAAGTAAATGTTTTTCTGAAACCTACAGCACACCAGACCGCATCTCACGATATCTGAATAAAAATCAAGATCACCTCACGCTAACCACTCGGCTACAGCGGCCCCCAAGGTTTAAATTTGTGTACATTTATTGATTTCATTGAGATTATGGGTAGGTTTCAGGTTCCTAGCCTGACTTTCACCGGTTTCATAGAGTCGGGAAAAGTTCGGGATGTGGGGTGATGGGCAGGGTTGTTGGAATGAGTGCCTAGGGTTTTATGGTGTCTGTATCGATTTCTTTCGGTTTCGAGGTCAGATGGGATAAGAATGTGTAAGTGGAAGTTTGGAGTACGAAATAGGGAGCTTGGGCATTGGGCAATGATTCCAAGGTTTTTGACCTTCAATGACTGTATTATTTGGAGGTTGGAACTCTTGGTTATAATAATGGTTTGCTGTCAAGTCGAGTGAGGGAGTCCGAAGTAAGGTTTTTTTTAAGTGACGTCATAACAGCGGACCACATTGGTAGCTGGGAAATTTCAGAGTTACAGTAAAATGGAAGAGAAAGTAATCGAGAAATGGGGATGATGCTTGCTCCTATTTGGTTTTGATGAGTCTGATCCTTCGTGCAACCATTCTTCCAAGGTGCAACCGATCTTTTTCCTAACGTTTTAACTTTGATCCCATTATGTCTACATTGAGCTGTTGCCATTTGAAGAAAATATAGAAGGGTGTCTCTTCCTTCTCTTTGCCTAACCTACAAATCGGGTCATCATTGATAATAGGAGGTTTTGGAGGTTTTCCTAGCCAGTACTGGGTCTGGGTTTGTTATTAGGGTGGCAGTACCAGGATAGCACTGCCTGAAGTTATACTGACAGACGATGGACACGCAACATCCGTTTCGATATAATGGCCGTTCCTATATACATACTATACCGAAAGGATTTTCGGATGAAGTAATAAAATAAATGAACAATTTAATTTTTCAGAGCAAGCTCCGGTGCCTAGATCGAAGTCCTGGCGTCTAAAGCAACTTGACATACTCTTTGGTGGGATGGAATGACACTGGAGCTTTCAAAAGCTGTTCCAGGAAGAGGTCTTCAATTATTAACATAATGGTAGGAAATTGTTTGGGTGAAATGAAGCAAGAAGATGGAAAATTTTAAAAATATTCTCCTTCTCGGTGACCTCAGTGAGTGTGGTCGAGTAGTTGGGCGTAATCTGTACGAAATGTATTGTAAAAAGGTTTGACCCAATAGGTACTTAAGATAGTTAAGCCCTCGTTTATGACAGGAATTAATTTATTTTTTACAAAACTCGGCGAAGTAACTTTTTTATTATTTTTTTATTTTTTCTTTGTCTAATTTTGAAGTTTTATGCTTGAAGAATAAGAATTTGACTTAATAATTGCCATAAAAAAATAAAACTTTATACTGTACAGTTTGTCATTTAGCAGTGTTGTACAGGTGTTCAGGCGGTCTACAGTCAGTTCAATTTTGATTATATACTACTGGTAGAATATGAAATCACGTCTAGCACAAAGAACTGTCAGTGTTGAATTGTGAAATTGCGTTGGGTCGCCCGCGAGTAGATGAACTGTTGACGACAGCTTATCAAAACTGTTCATCTCTTTGTTCAGCATATCGCTGTTGGCCTATTGTCAAAACGCTTTACGGCTTGACGAAATTTTCAATTGTCGGCAAATTTGTGAGTGGAAAACGTGCCAAAATTATACTAAAAATATTACCTGAAACAACTGACTCGTGACATCATTTTTTTTTAAATGCGACCTCACTTTAGATTTTATCTGCGGGTGTTGCTTCCTGGTCATCGACTCGTAAATGTTGTAAAGCGTAGGGTTCTCTAGTTTAGCTCTTCTTCCTTCACTATTTCCTTTGAGATTGTTCGTGTTCGGCAAATTAGCCTCTCTGTGGGAAGTAGCTCCCCAGTTGTGGTCCAGAAGTTGTTATAGTTCCGTCATGGCCGCAGTTATATTCCTTCAAATTAACATTTTTTCTTCAAATTAGCCCTTTTGTATGTTCAAATTAGTTCTTTTTAACTTCAAATTAATCTTTTCTTTAAAACATCAAAACACCTAGGATATGGCATGAAATGAAGCACGTAGAGTAAAATTCATTCGCACTATCCTAGAGTTCTCGATATTACTCGGAGTGATTAAGGATAAGCCCTGCCATTCGAGCTAATAAATTACATTCATACACCATAATCGCACACTAGCCCCCCCCCCCAGAGCTCTTGATATTTCTCTGGGTAATTAGAGGTAAGCGTCTCCATTCGCGCTAATAAATTACTTTCAATTAATTAAGGTTTTTATGTGAGATACAAAGGTCGGCGCCACGAGCGGGGTTCGAACCCACGATCTTCGAATAGATAAACAGCTGCTCTACCACTTCAGCTATCATGACCTCAATGTACTCGGACACTAACTTCCCATCTCAACCCCACCTTTTTGAATTTTCCCTCCTTTTTGACATTTTTCAAATGTCGTTTAATCTATTCGATTCTCACCGACAAATGAAATGGCTAAAGAAAGATTTAGTGAAGGTAACACTTCATAGTAATAGTACTTCATTTTAACCTAGTAAATTCACTAGATTTCGTGGTTCGCTTGACCAATTAATATCTTCCAATTAATTAAGGATTTTGGTTGAGATAAAAATGGCAGGCAGGAGGGAAAATTCAAAAAGCTGGGGTTGAGATGGGAAGTTAGTGTCCGATCGAAGTCACGATAGCTCAAGTTGTAGAGCAGCGGGGTATCTAGCCGAAGATTGTGGGTTCGAATCTCACTCATGACAATGGCTTTTTTATCTCAACTAAAAACTTTAATTAATTGTAATATATTCGTTGTTCAAGCAGACGACGAAATTAGTGAACTTTTTTTTTAATTGAACACTTTTTAATTTTAAATTTACATATTTTACTTTAGAATTAGCTGTTGTCAATTTACGCTTTTTAATTTCAAATTAACACTTTCTAATTTAGGAAAAATGAAAGTATCTTGGGATGTTATTTTGCTTTTATTTTGATTCTTGCTAGAAAAAAAAAATTAAAAAAAATAAAAAATAAAATAAAAAAAATAAAAAAAAATTAAAAAAAAATTAAAAAAACTAGACCTGCTTTTTTACATCTCAAAATATTTAAAAAAGGAGGGAAAATTCAAAAAGGTGGGGTTGGGATGGTGGGAAGTTGGTGTCCGAGTGGATCGAGGCCACGATATCTCAAGTGGTAGAGCAGCGGCATATCTAGCCGAAGGTCGTTGGTTCGAATCCCGCTCGTGGCACTGACTTTTTTATCACAACTAGAAACTTTAATTAATCAAAAGATACTAATTGGTCAAGCGGACAACGAAAACTAGTGAATGTAATAAATTACATTCCCACGCACTATACACCTCGTAATAAGCACTGTCATACACGCTAATAAAATACATTCATACACCACATTTAGATTTATATAGAATAAAAATATCTATGATCCCGAGATAAAACGTATTCTTTAATTAAAAGAGTAATTCTTTATTTTGTATAATTTTTCATTTTATTTATGCCATCACCTAAGTAGTTTAACTACTGTAAAAAAAATTTCAATTTAACGTTAAAAAGTGTTAATTTGAAATTTGAAAAAAGATTAATTTTGAAATTAAAAAGGGTTAATTTGTGTAAAGTGCAAGTAGTAAAAGCGTTTTAATCGTTTTTATTCCCCAGGTAGACAGATAGTCGAGGGGCTTTAAATGAAGGTGAATTGAGTGTCGAAAAACGCCGGAAATCCACTACATGATTCAAATCGACTTATCATAATCTGGGAATCGCATAATTGGGTAATCCTGTTTCGTTAATATCGCCTATGGCGGTGGTTCTCGGATTTTTGTCCGTATATAGAATGTTGTCTCGGCGGGACTGGTTCCCGTCCTTAGGATTCATCTCTCTCGGATCCTTTTGCCATTGAACGATCCTTTTCGACGATCCCTCCCGCCAAGAAACATTTCTCCACGTCTACATTTGCATCATCCTTCTGATAAGGACCGCCCGAACGTCCCACCATTCATAACAAAAACGTAACGTGAAACGGTCTTTGGTACAATAAATTCAAAACTTCGACAATAGATTTTATTCATCTTCCATCAAATTTAAACTGCTTTCTATATATTACCAAGTATCTCTGATTTCTTTATTTTTGTATTTTGTTCCTGGAGAAAGCTTTTCTTATGTCCGCACTTTTATTGTTATGTAAAACAAAACCGCCACTCTTAACTATTTAATACAAAGCACTGGAAGTAGGGGAAATGAAACGCACGGAAATATATAAAACTTGTGCATAGTTATAAATAGTATCGAACTAACCTGAAATGCGTAATATCCGTATCTCTCTCTCTCTCTCTCTCTCTCTCTCTCTCTCTCTCTCTCTCTCT
>CM077101.1:22961361-22974465 GCA_039619505.1 Cimex hemipterus
TCTCTCTCTCTCTCTCTCTCTCTCTCTCTCTCTCTCTCTCTCTCTCTGCCTCGCCCTCTCCCCCTCCCACTCAGTCTACTACAAATAATTGTCTAATGCAAATAAATAAAGACTATTCTGACGAAGTCAAACAAAAACGCTTTGGGTTTTGAAACAACAAGCTGGCTGAAGAGAATGTATTAAGATGTCATAAAGAAAAAAATTGATTATGGGTATCCATTCGTACAATAGTCGGCGTCTCCATCAGGTTTTTCATGTTTGTTTAGACCGTTGGTTAGGCCAATAGTAGAAGGTCCGGGTGGCGGTTAGCAGGTGTAACAAAGTAACTGAGTTTTTACTCATACGGCAATTTATCTCCCATAATAACCATCAGGTCAATTACCTCGTTATTTTGGGAGAGAGTCCCACCTCCTATGATATTATACGGTTTTTTAAAACAGATTACACTTCAAGGAGGGCCATGAGTTGCACCTTGCCTTTTCCCACCTATTCCAGAAGACTCACCACCTATTTAACAACTATCCGCTATTTATGGCCCCAGGAGAACAATAGGAGCTACTTGAAGTGCACAGCGTGCCTTTTGTAAATCAAGGATTTCCGTAATCATGAAAATTACCACGGCACTTTCCGGTAATAGGATTTAATTAGAGGATTGCCGCAATGATCCAAGGTGAACGGGACGATATATGTGTAACTTCTACCTTATTATCTCTATTACTGCCTACGACTTTCCCGTTAAAACAGTGTTTTTCTGCATAACGACATTTGTTTCACTGACAAAAAAAAATTCCCATTGTAAAAACAAACAAATCACATAGATAAGAAACTTTCTGTCTGTCAGTTTGTTCCTTATACAAATTAACATCCTCAGTGAGAAAAAAAACCCCTCTTTTAATGGACATTATACTAAACGAATCGCTTCTGATTTAAGCCTTGTTCAAAGCTTTGTTCAGATTATAAAATTTAACTGATTAACTGAAATAGTGTCAATGTAAAATCTGGTCTTCAAATGTCAAATATAAAAACCCAAATAATTCCAGAAATCTTGACTTAGATATTAGATAAGAATATAGGGCCAATTAATTTTTGGCTCTTTGTACCTAGGGAGTATGCTCGAAATAAACCGTTTCCCTTCATATTCCGGCAATCGGTTCCTGCTTCAGCATACATCTAACGCCTAGCAGCAACATTTTGTCCAAAGGTACTGGAATTAGAGCACGAAATTGGCATAGTTTCGCTGCTTCCTAAAGATCAAACATGGTCTCGATCAACCTCGGTCTAATGTTCGAGGTAATGTGTTTCCCTTCAAACTTCGGTAATTAGTTCTTACTCCAGCACACATCCGAGGCCTATCGGCAACAACATTTGCCCTGATGTTTCTCTGTTTCATAAATGCCTTGCGCTCCTTCTAGGTACGACGTATGGTAGAAATAATGTCATTCCCGTCACAATCCGAGGCGTAGAGGATGTGGTTGGTCCATGGCTTCGTGACTATGTCATTTCGTCGTAAGGGAAGGCACTGTGTCTTTCTTAGTTCAAAAATGCCCTAAAAGTGAGAAGAAAAGGTGGCCTAGGCAAGGTTAGAAATGACGGAGTTCGGTAGCAGGAATGTCTGCAGTGTATATTTTGCAATATTGGGCAATAGACACATCCTTGAGAGACTTCAGATTTTGATGGAATATGAACAAAGTAATGGACCGCCTATCGGATTGGCGTTTACTGTACAAAAAACGTAAAACGTTCCAGCCTGTTAAATAATATATACCACGAGGAAAATAATTATTATCAAACGGAAAGTTACTATGCGATAAGAAAAAAAAAATGTCTTCAATTTAACACGATAATGACGTTAATAAAATATTAAGGACATAGATAGCCAACCCATAATCGGCCCCATTTGACTTTAACGCTAAAGCGGCATTAAGTGGAATTAACAAGGATGAAATCTTGTCAAGAACACCGCGAGGACAAGCGGACCAGAATGACCAAGGGCAGTTAAACTGCCGATAAAAGTTAAAATAAATTTTTTCCATATTATTCCATCAGCAAACTACATAGTTGGGATCATTGCGAAGAGAAAAAATCTTAACTCCTGGACGTTTCAAGTCCACATTAAAATTAAGTTGTGTCCTGTTAAAGTTTCAAAGCCTATGATTGACTAACAATCAGTCGCATTTCGTATTAATGCACAGGTGTAAATTCAAATATCCATGTCAGGTTAGCTTGGATACATGTAGGGGGAAAATGTTTTTCATAGGTGTTTGTTTTAGTGACAGATGCGAGACAGCCGAATATTAACCCCATCGTTAGTGATACTTTTGAGTTATTAAGTTATGCGGAGGGTCTAATGAAGGACGAAAAACCAACAGACACGCTGTTATTAGCTTGTTTTGAATAAAAGGGCGCACACCTGCGGTGACGCCCTGACCTAATAGCCCTAGATAAAAACTCATCCCTAGATTTATTAATTCCAACCGTAATATGATTTTCACCTTTTAGTTAATAGATTTTCGGCGAGAAAGCGAAATCCTACTCAATAAATATTACAATTCTACTTTATAACTATGTATTACACACTCCGAGGAATATTGAACAGGGAATGTTATCGACATGAAGGGAATTGAGATTAGAGATATTTTTGAAAAAAAAGTGAGATGTTGCACCCAAAAAAATTATGTATTTTTCAATAATTGTTCGGTTTCAATCTCCTCGCCTTGGTTGTTCAAACCAGGTCCGTTATCAGGTTAAATTAACACAGTAATATTTTCTATTTATTGATATTGATAGTAGGGGTATACACGATCTTTGTGTTAACCCTGTTAACTCTGTTAGGTCCTGTTATATCGAGAAAAATGATGACGTCGGCTTGTAACAATCGGCTGGTTAACATTGCTCGATCTAACAAGCCAGGGCCAATTTTATCGGTTAGGTCGAAAATGTAGTCACATTGCTATCCGTTAGGGCGTAGGTAACCAACATGGCGGCCATCACTTTAACAGCTGGTTTTTGCTTATACATATTTTTATTCTTAAGTACGCAATAATTAAGTCAAAACAAAACATTCTTGTGTTAATTTCTGACCTGTCCTTATTCTCTCATTCGCAGTAGATACATCCCGTATCCTATAAAGATGTAAGCTGTTAGACGTTAGGATACAAGTTGGGTATGTCGGCACGAATTGAAGCGTGTCATTTGTTAGTACTTTTCGAGTGCATGGAATTCATACTTTTGAACGAAAGAGTTGATTAATTTTCCTTTTTTTTATTAACTTCTGGCATCTTACAATTTAACACAAAACAAAACCAAAAGAGCCAGCAACAATCTTTAAGGACTGTTAGAGCTTTATTTTTCGTTTTACCAGTCGGCACGTGCAGAATTGGGGAAAAAATTTTAACATGCCAATAAATGAAGGGGACGTTCACGATCTAGACATTTCTCTATTCCAGTTAGCATGAGTTAACATCTTACAAACATCGTGAATACCCCTATGTATGTGTAAAGCAGGGCTTCTTTTTGTATATTAAGCTTGATTATTATCTCGGTATTTTTTTAAATCCAGTGTAAATGTGAATGAAATTTAGAATGAACGTGTAGTTTGAGGTGACTGACGGTTTAATATTGAGTACTCTTTCAATCCTCAATTGGATTTGTGCCTGACGTGTTAAGAATTGTTGTACCACGTATGCCTTAATTGAAGAGTGTTATACGGCGGTTCCGTACAGCGAGTAAGAAAGACACCCGACATAGGCGAAGGGATGGACCGAGGATTTAGTAAATAACAAACGTTAAATTGACTTCGTGACATTTGGCACTAACAAAAACTATGTATATCCCGATGTTTACGGTTTCAGTCGGCTCGACCCATGATAGTTTGTTCAAATCCTGTCCAATATTGGGTTAGATTAATGCCACAAATTTTCCTGTATGATTAACACATCATAAACCGATAATATAAACACTAAAATAGTCCCAAGGGACTTAATGAGCTGAGTGCTAGGAACTCGCGTTGCGTGCGCCGTAGTGAGAGAAGGTGTGGCGTTAAGAGCTCGGTCGATAGGTGGGCTTCTGAGGGTCTTAATCTAAGAAGAGTTAACCCTCGCCCAGTTTAAGAATAGTCCATGTGAAATTGACACACGAACACTTTTGGAACAAAGCCCGAATATGTGTCCGGAGTGCAGAGGTTCCGTATGAAAAGAGAACAGGAAAGAAACTCCAAATGGTAATTTTGTTGGGAACGGCAGTGCGTCTTCGAGTCTCCTGTGTCATTTTTTAGAGAATGCTATTTTATTTTATATAGTTAGATTATCGCCTTTTGGTTTTTTTCTTTGGGTATATTGAGAGTGAAAGTATTTATTAGAGGGAATGTGTAGTGAGATGGTAAAATATTGTGTACCGCATCAACCCTTAATAAAATGTGTAGTGATTAGTGACCGTTAATCGATTAGTTATTCAGATATCGTGAGATGCGGTCTGGTGTGATGTAGGTTTCAGAAAAACATTTTCTTTGTCGTGCCAACGTTTCGATCTTTTATTGAGATCATCTTCAGAGCCTGGGATTTACAAACATAGTTTACATTTAACAAATACATTTAGGATTTTATATTAAATGGCACGATAAAGAAAATGTTTTTCTGAATCCTACATCACACCGGACCGCATCTCACGATATCTGAATAATTATCCTTAATAAAATTTTATTAAATACTTAATTTGATGAGAGAAAGTTTGCTTTATGTTTCGCTATTAATTTAAGGGGCCATACATTGGCTCCATGGTGAGCGAGCAGGAATGTCACCCGATATAATAATCGTGCTTGATCAAGGCAGCTAGAATTCTGGTTCCGATTTTTTAAGGACTAGAGGCAACTTGATAGTTCGTTACGTACAGTTTGAGATGGTTTAATATTGAGTACTCTACCAACCCTTCATTAGATTTCTTTCCGGCATTCGAGAATGGGTTCGCGCCATATCACAAAGTCTTCTTATTGTTTTTGTTTCCGAAGTACTTCCACTCTCCTTCTCATCGCTTAAATAATCCTATTCGCTGCGTCTCTCTCGTCCTCATCGTCACCAGTTCGCCTCCGGTCGAAATTGAATTAATCCTCTAACAGCTTCTGATTGGATTATCGATTTATATAAGCTCAATTCTGCACATGCACGTTCACAAATAAACACGTGTACAAATGTGTGTCCCCCACTTCTCGCAGACCACCGGCAATTCAAGGTTTTGTAATTTACAATAATATACCCGCAAGTCTTGACAATCATCCAACCCGAGTTTGGGCTGTCAGGGTCAGACCTCGGCCTTATCTGTTCATTCACCGTGGTTATGATCCAGGGTTATCAAAATCTAAGTTATTTCAGACTCCAACGTGATCAGTCTCCCATTCACACTCTCACTCACTTTAAAATACATTACTATCTATTCAATACTGTTTACTTAGTTAGGGTGGTGGAGTACTCGTTGTTCTGCTCTTGCATCTATTATAAAGTGTAATTAAGTACCTAATTGAGGGTCGATGGGGTACTCATTATTCTTGCTCTCTCACACTACACATTCTCGCCAATAAATACGTTCACTCTTAACATTCACTAGAGGACATAAAACTATCAGTATTATATTAAATTTTAAAAAACCTGTTCCCCCCAGAAATCGGAACAGTTGACAAAAATATTGGCCACCGTGTTGAATCACAATTCTAATATCGAGTGGCGTTCCTACACACTCTCTTTATGGATCCAAGAAATGGCACTCTTCCATTTAGAGGGACAATCTTTTTCTACATTCCGGACAATTGTATGTGTCTCTATGTCAACTTCGCATGGCCTATCCTTAACCGGGTGAGGATGACCCTTCTTCTGAGTCAAGTCATCCGAAGGCACCGATTGACAGTGCTGTTCATACGACAGAGCTTCTTTTCAATCCTGCAACTTTCTTTTAATCATGTTCTTTATTATATTTTTAGAGTTAGAAATGATCATGTCTGTAGGTTCGGGCGTCGCCCCGACGTTAGCCGCCTTGTCCGCCTTTTCATTACGCTCCAGACCTATCTGCCCCGGAATCCGGACAACTAGCAGTTTCTCTAGTTTTCATTACGTTTTCTGTTTATAATTACACCTATTTATGATCGTTAAGAATAATTAAACAATTTTTTTACAGACATAAAACTTAAAAGAGCGCAGAACCAAACTGGTCGAAGATTCACGCAGGCCAGCCTTAAAATGGACGAAGATGAATGGATCGACGAAAAACCATCACTGACAAAGGGTGAACATTGAATTAGGAAAGGCGAAAAAAAATGTATAACAGCCTCTTCCGGAGCAGACTGAGGGTAGGTTGATCATTAACTAAACCCGGTCATTAAACCTGTCTGGTCATCATCCTCATCGTCTTCTCGGCAAAGATAATGACTGAGACATGACAAATATCATATTTAACCTGTATCAATAACTAAAATGTTTTATTAATATTGATTCTTGTCTGAGAGTATACAATTTGACTGAAATAGAAGTAAACATGTTAAATAAGACCTATGCGGAATTAAAACGGCTTCTTGCTCAAAATTTTCTAACACCTAGGGATGATGAAGAAAAAAGGTTTAACGACAGCAATCGACCTTATCTCCTAACAGTAGCATATCAGAATTGTATTTACAAAGGAGATAGATAAATGGAAAACACTTCGTTTACAAAAATGTCTGCACAATATTTAATATTGTATTTACAAAATGCCTAAGATGTGGAAGTTAATGCTTGAACTCATTAATTCGAAATTAAGAAATTTAAGACAAAGTTGAAAAGATCTAATTTTAAATTAAAAAGAGTAATTTGAAATTAAAAGCGTTAATTCGGAGTTAAAACGATTAATCGGAAGTTACAAGAAATTATACTAAATTAAGAAAGTTAATTCGAAATTAAAAAGAGTCGGAAAATTGTTAATTTAAAATTAAGATGGGTTAATTTATAGTTAGAAGGGGTTATTAGAAGATAAAATGGTTAATTTAAAGTTGAAAGGGTTAATTCGAAATAAACAATAACAATAAAACGGCAATTTTGTAGTTAAAAGAGTTAAGTGAAGATGAAAATGGTTAATTGGAAATACAAAAAGGTTTTGAAAATAAAGAATGGTTCATTTGAAATTATAAAAGGTTGATTTGATTTTTTTAAATGGTCAATGTGTGTTTAAAAATGGTTAATATGAAATTAAAAAAAGAAAATTTGAAGTTAAAACGATTAATTTGAAATAAAAAGGTCACTTTTGTTGTTAAAAAGGGTTCATTTCCAATGTTAAAAAATTAATTTAAGTGGTTAATTGAAGTTAAAAATGGTTATTTGTAAATTTAAAAAATGATTAATTTCAAATTAATTTTTTTTTTGCTGGGGCTTCCGACATCTTGGTCATTTCAGCCCCACACTATATTATTCTATACCCGTTCAGGCACATCATTCATACAAATAAATAAGTTCATACACTTAAATACATTCGTACACACAATTAAATTAAGCTAAATTGGGGTCGTTGAGGTACTTTTATTAATATTCCGTCATCGACCCCGCGCACACACTCACTCGCTTTCATCGTTCGAGTTGCGATGGTGAGGTTCTATTCACCCTCACCCCTCGCCATTCACGCCAATAAATACATGCACACAGTCAAAACACATAAGATATACTATACACAATGAAAAACCAAAATTTCCCCTAGAAATCGGAACAGAGGATTCAGAAACCCGCACTGTGCTCGAGGGCTATTCTTCAATCTGGCGGCATGCCTGCACGCTCTCTGTAAGGAGCCAAGGCATGACACGCCTCTATTATGTGGGACACATCGAGCAACCTTTCTCTGCATAAGGGGGACCTTGTTGTATTCTTGTAAAAAACGGTTCTATTATAATTTAATACTGCTAATTTGATTTTAAAAAGGGTTTGTTAGAAATTAAAACTTTAGTTTGAAATTACTAAACGTTCATTTGAAATTTAAAAAACTTCAATTTGTAGTTCATAACTGTTATTTGAAATTAAAAAGGGGTTCGACGTAAAAAAGCGATATGTTCTGCAATTTGATTCTTACGATTATTTTGGTCCGCTCATCACTGCTCGGTCGTGCTGTCAGACGCGTTTCACCATTTCGCCATCTTCAGTGCGTCTGAGAGATTCTGGTAAATCGAATCTCTTTCATATTGCCTTGGAGTGGCTTTTTTTCGGTGTCTTTGGTGGATTAAATCCGGTTTTTTATTGTTCCGCTCGGCCTTTTGTGGCATCGGCCTTTTACCTTTTTAACTTGTGGTGTTTTCAGTGGTACAATTAAAGGTGTAAATTGTAGGGCTTTTTAGCGTTAAATGTGCACTGTTTGAATATTTCTAAAATATGCAAACTTCATTTTTCGGCGTGTTTGAATGTTTTGTAATAGTTTTGTCTGTATTATTGAGAGTTCCTCATGGTTTTATGTGAGGTGAGCAGCATAGTTTGATTTGTCGTCATCGTCCTTATACTGTTTTATATATTCTTTGTAACTGTCTTTTATTTTTCGACCTGCTATTTCCGATATCAGTGCCGTTTTAACAAATATAGGTTGGTTTTGTCTTAATAGGATCTTGTCAAATCAGTTTGACTTTTTTCCAATTCAAGATATAAATTGATGCATACTTATCTAATTATTACTGCTAATTTATTACTAAATTGATAATGAATGATAATCCTACGTTATCAACCCACCATAACTATAATGATTATTCAGGTCAACTACAGAAAAATACAAATTAATCGAATGTCCTTTCTTTTTATTTAAAGAGTGGGTATGTTGTTTTGAGCCGATATATTAAATCCATATAAAGCAATTAGCATCTAGGATAGATGATAATATTTAGACGGAAGGTGGTCCTTTGACCAAAGGCAACATTCTCCATAAAACCAAGGCCTTAATGACTGTACATAAATTTCAAGATGTTTTAAAAAGTTATCTATGATATTTGAGGAGAACTTAAGTTTCTCAAAGCTATAATTTTTTTGGCTTATATAGCTTATAATTTCTTCCTTTCGGCGTCAAAAAGGATTGTCGGGAAAACTTCGGAATACAAGTTGCTGGGTGGTTGGAATGGGTGTCTAAGGTTTTATGGACTATGTACCGTCTTAAGGTTAAAGGACAGATGGGATTTGAAGGCCTGTGGGGATGTTTTGAACTAGAATGACTGGACGCTTGGTTGTAGTAAAAATCTGTAGTCAAGTCTTTCGAGTAGTTTATATCTTTTAAGTCGATTGTAGGGGTTCCAAGTAAAACCCGAATCGCAGACGACATGAAGCAAGGAGAGGAAGAATCCTCGAACTACGTGACTTACGACTCATCGCGGCCTCCACCACCAAAACACTACCAAAAGAGAAGAGAAGCTTTCGGAATTTATACTAGCAATCGTAGTACCGTTAATAAAGGCTCTGAACCAACATTTCCGGAATCAAAAGTTATTACCAACCAGGACATAAGGAACAATACTGAAACAGTCAAAGGCCACAAAGGCACGAGGGAAGATCGGCAAATAGCTAGAACAGTTATCACCTATGACAAAATTGAAAGGGCCATTGACAATTTCACCCGATTCAAACCTCCAGGAGCAACACTCCTGCAAAAGGGAAAAAATAACCCTAATCCATCTTATTGTAAAAATAAACATAAGGTGCCTGGCAGTGAGATATATTCCAAGCCCAAGAAGAACTGTAAAATTAATCTTTATTCGAAAGGCCTCACGGAAAAACTACATGCAAAATGCATCTATCATGGTTTGTCTGGTTTTATACAGACCGATCCGTCTAACATCCTTTCTAATCATAACACTCGGAAGGCTAGTTGAAAAATATGGAAGGGGCATCTCTAAGAGAATAATCCCTTCATAAATATCAACATGCTACCTGAAAAGACAATCCTATGAATCAGCACTTCACCAAATAACGAGACAAATGGTGAATTCAATGAACACTCAAGAAATAGCATTAGGAATTTGATAACACTCCTTATGAAGCAATGATTACATGACAGAAACAGCGAGGAACTGATAAAATCTGCTGGAGAAGGATCGAATCAATGGTAAAAAGCAGAAAGGAGAGGATGTCCGCAAAATAGGAATACTCTAGCTTTTATTGTGGAATGTTGTAGTGGATGACCTCATATGCGAACCTAATGAAGTGGAATCTACACCCAAAGCTTTGCAGACTAGTCAGGGAAAAATTCTAATCATCGTTTAAAGAGCTCACTCAAAGAGAACATAAATATCGTGGAACAATGGGCGTTCACAACGGATACTTATAGCAATCTCCTTACCTAATATCACCCTATGAGTTTTCCGCCATTCTCGAATAATTGGAATCCTCTTCGTGAAACAGCTATATCCAATTTTTGAAAGCTACAGTGTCATTCCATCCATCCAGTGTCACGGGGTGCTTTAGACGTCAGGAACGTGGGCGTGCTCTGGAAATTCAAAAGCTTCCACTCACCTACCATCTCATCCTAAAATCCTTTTTTTTCCCGATAGGTAACTTCTACAATGAATAGGAATAGCCATCCTGTCGAAGCGGGTGTTCTACAACGCAGCATCCTCCCACCATCTGTTCAGTATACACTGCAGGCATTGCTATCATTCCCGGTACCGCTAAATTTCAGCAAACCCAGACCCAATTGTGGTCTGAGAAACTTCCAAGACCATCTCTCCTTCGATTGGAAACAGCCCATTACCGACATAACCTGGGATAAAAAGAAAACACATGGAAAGGCATTGTAGCAACGACAGTAATTTTCCCAGTACTCTTTAGCAAGAGGATTGAGTCGATTTCACTGAACTAACGAACTATGAAAGTAAAATAAGCTAGAACGCAGAAGATTTTCTGTAGACTACGAACAACCACCACATTCTTTATATAATATTTTATTTTATTCATAACTTTATGAGACTTCGGTGATCCAGGTCAGCACAATATTTCTGCTGAACGAGACGAGCACAGTAGACAAGTGCATCGACATGTGGCTGCCCGTTTTCAAGCAAAAAGGTAAATCCGTTGATTTCTGGTCATCTCGGATGCGGGGCTTTATTACACTTTTTAAACTAAAAACTAAACTAACTTTCTTGATTTGAATTTACAGATATTAATTCAATTTTCATAAATATATTTAAGTACCCTGTTATAAGAAAAATGATTGTATTTAGTTATTTTTATTTATGGTAAATCACGGTAATAGATTAATGTTATATGTTGAAAAATTAAGGATTTAAACAATTTACATTTATATATATGAGGACGAACATTTTAAAAATACATTTATGTTTTTTTGGTCAATTGACGAAGTTATTTATTTCAATTAATTGTTCTTTTTATGTAAGGTCTTGGTTGAGATAAAAATATTATTATTATTATTATTATTAGATATTTAAAAAATAATTTTAACATTCTAAATTTAAAACATAAAATTTCCTCTTACAGTAAGTTTATGTTGTATGTGTATATCAGTTTGTCCGTCAGTAGTAGTTGTTCCATATTGGTTCACATTCATTCAAACGATTTTTCCTAGAATTTTTTTTTCTTAAAGATGCTTGAATTAAAATAATTAATTTTTTGGGTGCTACACATGAAAAATCGCGTGACAAAAAGTTTACCTGGGAACAGAAATGTGCGAATTTGCTTGAAAATCGGCTGACTATCCAAAAACATATGCTCGCGTCTATTGGGCCCGTCTCGTCAGAAATGTAACATTTAGTTGCGGGAAGCGAACAGATCCAAAATGGTTTCGCCGTCACTCGCGTGTTGGTTGAATTACTCAAACGCCGCGATTTGACATTGCGCCGTGTTCAGTGAGGAATTCCAAGGAGAAGCCAAAATAGTTCGGATTTTTACTGCGATCTCCTCCTAGCCCGCGGAGCTGTCATCAATATAAAAAATTCTCGTCCAGGAGATTGTTAATAAAGTATATAAAAACTTAAAATATCATGATTTAAAAAAAAAATAAAATTACACAAGGTTTGTAAACAATGTAAATTGTACCTGCAATAAATATTTTGTGATTCTGTGAATATATACCTATGGGACCAACGGGATAATAATACGATTTTTGTGTACACTTTTGAAGAATAAATATATAAGCAATATAAATAATTTATTATTACTATTATTATTATAACTATTCAGATATCGTGAGATGCGGTCTGATACCTACATCACACCAGACCGCATCTCACGATATCTGAATAATTATCCGTTAACGGTCACTAATCTCTACACATATTATTATAACGTTTTATGCGAAAAAAAAAATATTCTTAAAAAATTGTACATTATATGCAATGACAAAGCCGTCTGCATCAATTTATTCTGAGTTGTGTAAGTTTTGTAAAAAGATTATTTAAGCTTCCATGCAATGAAAATTCCATTGTTCTTAAAAGTGAGACCTTCGATCGTCCATCGAACGCAGAAAATCTCTACAAAACGGACGTGTACCCACGATCCACTCAGTTCCAGTGTGATAAGGCTGATTACATTCACTAGTTTGGGAAATGTTTCTGCGAAGTTGGGAGTATGCGGACGTTCAAAAATTGGACGTAGTCGGTTCCAGTGTGAGAGTGTTGATTAAACTTATTAGATTGGGAATGTTGTTAAGAAATTGGGCCTAAACGGACAAAATCGGACAACCCGCCAGCCTAAGGCTTCTCTCACACGCACCGACTACATCCGGCCGCGACACTGGACAACTTGGCTGTCAGATGACACATTGTAAGACCCTTGTCGGTTCCGTTTGGCCGTCAGCAGTGGTGACCATGAATTTGCACTGGATTTTACGAGTTTTAAATATTCCATAAAGAAGAAAAAAATTTCTAATAAAAAAGCGCCCTAAGGCGATGACAGCAGAATCGTGCAGAAAGTGCCTATTCCCTTGGAAACGGGCGACGATCCAAACACAGCGGGATGAGAACACTCGTTCGTCACAAATATTACGTATAGTTGCGAGAAGCGAACAAATCCAAGTAGTATGGATTTTTTCTGTGAACGAGTCCTCCTATGCAACCACGGACGCATGAAAATGAAAGAGAGAGAGAGAGAGAGAGAGAGAGAGAGAGAGAGAGAGAGAGAG
>CM077101.1:23004906-23023717 GCA_039619505.1 Cimex hemipterus
CTACCTACCTAGCTATATATCTACCCACCTACCTAGCTATATATCTATCTACCTACCTAGTTATATATCTACCAACCTACCTATCTATATATCTACCTACTTAGCTATATATCTACCCACCTACCTAGCTATATATCTACCTACCTAGCTATATATCTACCCACCTACCTATTGATATATCTACCTACCTAGCTATATATCTATCTACCTACCTATCTATATATCTACCAACCTACCTATCTCTCTATATATCTACCTACCTTGCTATATATCTACCCACCTACCTATCTATGTATTTATCTGCGTACCTATCTTTCACTGCCTATGACTATCTGGCTTTCCCTTTATTTTTTCTCTTTATTACTCTCTCTCTCGCTCCTCTCTCTCTCTCTCTCTCTCTCTCTTTCTTTCTTGCTTTTTCTTGCTATCTTTCTACCTATCTAACTAAAAAAACTGCTAAAAGAAATTTCTAAAATACAGTTGTAATTTTGGCAGTTTCTTTTTTTTTTGTTTCTCTCCCCCCCTCTCTCTCTCTTATTCTCTTCTCCCTTGAGAGATTGTGAGATCGAGAGAGAGAGTGTTCTCAATCTCACAATCTCATACTTTCACTCTCACTCCCTATTCCTAACTCTGTCCATCCTTACAGACATTATATTTCAGAGATGTTTTTCACCACGAGAATTTTTGTTACTAAAATAAACGGCAACAAATGCGTACGTCGTGGCGGGTCGGCTTCACGACTCGTCTATTCGCCAGGCTATGATTACGATTAAAAACAAGTTTATTGCTGATAGCGGACATTTTATATTTACGTTCTTTTTATGTGTTCTGAAGGATTAAATGATAAAAGGTTAGTAAAGAGGGAATTATTGGTGGGTGGAAGCGGTCTCGGCCGGGGGTGGATAATCGTCCACTTTCCTTTTGTGAGTAACAATTAACAGTAAATAATAAAAGACGATGTATTTGCTCCGGAAATTAACCCGAAACTCTCTCGAACCGGGCTCCTCTGAATAATTCATCGGTAAATTCAATTGTGCCTGGGCAAAATAATAGTCAACAATCTAGGTTTAATTGCTGCAAACAAGAGCGTGCGAGAAATAAACCGACTTCCGATAATTGAATAATCGACGAAGTCTTCTTATGACGTCTCGACGGTAAATGAAATCATTTCTTATGCACGGATACGGGAAATTACTCACGAACGCCGATTAATTTGGCCTCTTTAATTAAACTAATATTGGACTATTAATTAAGAAGGGGAGCGACTTCATTGGTCCGATGATTCCTCGATGGTCTTTTATTTAATTATCATGGTTGGAAAATAAATTAAGCAATTTAATAGACATGACTGATTTTTCCTCTATCGGCTCCTCCATTCTGTCGCTCTATGTAAAGTATAATTCAATTGACTCGTCCATTCTTTTAATGTAATATGTAGATTGTGTGGTTGCTTCGTATTAGAAGATGATTTAGGTGGTAGTTTGTTCAACACTATTGATTTTGCCCTGTCAACCATATCAATTTTCCCTTTCTGTTTGACGTATTCAGGGTTCATCTTTCTTTTGTTTCTGTGGACCCATTTTGATATTTCCCAAACACTGACGGCTTTAAGCTAATGGTACGCTTCTTTAGTTCCGTTCAATTGACTCGATCTTTCTTTTAAGATTTTGTCTATATTGAGCGATTGCTTCACATTCGAAGATGAGTGGCAGTTTATTCTTCCTCATTGCATAACGTAACAATGAGTGTCATCGTTGAATACAACTGTGTGTAGGTGATTTTTCCCATGCCAGTGACCGGTATGTAACCTGAGGTGTACTTTGCTTTTACTGAAAGTTCTTTAACCGTACGTTTGACAGCTCTTAAATTCGTTCATTTCTTTTTTAGTTGTTTATGAACCATTTCTTAGTTGGATGAATCTATATTTAGCTTTGCTAGTCGAAATATGGGTTGTACGCCTATATATGATAGTTACTGTGTCTGGCACCTTCACAGTTCATCCACGTGTTTCCGTGACGGTTATTTTGCACCTGAGTTCCAACACTTCTCCTTTTGTTTTGGGTGTTTGATGGGGTTGTCTATATTTGACCTTCTTATCAGGATTATAGTTTCGGGGCTTTGCAGATCCGATCACTTTGTCTGCTCTTTTATTAAGCATTCTTTTGACCTTGTACCCAAGATTTTATATAAGTTTATACTTTCTTTGTTTCTTGGTATAGTTCAATTCATTCGATTCTTCTTTCATCAAATACTATGTCATTATCTGTCATCGCTACTAACTTGTACCCGGTTCTTCGTATTTCCCAAGGTGATGTCTTCATATTGAGCTGTTGCTCGACATACAAAGCTAGGTACTTCCTGCTTCAAGGAATAAACTCAAACCCTAATGTGTTTTTTCAGACACCAGTGACTATATAGCATCGCGTTCCCCTGGTTAATAGCCTTTCTCTTAGAAGGGACATTGGTTAGTAGCAATATGGTAGCCAGTTTTCATGAAAGTTCTGTAATGTCTGGCACCTGCAGAGTTATTCAGTTTCTTATTATCCTTTGTGTGTACCCATTCTGAGAAGAAAAAAGTCTACATTTGATCTTTTTTATTCCTAATTATTGATATTGGGCATATGATCTTACAGGTGGCCATTTTGTCTACTTGTTCATTCCTTTGTGTCCTAGGATACCCAAGATATTGTCAGGGTAATTTTCAATTGACATTATCTCAGGATGGCCAGCGCATCAGCTTATGTTGTTTAGATTGTATAAAACTTTCGGCAACGGTTTATTTATAAGTTAATGATGATGATACTGATGTCTTTTGGCTTATTATACTTTTCCTAGTTCCTTAGTGTTAATTGACACAATATACATTTTGAGATTATATCTCTATTGAGTACTTCGCATTCGAAGACGATCTAGATGGCACTTCCTCCTCATTACATAACCTACAAATATGGTTATATTTGTATATACCCTTGTTGTGTAGACATTTTCTCAAATGCCTGTAGCAATATAGCCAGTTTTGTTCTTGGTTCTTTAATCATGAAAAAACAAGATATGTTCAAACAAAGCTTATAGAAATACCAACTTATGTCAATGCTTAGCTTGTATTAAACTCTTATCTTGTATTATTTGTGTAAATTACTTATTTTAAAGCACAGTTCAAATCAATTTATAAAAAATTAATATACATATATCACATAAATATTTAAAATGCACTTGGTTAATTTCTAAACAGTCTAATAGGTCTGGGCATTCATATATCAAGGAATAGGATCTTTAAACTTGTAAAGTTTTTAAGTGCACAACGGATTTGTTTCAGGTCAATTCGATGTAATCATCCTAGTCAACCAGTACATGCTATATAGATGCGTTTCACCGTCTTCGAAGGACTGGCGATAGATGACCTATTCTGACAGGACTCCCCACAACATATTTTTAGTTTACCCTTTCGAAAAACCCAATTAGCCGAGCCCGGTTCGAAAAGTAAATTAATACACGGACAAATTTCCAAAACGAAAACGATCGTAGATGTTAACAAAAAATTACTTCACGACGTGTAGGGCAATTACTTGGATCTGCTGTAGACAAAATCAAACATTAGGATCTGTGTTTTCCTTTATTCGAGGTCACCTGTGGAAAATATATATGGTTTAAACATAATACTAAACGGGAATAAGAACAAGAATATTGAAAGTATTTATGCACGCTTGTCCGTTTTAGTGCGAACGTTTTCGTTTTTAAATTATACCATCTTGGTGTTTTAGTGTTCGTTTTTTATGATCATGTCTTTTCTCATCTGTTATCGATATTTTGTTTTTTGATTACTCAACCAGATATTGGAATCTAAACTACATAGGTTTTGATGTTTTATTGGGAAACCGTGGTGGCCTTGTATACAATTTAAATTAAATTATATGTACATTTTTATTATGTACGTAATGACGTTAACTTAGGATAATTGGGGCGTGCGGCTGTAATGTTTCGCTTTCTCATTTCTAGGATAGCATTTGTTAAATGGCAGGGCGACAGGGGAGATTTAAAGGTGGCCAGTGGAAAAAGGGCCTAAACGGGAGAGGATAGGACGTCGATGATAGCGGATAGGATGATAATTTGTGTAAAAAGTGAGGAGGTGATTACGGTAAGTGAATGGAGAAGGGAGAAGAGATACCTGGTCTAACCACCGGCTCAATAGAGACATGATTTATGATTTGTTTATTTAACATGTGGGCCTGGGTGTGGTGGGGAGTGAGTCGAGAGGCTTGATAAAATAATTAGGGCCTCCCAAGGAGTGCCTTAGGCCACAGGTATTACTAGCCTTCTCCAAACCTATCATTTGCCCAGCCAACAACCGCCAACAATATAATTATCCCAGTTGGTTTTTTCCCTAAGTCTACATCCCATCCCCTCGCAGTGTCGCCACCCACCCGAACCTGCAATTAATTCAGACACAGACTAAATTATATCGCCACAATTATTTTCGCATTTTCAAACCGTCGCAACGGAGCAGTTGTCGACTTTTTTTTGTAATAACAAGAAGCAGAAGCGCAAATATTTAAAAACGTTCTAATCATTCACAAATTTTAAGTCTGGTTTCTTATCTGTTTTTTTTTTTAAGTTTTTAAATTCCTTTTTACACAGAAATCCGTTCGATAAAACGCGAGATTTTAATGAAACTTCGGATGAGCCGAGGAAAAGGTCGTCATTTGACCTTCTAAAATTCTCGCTCCAGAGGCGATTCAGTTATTTTCTTATTATATACATTAATTTATTTCACTATTTAAATCGAAGTCGAGTCTAGGGTTTCGAATTGAACAATTTTCTATTTAAAAGCTCATTCAGACTTTCAGAGAGTGTTAAGTACTAGATGACTGGATTTGAAAATTTGATAAACATTCACTTTTTTTTAATCGGTTCATTTGTCATGACGTAGGTGAAAAACAAGCTGTGAGATAGATCGGTAATAGTCGGCCATGGGGTTATTATAATGTTTTAAAATTTGTAAGTTGACGATATCGGGTTTATGCCAAGCCTGAAGGGAAAATCCTAAATATTTTTCATTAATAATTAACAAATAGAAAATTTTGCTGCTTTGTCTTGCGTCTAAAGATATCAATGTCTTTTTTATACTAAAATTTCGAAAATGAACTCCAGAGAAACTAATGTTTCAGGAACTTGTGCCTGCCGGTGTTCCTCAAGGCTCATTCCTTGGACTCTTCATGTTCCTTGTATGTTTTGGCAAATATACAAAATAATGTGCTCTTTACTCTGACGTTCTAGCTCTCTAATATTTTTCTTGGACGTACCGGTTTTCCTGCCAATGTTCCTCCACTCTCTTTCTTTGGATCCATCATGTTTCTTTTGCGTTTTGGAAAAATATAACTCTTTTGAGGCTATATTTTCCCTCCAAAAGTCGTAAGTTTTTGTCTTTTGTCAAAAGACATCAATGGCTTTTTGAACCATACGGCCAGGCACGTATTAAGCAAACTTCAGAAAATATTTCCAGTGTATCGCCTTTGCCCGCCGGTGTTCCTCAAGGCTCATTCCTTGGACTCATCAAGTATTTTTACAAAATACGTCACCCAAAGAATGTAAAATTGGTTCTTTACACTGGCGATATCGCACTCAATTCTTTTTATTAGAGGTGCAGCTCTACCTGTTCATAGATATGCCGTTAACGGTTTGCTAACTTTAATTTAATTAAATTTGAGCCATAAAGTGTTAGATTTTATTTGCCCAAAAAGCATGTAAGTATGTTTAGAATATAAATTTGTAAGTGAAAGTTGAGTAAAGTAGGGGGGGGGGTGATAGGGTCAGTACCATACGTTTCCCAACTTAGCCACATTGCTGTAGGTGTTCGTCAAGGCTCTATCCTGAGACCAATCATTTTCTTACAGATTTGAGCAAAATTGAACTGTTTACACAAGACTGTTTTATGCCAAAAGGTATCACCGTCTTTTTGAACTATAACTCAATTCCTCTAACTTTTTAAAAATAACTAAATTTTCTCTTTATCTAAAACAATGGGCGATTATAAAACGAAAACTGGGTAGCTAAGATGTGTCGACCTATCCGTACAAATTAAGGATAATCAATCATCTCCGTTAAATTGTAATGACAGGTTCCAACGTTATGATGATATTTCAGACTGCGAGCTAATAACGCAACCTATTCAGTTTTCCAAAGGGGGTAATGGAAAGATAATAAGGTGTTGTTATCGGGGCGGGGCAGCGGTTGGTACGACTGTTCGAGAGGCCCTTTGCCCTTACAATCATCATATGTGCTGAGGGAATTTTCCTCTTTTTTTACGCAATTCCAAAAGACTAGAAGAGTAGCCACGTCCGCCTGTCTGTGTGTGTCAGTCCGCCCAACACGCAACTATGTTCCTGGCCCAAACCGGAAACCGGATATCCTAGTTGTGGGAAGAAAGAAACGTAAAAAAATAAAAATCATATAATTTCTGCTTTAGAGTTTATATACGGTTGTATTTGTCTGAATTAAGTTCGCCCTTAGGGTAGAAATTGAAACCGACACTTGTAGCGACTTGTATTTACCGGCTTTGGCTAAACTATGTAATCATGGCTTAATAAAGTTAAATCAACAATAAATATTTGTTGTATAAATAAATTTTATCTATATGTCAATGTTTGGAAAGTAAAAATGATGCTCCACTGAAAAGCACAGGTATTAGATGAAATCCCAACGATAAACTTAAATTTCTGCTGAACCTAGACTTAGCAGACCCAAGCCTCTTATCAAACAGATAAACAGAAACCATCAAACGTCCTTCATCTAAAGTTATTACTTCTAAGTAGCCTTATAACATTGAAGATCTGTTGGCAGCCATTTAATGAAATCTTGTTAATCCAGTCGAATCTATCTGCAGAAGATCTTTGGAAGAAAAGAACCGCCTTACTGATGTACAACTGTAGATCCTTCTTAGTCGTTGCCGAAAGGTATCAGAGGCACTCGGTACCACTCACTAAGAAGTCCTTCCTCTAAACTGGTTAACTTACAACTGAAATTAACTCATGATGAAAAGGAAGAAATTGCCTCGTGAATGATTTTTTGAAAGTATCAGAGGGTTTCCCAACGTAAAAGCCAAATTACTGCTGAACTGAGATTTACGAGTTCCAACCCCACTTATAAAACAAATGGAGAGAATTTATTAACGATAGGTGCCTCAGCCAAAACGTATTACATGCTAAGCGTACTAAGCAACCTTGTATTATTGAACACCAGTCGAAATCCAGAAGGGACACAGGATTTACAGGAATTTACTGCAAGCTATGTGGGAAGGTTATTGTCACATATTTGTATAACGGGGCCAGAAAGGAACACGCAAAAAAGGGATAAATCGCAGTTCTCTGAGACTAAAACTTGTACTAAACAAACTAATTTGAATTCAAATAAAGCGGAATAATTGAGTTGCAGGATTTAGGTGTGGGAAGTAAGAATTAGAGGGGAAAAGTGTCGCAAGGTTGGTTGAATGTATTATGCTAATCCGATATCTTGTGTCGCTTAGCTGAGGCATGGCCAATTTGTCTATTGTTGAGCACTGTCCAGGAGTCTATTTAAGAGATACTTTTCATGACTATATTTCACTATCAATTATCTCGGCGCCATCTTTATCCGAGTAATAGGATAACCCGGGGTTAATCGTGCTCGGAAAATCAATCATATAATTATATGTTGGCTATGTGGACACAGCTGCTTTCGAGGACCACCTTGTTCTATCCGTCTTAATTATCCGTCCTTTAATAGCCCACCTCACTTCCTTCCAAACCTCATCATTATGCATGTAAAATGCACCAGACTCACTTGATACATTATTTCCCTAACGACGTCGAGATGACATTATCTCCTTAGGAGGTTGGCTCTGGTCCTTTGTTTTTCGAATGTATACCTCACGGTATCCCTTTCGGCGTTTTACAAATTCCGTTATGTAAATGGTGCATCCATTTTCGTTTTAACCCGATAGCGAACCAGAAAAACTACGGAACAATTATCCGTGGATTTGTAATGGAGGGATTTTTTTTTTCGGTCTGCTACCAAGAACCTTTCGGCCAAGATTTCATTACTATCCTCGAGCAAATCGCCCACATTGTGCAATATCTAACTGGATCCGAACGTATATTTTGCCCCAAGGGTAAAACCTTTAAATCCAAGCCGTTTTACTCGACAGAAGAAAAAAAAAATTGTAAGCTTGTTAATGACTTCCTCCTGGCCACCCAGCAACTTTTATTATTAGCCGTTTTTCAATTTTTTCCCCCCCGTGATTCACTCGGGATGATGGATCCGTCAAATTACGAAATAAACCAGGAACTCGGACACAGATAATTGGCTAGTCCTTAGGGAGACCTTCTGTTTCTCGGCCCTTCTTGTTAGCGTCTCAAGTAGGGAAACGGAGAAAATGGGCTTCGCATAAAAAGTATACAGTTACCCAATATAACAGAAACAAAAGGGGAAAACATACCTTTTTAAAAGTTCTCTAATTTATTTTTAAAAATATAAGATTATAATAAAATAAAATATTTCTTATAATCCAAAATATTTATAAGAAACTGGAACATTGCTCTTATTGAAGGTTTATACATATATATTTATGTATACCCTGTGCTCATCGATCGGTTCAGGTATACTGTTGGGTGTTGAGATCAGATGTATGGACTGAAAGAAATCAAAATACAGCGACTTTCTAAGGTTTCATTTTTTTTATAAAACCTTCATCAGGGCCTAAACATTAGAAACGATACATTGATGAATTTCAGTTTAATACTAGTATTTAAAAAAAAAATAACTACAATTGTTAATAAATCCTGAGATGCGATCTGGTGTGATGTAGGTTTCAGTAAAACGTTTTCTTTATCGTGCCAACGTTTCGATCTTTATTGGGATCATCTTCAGAGCCTTGTGTTTTCTGCATTTCAACAAAAAATTCGATAGCCGATAGAAGAAACTCGAATCGGCTATCGACTTTTTTGTTGAAATTCAGAAAACACAAGGCTCTGAAGATGATCTCAATAGGGTTCGAAACGTTGGCACGATAAAGAAAACGTTTCCCTGAAACCTAGATCACACCAGATTGCATCTCATGATTTATGAACTATTATGTATTAACGGTCACTAATAACCACACATTATTAACTACACCAACATACATACACCTATTTTCCTATTTACAAGCACTCGTATGACAGATATTAACTTACTTCGCTTTTGAGATTTCTTAGGCTGCTTCATACATCAGTGCTTAATTTTTATTGTTTTTTAATTTAATATCAAGCCATTTTTCAGTTGAGGTTCCAGAGTTGACCCTTCTTTGCCGATTTGATTCTCTATTTCCGTTTACAACCACCTCGAAAGGCTATTAGGACAACTGGGCACTCTCTGACTATTATATACTAATATCTGACTATCCTCGCTGATTTTGGTTAATTGTTCAATTAACGAGGATTGGCGGCAACTCTAAGACAAAAGGTTTATCACCCCGCAAATCACAGGAAGATATCTCTGGTTTGGATGGAGTAATTGATGCATTTCTATCTTCATGACTGTCCAAAAGTAAGTAAATCGACTCATCGTGCATTTAGACAGAGTTGGATTGTTTTTTGTTGTTGTTTTTTTTTTGGTCATCCCCTTGGAATATAGCTGGAACTAGTTACTAGAAGGGGTTGGTATCAAGTTCATTTTCTATTTTATGCCGTGCAGGGTACTAACTAAAGACTAAACCAAAACTATAATTGTGATATAAAACTTAAAATCATTTATACCACATTCGACTGTTTTATCCACACATTCCGTCTTCTACCTCGACGTGAAGCAACCTACTTGTTGTATTTATCGGATATTGTAATGTCAGGTACATATCGTGCAATAGAATTTTAAATTACACACTAGAACAGGAACATAAGTAGTTGATTTTTTGACCACAGTGTCAAAAGTTTGAGTGTTTGTATTTCCAATGCCATCGAGCTGTCTTTCTGATAGATAGTGATGAATTAAACGCCTTGATAATGATTTTGGGTAATTAATCTTTATTTATGTATTATTACGTTATTTATTTATGCTAAATTTCCCTTCGTGATTGTACAAAATCCTCTTATACGACTATCTCATTTAACAAAATATATAATTTATACAAACTTTCTTTAATAATATTTGATAATTTGAAAACGCTCATATTCGTGAAGCGTAATAATTTTTCTCAGCCGATTTGATTTATCGTACGGGTCTTTGCTCCTGAGCAAGTTTCAAACGGTACGAGTGTGATATCCCACCCCCCTTGGTAAAACCGCCAAATAAACGGTACACCGAATGAGGGAAAGTTAGTCGCACGTTAAATTAATTGGGTTTAACCCTTTTGCGAACGTTAAAATGCGAGTGTGACGACGTATTCAAAGGGTCTTACTGACCCTAGGGTTTATCAGGTACGAAAATCACTTCATCTCTATGAATGTCTTTTTTTGAATAATTGTGATTTTTACGATTTTTTAAAATTTACCTTACAATGTAGAATAAAATCAAAAATATCCTACACTACGTAAATAAAACACTTTTGACCTTGAAACGTTTTTTTTTATCCAATCAAAATCCAAAATAGAATCGTGATAAAATAAGTTAATTAGATTCTCCACTGGAAAAATCGTTATTTTTGGGCGTGTTGAAGTGCTTAATTAGAAACCTTGTTTATCATGAGCTTGGCAGAAAAGACAAACTTCCTACCGTAATGTTAAGAAAAACTTTATCCCACTCATAAATAATGAGGCCGCGGCTTTATTTTTTATTTACACCGCGATGGATAATTTTATGTTTTTATGACTTGACTTCCGATAGTCGAAGATTGTTTAGAATTCAAATTGGCCCGATTCCCATCGACGTGAGCCTGATTATTTTATCACTACTTACATAGCGTTATGTATTTTGAACCCATAGATACAAACTGCCTCCTGGCATAAACTCCTATCTCTTATCTAGACAAATTCGAGTTTCCTTTTGGCCATTACCAACCGAGCGACATTGCTACCAGTGTTCGTTAAGGTTCTTACCTCACGCTCATAATTTTTCTTGTATATTTTGATAAAATACATCGTCCTAAGAATGAAAAAAATGTACATATACTCAGTCAATATCGCACTCGAATGTTCTTCTCGGAGGTGCAGGCCTGCATGACGACGTTAACAAGTTACAAACGTTTATATAATTTTCGCCACCGAATGTTAGAAATTAATTTTCCAAAACATATACAATCGTAAATATACGTTTTGAACATACATTTATAAGTGAAAGTAGGGTAAAGTAATTTCTGTTCTGAAGGGATCAAAACAATACTTTTTTTCAACCGAGCCTTATTGCTAAGTAGTTGTTCCTCAAGGCTCTTTCCTTTGTCTCATCATGTTTCGTGTATATGACAAAACACATGGCCCAATGACTTTAACAGTTTGCTAAAATTAAATTCAATTTCTCCCATGGAATGTTAGATTTTGTATAAAAAAATATACAATCGTAAAAATATGTTTCGAATAGGAATTTATAATTTAAATGTGTCAAGGGGTGAGAACCGTACTTTTCTTAAATAAGCACGTTCCCGGTGTTCCACATGGCTCTTTCCTTAGACCCATCATATTTTTTGTATATTTTATCAAAATAGGTCGCGCAAAAGAATATAAAAATGGCTGACTTTTAGTCTTAATTAACTTCTTTAGACTTAATTAACTATTGCAATGTATGTTTAATGCGAGGCCAATATCGATATGATCTGCTGCTAGGTAGACAACCTTAGTTTGGACGACACGACTTCCATAATTTGGCATGATAGCTTGGGTCTTTTGGTCTAAACTTTTCCCCCCAAAAGAAAAATAATGTGATATAATCATTTTTTATAATTTCACTAGATGGAGGTGTTGATAGACAGAAATCTCACTGTAAATATTGTATAGACTAAAATGAAATTTCTCTTATTAGTCTTACAAAATACATACTTTTTTAAAAACTTTATTTTTTCTAGTTGATATATCAAAAATACAATTAATATTTTAAAAAAAATATATATATAGCCTACAAGAATAAATAACTATGATAAACATCGAATAACAGGTTGTAATTTTCATACTATTTGATATTGTATGTTTTACTCGAAATTTCTTTGTTGCAATATACGTTTAACGTAAATAAAACGTTTTATAAGCACAAGTAGATCGTCAATGATTAGGGTAATAAGCGGCTTAGGATTAGCCCATGCGAACGTGACCGAAACCCATAAAAGAGGTGATTCGACGACCAGATCACTCACCGATGTGAGCTATCCACGAAGAGGGCGGGCTGCACTAGGTCTGATGGGAAGGATGACAGGTCCCCTTGTTTCCACGTTGATGAATTAGGTTGCGAGGGTCTGCGTCCCTCTTCCAATTTACGCGTAATTTAACTTCGATTCAGGGTAGGCCTTTTTTGTCACTGCAAGCAGCTTTTACGGCTTGCATCGAAAAATCGAAAATAAAAGTTCAACTCGCAAACTAGGCATGATATGCACGATTTTTTTTTCTCGGTAATTTTGGTTTTTCTTGGACACACCAGACCATGGCAGAAAGAATAATAGCTGACTAAAATGATCAAGAACAACCAAGGTTATTCTTAAAGTGGTCATGACCCCGAAGACCTTGAGAAGAAATTTCTCTATGTATAGAGAGTTTTTGTCAATAATGTTGATCGAGAAACATGAGGACAGTGTACAAAATGTTTTTCGCACTGAGGATGTCTCGAAGCCGAAAGCGTCTGATATACAAAAAAAAGAGACCCTTGCAAAATGGTCGGAGACCAAACTATATTCTAACTTTTATAATTCATATTAAATATATTTTATTTCTATAAAATACATAAAATATTATTATTATTAGACCTAAGTCCACTCGTTATTCTTCTAGTTAAACTAACAGAACCAAACTCGTTATTACAAAAAATACTAACTCAAACAGCTCACTCCTCTTCTGTGTGTCGTACACTTTCCTGACTTTTGAGCAGGCTGCTGGCCTAGAAGTTCAGGTGGTTTTTAAAGAGCTAAAAACTATAAACATACCGTTCAGTCCTCTATCGGTATGAAATCCAATTATTTTTTATGTTATTTGTCCGATTTCATTTTTTTACCTAGCATCATGCCTGAATATTTTACTGGACCTTACCGATGATTGGTTTGTCTACAAATTATACGTTGAAGTTTTAAATTTGAAGCAACAGAACCTCGTCACTTAGAAAAACTATTTCAAATGGCTTCGTCATCTTCAGTTGTCTGCTGTCCTGGAATATCATGAGTACGTTTTTCCACCGAGCGGGAACATGTGCATCATTTGTACTGTAAGTATATGGCGAGGTCAGAAATGCTGCCTTGTGCTACTCCCCCTTGATTTCAAATAAATCAGACTTGGATCTAACTTGGAACAATATTCCAAAAATATAATATGTCAGTTATTTTCTGTTGGCAGTATTGTTTATCAAATCAGTGAAGCGAATATAATTTTACCTTCTAAAGCTTTCTCTACAACAGTGATTTTATTTATTTGATATATTGTATATGAACTACTTCTATACTATTTTTTGAAATAGGGGATGTCTGGAAGTCCAGAAATAAGTCTAGGTCTAATAGGATTAAACTTAGTGTATTGGTTTAGCTGTGTTTTTATACTAGCGATTTCAGCCGCATTTGATATATGAGGACTTACTTAAGTCTAAATTTGTGTTTTAAATGTGGGAACGATTTGAAATTGTGCGAAAATGTGGATTTTTTCACCTAACTGAAACTTTTTTTTTTTTTCATCTCCCGTTAGTCAATAAAAACGAAAAATATACAATACGGACATGTCAATTTACATTTTCATAACATCGCATACACGCTTTCGCGCCAAGTGGCCAAGGCTATTTGTACTTTGTAAATATTTACACCTCGTTACCCCGTCAAGACGAAATGCTTCCAGGAAAGAACAAACAACGAGGATGTGCGGGCCACGAATCGGTTCCGATGACAAATCACGATTTACATAACTTGCCTAGATTATAACCAATCTAATAGAATACGTCCTCGAAGGTTTGTTTTCATTTATATATACGTATTTTTGAACTAATACCAAAAAAAAGTAAAAAATTCCATTAAAAAAGACCAGTGAAGGTCTACTTCTCTATAAATAATTTCTAAATCATCTTTCATATCAACGCATAAACTCAGAAAGTAATTAACAAATCTTAGAAAGTGCGGTGTAACAAGAATTAATCATATTATTAAGCCAAATGTAGAAAATGCCCGTTCACTTGGTAATATCATGGGTTTTTAATATAATAAACGGTGGGCTTTAAATAAGTTTAGAAATTAACAAAACTATCTAAGAACTGGATAATTATATGCTAGATAAGTTAAGTTTGGTGTACAAAGTTAGAAATAGCCCTTTCGAAAAGTCGCATCTAAATGACTATCAGTGGGTGGAAGTTAAACAGCTTAATAAGTTTAACTTATTTGAAATCCTTTAAAAAACACTTTATAGCTGTTACAGTAATAAATTTAAGTTATGTAACGGAATCGTTACATTGCGAAGACCAAATATTTTCACGAGAATTTTATGAGATTACTTATGGCGGAGTGATTTTCGTGATGATTTTAAAAAATTTGACTAGGTGCGAATTCGCCAAAAGAAAATGGATCATAATAAAATAAAATGAACACTGGCCATTGATAAGCACCAAGGTTGATAAAAATAAAAAACAACGATGAAGATAATTTTTTAATGAGAGGAAATTGAGCAAACCATCAGCAGATTTGGTTTTGTGTTTGCGTAAGTCTTGACTTGCACGTTAAGTCCTCACGTCAGTTAGCCCATCTCCCTGCTCGCAACTTCGGTTATTATAACCGTGGGCGTGAGATCTGGGCAGGGCCTTTTTTGTCTATATTCATCTAAAGGTTATTTACTTTTAATATACTTAGCCTGCTTTGTTTTTTCTTTCCTTCCTTTCAGAACAGCTTCCCTTTCTGTAAGAAAAAAAAACATTCGGGTTATTAAAATATTGGTTGCGTCGAAGATTTCTTGGTTTTTTTATATTTGTCTAAGTTTGAGTTTGGTTATTTATCCTTTGCCATCTTTCCGGATTAACGTCTATCGTGGTTTATTATAGGTTTTTCCCTGTTCTGCAACTATTTTTTAGAAAGACGATTTTCCTTGCGGATATGGCAGATTGAAATCCGCCCGTGAGGACTGTGTGTGGCGGGACGAAGTCTTTCGCCCCGTAATCGCCGTCGGACTCCTCCTTTGTCCTGTCCTGGCTCTTGATTTACGTCCTTAGGATTCGAATTGTTTAACCTTTCTCGTCATCCGTGTAAGGCGCCATCACCAACCTTCCAATTATAAATTATACCATATTCTCCTTTACGCCTTTCTTTTCGAACACATAACTCTGTTTCGTTCTCAATTACAGTGAGATAATATACTACTATATAAATTGCTCCTTGACAAGATATCAAATAAAAGTCTAAGAAACCAATCGGAATTGTCGTTACATGTTATCTCATGTTAACCCATTTCTTCCCCAAAGTTGCTTAAGAATTTTGTTTAAGGTTAGCAGGAAACACTTTAGTTCGGGCGTGCGCAGTGTTGCTCCTTCAATGTTTCATCCCGAGTATTGGCAACACTGATCTTTTTGGCGCTAATCTAAACTCACGCGATTTCCATCTAATCATTTAATAATAAGCACAAAACTTCGTCTTACTCTAAGACAACGTTGGCCATAAAGGGTTAAAGACATTCTGTTGAAAGAAGTCTCTCATGGACGACAGATTTAGCAGGACCATATATTCTAACGAAACGTGCCAATTTATTTTTTTGATGGCCTTCAACCACTATCGGTCATTTAGGCGATTTATCGAACGGTTTCTGTCTAAACTTCCATCTATGCCTAAACTTGTCTATGCCAAGCCGTTGTACGGAGACTCAGATTGAAGAACGACTCAGTGGGCTGAGGGTGGGCTTGGAAAAACTTAGAAAGATTTAGAAGTTTCTCGCTAAAATTTGAAGAAAATTAATTAATTAGAAAAAAAGAAACTCCCGCTTAAATGGACTATCTATGCTCATAGTTGTGACAAGTCGTCCGTTTTAGGGGGACTTAGATTGAAGAATGACCTAATAGGGCTGGTGATGATGAGCCAATGAGCTGGAAATGAAATAAAGAATATGTACGGTTTGGAACATTTAGGTTTGTCTTTTCCACACCAGCCATCTAAATCTAATTTTCCATTTAGCATGGCATAACATGTTTGTATAACATGCTGTAATTTTTTGTTTTAATAAAACACAGTTATCCAGTCAAACCTTAACGTTTTGCTGAATTGTGAAATTAAGAGAAAAAAAATATTTTCCTGAACTTTTATTCGACTTTATTTAGAATCTGTGGCCATGAATTGAAACTTTATTGATTATTTGGTTAATACAGATTTTTTTTAATGAGAATTCGCAACAACAGAGGTTATGTCAACTCTCGGGGTGCCGGTGTTTTGGGGGAAAAAAGCCCATTTGTAAGTCCGGTTCGAATGCAGGGCCGTGTCAACGCCTAAACCGTTGCGGCCACCGACGCTCCCTAATACTCAGACTGTTATCATAAATTTCGTGAAGGCAGCTAATTTAACCTGTATGGCCTAATGTTGCCCTAGGATGACAAGACAAAGGAAGACAAACGCGCCAAAAAACACCAATGTTGCCATACACAGGATGAAACATTGAAATTAAAAGACGTCACCCGCCATAAAGTCACGGAATTTCCTTCTAGCCTTAAACAGGAATTGCAAAAGTTTTGCTCTGAAGCAAGTTTAAGCAAGAAAGGGTTAAACGCGAGATATATGTTTGGCAAATATTACTATCGATCCAAGATGCAGCGGTGAGGTGAAAAGCAATGTTGAAAATAAAATATTTCAAGATGGAGATTTTAGATTGGCGCAAAAAAATCAGTGTTGCCAATACACGAGTTGAACCGTTGAAGGAAAAACCGTGCCCACCCTTAAGTCAGTGGATTTCCTTCTAACCATAAACAAAATTGCTAAAGTAAGCATCGCTGTGGGGCAAATTTGGGCGAGAAACGGTTCAACGATGAAATCATCGCGAAGGTTTGAAAAGGCGATATAAGGAAAATCTAATAAGACGTGTGTAGAGATTAGTGACCGTTAATAGATAATTATTAGAGTGCACTCTCAACCCGACACGCAAGAACGGCACAATTACACAGAAGATAAACACTTTGAGCCCTGAAGATGATTTCAATAAAGGATCGAACGTTGGCACGATAAAGAAAATATTTTTCTGATACCTACATCACACCAGACCGCATCTCACGATATTTGAATAATTATCTAATAAGACGCTTGAATCCTTCACCTTTCACTGATCCCTGTATTCGTTTTGCGTTGGCCAAACGGATAATCCGCGGTTTAGAGTCTCCACCCCTCTTTTTTTCCAAAACAGTTTTAACGTTCCTATGTTCGGCCTGGTAACTATTCATCGGTTACCCGAAGGCCGGTCATAATTATGTAAATTCGATTGAATTTAAAGGACACTGTTCTGTTGGTTTGAACGCATACACAAACGTTCCTGCAATATTCAGGGTCAAATTTCGGGCCTCGATGAGATTTTTAATTTGACCCCACGGAGAAAGAATCATATGTTTACAATCGAAAACAATCCAGAGGCATTCTTTACACCAGGAAGAAAAACAAAGCGCCACTATTTTTGGAAACAGCGAAACGGCCAGGCCATCACGCGATGTATTTCAACGCGTTCAATCGCTCCCGTGGTTTTCTTGTCTTTTTATTTCCCCGCCGGTCACGGCTAAAAACTGTTTGAAACGAGTTTTGTTAATAAATAATAATAAAAAAAAGGTAACAATGAAATTTAAAAAATATAAATGACAATCATTATCGGAGAATTTCTTTTATTACCAAACACAAAAGATGATTGAAAGGGGAAAAAATGGCGTATGTGAAACGACTCGGGTTTGGGTAGTTTTTATCGAGTGGTATTGGTCGAGTGGCGCCAGACAACAAGGTATTCCCGGCGATTAGACGGGTGATGAAGGGTTTAGAAGAAAGTTATGAATGAGGCCTGGCTGTGAGGAGAGGCTTCAAGCTGTTTAGATAGCATTCACACGACGAGCTAGTCCCAAGTGTAATTATTCCCCAACTTCCCTCCTTATCTATAACCTGGAACCCATCCACTATTATCATAATTACATATACCTAACACTTCCCTCCCTACCAGCGAGACCATCGCTTTCCGAAACGTGTTTATCCCAAAGGATAATAAAATACTTATCGTTGAACGATAGTATTTCTCAAAAAGTTTTTTTTTTTTTTTTTTTTTTCAATTAAAATTTATTTGAACCGTGTTTTTTCCTCTAGGCTTCGAAGCCTACCATAAAGGTGAAGCTTTTTTATCTTAAAAGCTATACTCCCGAATGAGCTACTACTTTTACGTGCATTAGCTAAATTAGGAGATTGTAGGACACTTAGAAATCGACCCATCCCACACAAAAGCTGAATATTCATCCTACCGTTTTAGTGATAAACCAATATTATTAAATTTTGTACTCTTCTTTTTCGCCTGTTGACGTTTTACATTTCTTGGGTTTGTTTTTAGGAATTAGACAACCATCAAACTGAAACAATCAAAATATAAAAGAAAATCAGTTCGATGGTTGCCTAGTACTTGAAAAGAAATCCAAGAAATACAAATAAATATTATTATCTTCTCTCTCTCTCTCTCTCTCTCTCTCTCTCTCTCTCTCTCTCTCTCTCTCTCTC
>CM077101.1:23024117-23063191 GCA_039619505.1 Cimex hemipterus
CTCTCTCTCTCTCTCTCTCTCTCTCTCTCTCTCTCTCTCTCTCTCTCTCTCCGGGACCTTACCTTACGTTGATGAGCGCCGTCTCAATGCTTAACGGTGTGGCCACCGACGTCCCCAATTCTTCATATTCCGTAAATATATCATAAAGAATCAAATATGTTTCACCCAAACAGTTATCTAGCCTGCAAAGATTTGAAAATAAATTTTAAAGTTATTAAAATTGTGTGCCCGATGTATTTCGTACAATAAATTCCTTGGGCCCTTACAGAGATGGCGAATTTGTGGTCCTCTTTTCAACTTTTCAGAGGAGATTGGTTTTTGTTTTTTAATATAGATCTGTTTTATGTTTTTATGCGGTTTTGTTGTATTTAAAGCAAAAACTAGGCACAGCCGAAAATAGAAGAAGCAGCGAAAAAGGCGGATTAAAATAATCAGAAGCTCAACTGAACTCCCAAAATTTTGAAAAAAAAAAAAAAACAGAAGACATTCCAACAGTCTTACTGCATTTCCACTTTTAAATATCGAAACGTTTTTGTCATTTTTCAGATGACAGTGACCGATATAAATACACCCACATACACACACACACACACACACACACACACACATGTTTCTAACATTCCGTTGAGTTAATCATTCCATTTTGGTGAGGGTTGTCCCATCATGAGTTCGTCCAATTCTTATTGCAACTATCCTAGTTAGTTACTTAGTTCAGTTTGAATCGTTCTTTCTTTTAAAGTGTCAGTTTTCATCCTCCTTACTGCATAGCCTACAAGAGGGGGTCGTCGATAGATGTACCAATGTTGGTGGTTTCTCAGATGCCAGTGACTGGTATATAGCTCTGCCACACCATTCAGTTTACCCTGACTGTAGCAGAGTAACATTTTTGATTAGGGTTCTTTCATCATGATTTTATTGTGTTAGGCACCTCTAGATTTTTGCCTATAGAGACCATTTTTGTATCCCCAGGCACTGATGCATTGTGGCTAATTGTACTTTTCCAAGTTCCATACTTTGGTTCAATTGACCTTTTCTATCATTTAGACCCTCTTTTCAGTTTTCTTCTTCACCAATCCGTAGCCTGCCTGAGGAGGGCATATTAAACATACCCATGTTGCGTAGGTGTTTCCATGTCTTCTTTTGCTGTTAGTGTTTTTTCGCTAGTCCGAAAATGGCTCGGTTTCGGACGAGTATCTTACAATGGGGCAGAGTGGTGTGGATGTATTTGCCACACTAGGTTGGAATGCCGGCACAGCCCGTGGTTTTTACTTGAAAATAATAGGAAAAAATGCGTTGTAAAATATCCATCCTTTATGACATTAAACACTTTACATTCTCTTATTTATTTTGTACATTTGTTTGTCCTTATTCTTAAGTATATAATAATGTATACAATTACTTTAACTATCTGTAAAGGCTGTCACATTCTATAATGTTCAAACTAGATCATGATTGATTGTCGCTTTTTTAGTTCGTTTCTGCTTGAATATATTTATGTAATAATATTACATATTCTGATTTAAGAAAAAGTTTTTCACGTAGCCAGTGCCAACTATTATTGTGATTTTTAATAATTCTGCATTGCTTTCATTAATTACCCGGTCTATAGATCATTTTAGAGTTAGAAAATTAATCAACCGCCTTATTAAATCACTCCTACCGAAAAGTACGTCATTTCCCGGTTCTGACTTAACGATGCCTTGAGCACAAAACTAGCCCGGAGTTGTTTATGAGGAGTCGTCAAAAAGGTTATTTACAACTGGAAAGGGGGTCGGAACGTGGATTTTTATTGTATGACGACGGTTTAATTATCGTTTAATTGCGACCCCGAAATCGGCCTGTTTATAACTCTTTAAATCTGCCTTCACGGGATTCAATTAAAAAAGTTGTGCGCTAACTCGAGAGAAATTAGTTTAATGTTGTAAGTTTGATGGTAAAAGAAATCAAAAAATATTGTACGTGGAGAAGAAACTACTGTTTTTTCTGAAATTTGTAAATATATCGGGTAGTTTTTTAAAGACACAGTTGGCAGTAAATAAAGAAATCTGTCAAGTGAAAATTTAGAAATTAAAAATAATAACAACTTATTTTGTAAAAGAAGGAAGACATTCCACGTCTTACTAAATTTCCAGTTTTAGGTCGAAACCTGTTATTATCATTAAAGATGGTGGTCTGTTCGGTGTTCTTATCACACTCCGACTGGATCCTCGGTCGATCTGTTAATTTATTCATTATCACATCCGTCTAAATATGCGGTACGGGTGTTTATTTCAAATTAGTTTCTTCATAACGAAGGTCTGGCCGAGGAAATTGGACCATTGCCTTTACAACGTAATAATTAGTGTGTTTAGCATGTCGAAAACGAGTTGCTCGGAATAATAACAGACCGTACGGAAAATAAAACTGATTTTGGTGCTGAAACCCATAAATGACTGTTTTCTTGTAATTCGACCCTATTTTCCTGGTTTATCGAACAGCCACTTGTACAATCACTTGTTATTGGAATATACGGTCATATAACTCATCTCTCTCATCCCTTTTAGGTTTTGATTTAGCAGGTTCCGAATCGAAAATAACATTCACGCCTGGAGCTAAGCCTATTTTACATTCCATCACTCTGAATCACCTAGTTTCAAAGCTAAATACGGTATATTTTTAAATTCTTACAATGAAAGCTGTTTGGTTTCAAACAACACTTCCAAATAAATTATAATATGAAGGGAAATAGATTTAGAAGCTTAATAGAACCAGTTAGGATATGTATTGATTGTCATGGAATTCCAGAATAGCGTGCATAAGGTTCTACTGTTCACAATGTGTGACAAGTCGATGACGATGGTCGTAAGAAACAGGAGCTTAATACTCCTGAACCTGTCATTAGATTATTGTAATTTTCCGAGTTACTCAGTTCAGTTTGAACCATTTTTTCTTTCTAAAGTCTCCGTTTTCATCCTCCTTGTAAAACCTAAAATTGGTGACTTCAATGTATATACCAATGTAGGTGGTTACTCAGATGCCAGTGACTGGTATATAGCTCTAACACTCCATTCAGTTTACCCTGACGGTAGCAGAGTATCATTTTTGATTAGGGTTCTTTCATCACGATTTTGTTGTGTCACGCACCTCTAGAGTTCATCCAAGTCGTCTTTCACTTTATGTACACCCATTTTAGTATTCCCAAACACTGAAGGCAAGTGGCTACTCGTACTCTTCCCAGTTTCTTAGTTCCGTTCAAATTTCTTGTTGTGTTTTGGAAAGTTATATCTCGGTTTTCATCATCTTCATTGCCAAGCGCTAGTACGACAAATGGTGTCGTCAGTGAATGACATGTAAAGGTGATTTCTTAGATGCCAGTGACCGGTACCTAACTGGAGCAATGTGCCATTTTTTAGGGGGGTTTTTCATTATAGGTTGGCTATGTCTGATTTGTTCAGTGTTGAATCAATTCTTCTTTTGCTTTCCGTGGACTCATTGGTTACCCCCCCTCCGAGCACTGAAGGCTAGTAGCTAATTGTACTCTTCCTAGTTTCTTAGTTCAGTTCAATTCACTAACTCTTTCTTTTAAGGTAATGTCTATTGTAGGCGGTTACTTCGTATTCGAAGATCACCTAGGTGGCCGTTTTTTCCTCCCCATTGCTCAAAACACAAATGGTGGGGGGGGGGTCTTCATCCATGAATATACTCTCGAGACCAGTATATATATAGTCTTAAACATCGTTGAGTTGAACCCTATTTTTATGGAGGGTTCTTTAACCATGATACTATGCCTGGCAGGTCTAGATTAAGTCCAGTTCATCTTTTTCTGTTAGTAGACCCATTTTTTTTTTTTTTTCTACGAGGGTTCGCAACTGCAGAGGTCGTGTAAACCCTCAGGGTGCTGGTGTTTTTGAACAAAAAAAAAACATTTGTAAGTAAGTAATCCAGCGTCCCTGCATTCGAACCTTGTACCTTTACCTAACAGCCTAAAGCGGTGCGGCCACCGACGCCCCCCCCCATTTTTGTATTCCTTAAGGAATGATCGCTACGGGCTAATTGTATTCTCCCTACTTTCTTAATTCAGTTTAATTGACCTGTTATTTCTTTTAAGGCTATGCCTACATTGAGAGGTTTCTTCGCATTTGAAGATGGTGGCATTTCTCCCTCCTCATTGAATATACCCTTGTTGCGTAATTGTATTTTCAGATGACAAGGCTCGGTATATTGCACTAACCCCTGAGTTTTACCCTGTTTTCGGCGAAAGTTCTTTAACCACAATTTTTTTGGTTCATTTTTTTTCACAGCTCTTCAATTCGTCCTTTTTTTTTTGTCTTCCTTATATGGAAGAGTCTGTAATTGGTCATCCCAAGTATGGAATCGAGGCTTGTTCCTGAAAATCCTCTTCTCGCCAATTTTAGCGATGGGTCGTTAAAGACAAGTTATGCTATCCTAACCGTCTGATCGTTACGGTATTTTTGCCAGTGGAACAGTTGTAATTCTGCTTGTACGACCGAGGTATTCTTCCTCTTTACTCCATTTCGTTGTATTGATTTTCTTGTGATTTCTTTTTCCCATTGTATCTAAAAAACAATAAAAATTTAAAGACTGTATTAACTTTTACAAGCTTCTTGAACATAGGGTTCCAAGTTTTAGAAGGACAAAACGTCCGCTGGGGGGGGGGTCTCGTTGAAGGTCACTTTTACTAGATAGTTATGGAAATGATTCATAAATAGTGTTCATTTCGTGTGCAATTAAGACTGTTGAGATTGACGTGGAACGGCCAGGCTCGTCCGAGCTCACCTGTTTCTGTTTATCTCCGGTCATTCATAAAGCATTTCCTTCTGAGAAACGCCAATTACCTCTCGACATTGTCTCAAATGAGGCCTCCAGAGGGGCACTAAAACCTTTCCTCCCTTATTACGCGATTCTCAGCGACGAGAAACGAGCTTAACCTCCCAAGTAGACCTGATAAAAGCCTATTTGTGTACTCATAAAATTATTCCTGTATATTTGTTTAACACTATGATATAATATTCCACATGAACATAAATTTGTATTTACTTATATGTGCTAGTGATGCTACTTTATATGATAGCATTAATTTTTTTAAAATTAAAAACTTAGCCATCATGGCCAAATTATAGTAGGGCTATCTTTACTCACCTATGTACGTAAGTGTCCAAGGTAGATAACTATTTAACCTTATGGCAACATGTTCGATATTGTATAACCTCCGAGAGGAAGAATTGAGCGCCAATTTTACTTTCTTTGGGCGTGTAGTTCGTTAACGTATACAGAGAACAAGATGGGTTCAAGGACAGAACCTTGAGGACCACCGCTCCCGTTGCTCATTTTCGTCCGCGACGTCATTGGTCGTTAAGCCCTCTTATATATATTACTCTACCTTAACTTAATCATACATTTTAACATCGAAGTCTTAATTTTTTTAAGATGGTTAGATTAGCTTTTTTTTTTACTTTCCTTGAGCAGTATTGTATCAAACTATGCCATGAACAAGCTGTGTCCAGGAAGGGATAGAGCAGTGAGGAACATGGTCCGCAGGGACATGGTTCTGTCCGTTTTTCGGTCATGGCAGACAACGGATCGTTGAACTTGCTGACACTAAGAGCTAATTTGATATGTGACACGAAATTAAAACCAAAAACGGTTCAGAAATGAAAAAGATACGAACATTTTTAACTGCTGTTGAATTTCCTTGATCTTGATTATTTTACAAGCAGACTTTTGTTCCGTTTGACTGCTAATTTGCCATCAGTTGGCATTCCCCGGGCGAAATGCCAGCAAGAAGTCTAAACGAAACAAAGAGAGAAAATCAACGGGCGAAGATGATAAGGGGCGATACGACATTCTTCTGCATCTATTACATATTTTTAAATCTTCAGAAACGTTTGACCGCACCGGAAGTTATTTTATGATAATTAAAGAATGCTTAATTAGAGCGAAAAAGGGACTTTTTAATAGTATTTGTATGAATTTTAAATAAAAGTTTTGCACGATAAGTCGGAAACACATTTTATGATTTTTAATTTCTTAGGAAAAAATTATTAAACCATCTGCCCAGTTTGTATTTATTGTTAATCCTTTCTGTTTAGTCTCAGTTCATAACCAAATTTAGATAATTTGATTAGATAGCTAATACCACGAGTTTGGTGCAGGTGCAGTGTTCATTTCTTCAATGTTTCACACCGCGCATTGGCAACACTGGTGTTTTTGGCGCCAATCTTAAATATTCAGTGTAGGATTTTCTATCTCCAACATGGCTCTTCACCCCATTACTGACTCTTCTATCGATTTTCATATTTGCCAAGCATATATATTTTACTATGTCCTTTATAATTTAATCATTTTGCCCAAAGTATCTTCAGAGCAATCCCAACATTAGCAATTTTTATTTAAGGTTTGCAGGAAATTCCGTGGGTTTAGTACGGGCGCAGTGTTGTCCTGTATGTTTCTGTCCGTGTATTGGTTATACTAATTTATTTGGCGCCAATCTAAACTATCGCAAAAAGTTCCGGATTTCCCACTAAACGTTAAACAAATTTCCAATGTTAATACGTTTGGCCATAAACTTTTAAGCTGATGTAACTGTCTCTTGTTTCGATAAAGGCAAAAAGCTTCCGATAGCAAAAAAATATTTCGCTTTTCAAAAAAAATATTGCTGTTTTGGATTTTCAGATTATATAAATATCAAGAATTTTTTCTTCGTTAAGTTTTAGTTGGTAACAAAAAGGACGTAATAAAAATACAATTACGACTAATTAATTAAAATTAATTTATTACATAACAGTGATATTTGGTGTAATTAACCCTTGTGGCAGATGATTTTACGCTTGGAATCATATCTTAGATTTGATATTGTTTTTGTTTTTCTAAACCCATTTAGGCCCATGGCCAATATATGAGTTATCAGTCAATTAGACGGTCAATTGAGTTATTTATTGATTTGACGATTTGAACAAGAACAAGCCAGGGTAAAAAAAAGTGATAATCTCTCTTTAAAAAAAAATGTTAGAAAAACGTGTTTTCCCAATATAACCTCTACTCATCTGAAAGGGCGTCAAAATATCGGGAGAGCGATTAATTATCTTTTTTTTTTTTTTGTGGGTGATAGGGTCGCTATCTCTTGGTGATCCCGAGGTCGAATCATTGTTTTGAAGAGTCTGGCCGGTTAGTTTGCGGTGTTGCGGCGGGGGGGCAGGCGCCGAGTCGAGATTCCGTCAAAACGCCCGTCTGTTTGTTCAGGGACCAGGTAATAGTCAGCCTAGGCTAATCACTATTCTCCCTCGCGGGTTTTTACGGGTTAACAGGGCTAAGGACTTAATTCTCCGTTGTGCATTCACACACGCATCCCACTACTGGCGCCACACGGACCACGATTGGAAACAAAACAAAATTACCCTTAGAAGCACGTTAATACAGAATACCCTATGGGTAAACCACAAGGCTCATTTCTGGACAGCGATCATTTTCAATGTACGAGACAAAAAACCGCTAGGCGCATTTCTCTTTTTTCCCCTTGCTTATTTCCATCGCCGACGTGCTCAATATGGTTTAATCCTAGGCTGGCATCATCGACATGCTGAAAATTTCTGCTCTTCACAATTATTTCAAGTTTAACCTGGTCAGTCATCTGGCTTTGAATTGATATGCCAATGAGCTAATATAATTATGCAGAATCTTCGACTCGACATGTTCGCTGGTGGCAAAAGCAAAGAAAATCATATCACCTTTCATCATTATACGTTCTCCAAAATTCTTCACAACACTGCAAACGTTTTTTTTTTTTTTTCGATTTGTATAACAATAATAAGCGTACAGTACTAGCGATTGAAAAACAAAACACTGAGTAGAAAAGGAGTAAAATTGTATCATAAATTTAGACATTTGCCAAATATTAACGATACACCATTTTTAAAAACCCTGTTGGTCGACGTCATAGGATAAATAGATAAATAAAATGAAAAAAATCGGTTGTAACAGTACAGAAAGATTTTTGAGAAAGTGGTACCGAAAAATCAGGCAATCGTTTCTCCTAAAAAGGTTTTCGGTACAAGAATGGTAAAATGTAGATGTGCCCTACTCATTTTAAGGCAGAAAATGACCCGAAACGGTTGATCGCCTTTTACAATTTATAAATAAAAAAATAATCTTGATCATACTGAAACTAATTTTTGTTTGTATAAGACAATAACCAGACAATACAAGAGATGATTTAAGAACAGAACACTCAGAAAAATAAATTAATTTGTAGAAAGGGCATGGTATAAATTTATATCACAGGTTTAGGCAGTTGATTCACGTTATGAAAAACCCCGCGGTACAAATTCATTATAATAAAAGAAGTAAATAGGGGGCCTCGGTGGCCGTAAGGCTATGTCTTTGACACGGCGCTCAACACTGTAAGGTAAAGGTCCCGGGTTCGAATGCAGGGCCGCTGGTTTCGAACCCGACACGGGCTTTTTTCAAAAACACCGACACCCTGAAGGTTTATATGACCTCTGCTGTTGCGAACCCTTGTAAAAATTAAAAATAAATAAATAAATAAAAATAATTTCATAAAACAGTACCGCAAAATCAGAAAATCGCCTCTCCTAAACCGTATCTTTTCACATTTCGTTACATTTGTCTCGAAAAATCTTGAACACATTGAAATAATCAATTAATTACGGTTTTAAGTTGAGATAAAAAAAAGTCAGTGTCACGAGCGGAATTCGAACCGACGACCTTCGGCTTGATACGCGCCGCTACACTACCACTACTAATTGGTCAGCGGACCACGAAAAATAATGAATATTGAAACAATTTGGTCTTTTTCTGTAGAACAATAAGAAATGTATAATATTGCCGAGCGATTAAAAAAAAAATTCTCTCAAGGCCATAGAATGTCGTTTAATTAATAAACAAGTATAAAATAATATCACAATTTTAGGTTGTTACAAAAATTTAACTTTATAATATTTTTACGAACCCTTTCCTTCAAATATATAGTAGATTAGAGTAAATGAAAGGAAATATAATAGAAAAAAAAAACATAAATTTGGAGAAAATGGTTTCGGGTTTCTCTTTGAACAACTAATAACAAGAATAAGTGCTAAAATAATGTAGAATTTCAAAATTTGAAACTTGAAGATAATGTTCTCTTGAAAAATTAATGCTTTTCCAAAATTAAAATCCATCCAAGAAAAAGAATTGTTCGTTTGATCAACGAACGGTAACTGAATACTCAGATGTATTGAAAATGGTTCTAAATTAAAAAAACAATTTTAGTCAGATCTCTTTACAACATCTCATTCCTTACATTAAAATAGGCTGTCAAAATAATTGTTTCGAATACTTTTTGGTCAAGTATTTTCCCTTCTTTGGTCATTTTGGTTAATTTAGTTTTCAGAAATACGCTCTTGCAATCTTTCGTTTCGTTGAAATTGGTGATTATATATTGATCTTTATTCTAAATTTGTGTTGCTTTAAATAGAACGATTGTTATTTGTTGGAACGAAATCTTATCTCCATTCGTTGACGCTGAGTTTATTGTCAAAGTATTTGGACGAAACGAGAAAATAATGAATGAAAATTTACGACCGTCCGGCGGCGGGCTGAGCATAGTAGTTTCGTGGCAAAAAGTGATCGAAGTTCAGAATTATGCCTGCTGTAAATAAACCGAGGGAAAGATAGTAATATATTTGGTTAGCCCGGTACTAAAGGGGTTTTTACGAAGTGGTGCAACCTCGTAAAGGGTACTTAATAGCCTTTCGGTTTCGGATCCGTGTGTACATAAAAAAAAGGCCCGAAAGGGATATAACGGTAGCTAATTCAATAAAAACCGTTTCGAAACGTGTTTCCCTTCGGTTTGTCAAAACAATAAAAGAAATGAGACTTAATCGAGGAACGGGAAAACACGGATCGGAACCGATTCAACTTGCGAACAAGAAATTTGGCGTAATTGATTTAGAAAAAGAACCGGAGGAAAGCGTGACTCGACCGTTTTTAAAAGGTATGCATGAAAGGAAATTTGCAAGAAAATTCCGAGGGAATTTTCCGATTTCGCATTCCATTATTGAATTGACATTTTATCTTAATTTACTTGATTTAAAGACATTACTTGGACCGGAAAACGTTTAAAACGGCTTCTTCCCAACGAAGAAGGCAAACGATTATTTCATTGATGGTTGCCTTTATAACCGGATGTATAACACATTTAAACGGTGGTAAAGTAAAATAATATCCAAGACTTTTTTTTTAAACATTGCTCATTTTTAGTCAACGAACTAGAATCCATCCACAGCATTATCTTCGAAGTAACAATAGCACTTTTTAACCTATTCCTTTTTATTATTTACAACCAATATAATGTCTATACATATTTACTTATTGTTATACAGGTGTATATTAAATATAACTTAAAAATTATAATATATAGGGATACATCCTTGTAGACAATTTTATAATGAAAGTAAGTCTTATGAAGATTTGTATTTTCGTTTCGGTATACTTTTAACGAAGAACTTTTCGTCGTATTGAAAAGAATCTTTTTTTTTATTTGGTAACCAACCCGGGGAGGAAAAACCTTTTTATTACAAAAAAAAAAGTGCAACATTTTATCTCAAATGTAGGTGATTGCCAAATATTAATGAATGATTATTTTCAAAACGGATTCGTAGAAATCTAAAATGAATAAATACACAAAAAATGGACACAATTTTAATAAATTAATCGGCAACAGAAGATGAAAATGTGATTCGGATAAGCTTTTTTCGAAATTCGCTACATTTTTCACCAAAACTTTCCACAGCATGGGTGTTTTTTTATTTTGTAGAGCGATCACATAAAAACAATTTGACTGCCCAATTTTAAATAAAACAACAAAGAGCAAGAGAAAAAAATTGTAAAAAAATTTGCAATATTTTATGAAAAATTTAGGTCATTGCCAGCAACTAAGGAATGGTTGTTTAAAACGAAATCCTAGCTAAGAATTCGTAGAGCTAAGGAGAACAAAGCACACACACAAAAAAAAGATTTAATTTTGGTAAAGTGGCGTAAGAGATTCTTCACAAGTCAATACTCTGTTCGACAAAACTGATCACAATGAAACGATCCTTTTTTTGTCTTTTTTTTTGTAGAATTGTGTAGAGATTAGTGATCGTTAATCGATAATTATTCAGATATCGTGAGATGCGGTCTGGTGTGATGTAGGTTTTCAGAAAAACATTTTCTTTATCGTGCCAACGTTTCGATCTTTTATTGAGATCATCTTCAGGGCTCAAAGTGTTTGTCTTCTGTGTACTTGTACCGTTCTTGCGTGTCGTGTTGAGAGTGCCAGTAGTGCAGGTTTACTTTTTCTGAAACATACATCACACCAGACCGCATCTCACGATATCTGAATAATTTTGTAGAATAATAATAGCCGAATAAAATTCGCCTGCGATTTATAAAGAAGATACTCAGAATTGGAGAAATATTTTTTTTTATACAACGAAAAGGGTGTAAAATGTCACAAATTTACGAACGAATTTTAAAACGAATAATGTAAAAAAAAATTACTCAAAACTACAAATTTTTGGTACAGAATGAACCTCGCCCCGATTCCGAGCGTAAAGACTTCAGATAATGTGTTGAAAGTTGCGAATGAACTGTTATGGGCGTATTTTCCCTCGATGAACTTTAACCCACCTTTGCTTACGTTTTATTCTCTCGTCTTTTACATTCCCTTTCCAAAATTAAGTTGTATAAGCCTCTACTGCAAGCTGAATCTGTGTGTAACGATTTTAAAAAGTAAATTGACCGAAACAGGAAAAATTCTAGCAAGTAGCCTAGCATTCCTGTCGGTACACTGTTCTGCATATTGAAACGATCTTTTTGTAATTTTATAAATTTTATAAAGTATTAATACGAGTGTTTAAAGACATTTAAAAACAAAACACTCAAGAGCGCAGGAATAATTTATGCAGTTGGTAATTTTTAACATTTCATTATTTTTAAAGAAACTTTGCAGCAAATTTTAACTGTATTAAAACAAATAAAAGGAAAATGATTGGTTAAAATAAACCCCCAATGATTTTGAGAAAAATGGTATCGAAAATTGACAACTTTCATGCCCCTCATTAACTGCATGGTCTTGAAGTTCTGAATAATTACAGAATTTCTTAAATTTCCTACATAAACTGAATCTCCAGACTCTCTTGAAAATTTAACATTTATAGAGGTAGAAGTTGAGTTAACAAAATAAAACAGGGAAAACAGAATTGTTTATCTGAAAAACGGACGATACTTTACTCAAATATATTAAAATGTTGATAATTTTAAACTTCAAATTTAGTCAGCTATTACTGTTTTGAAAAACATGTTTCTTAACTTTCAACCATAGTATGTCAAAATAATAGTTTCAATTATTTCAGACCAACTAATTTCTCTTCTTCGGTCCTTTTGGTTCTTTTAGTTTTAAGGAATACTGAGTTGATATCTTTGATTGTTCAACTGGGAGGATCTACTATCAGATATATTTTTGCTAAATAAGAATTTGGATCAGTTGATTTATTTCCTGAATTAAAATGGCGAAAGAGTTCGTAGAGTTTTGTCATCAAATGCACACTTGGAGAATGGTGTATCATTAGATTGAACAATAGAAAATATTTTATCACAAAAAACAGGAAATGCTCTGAAAACAGAAATATTTCCTCTTTACTTTTCTGTCTATAATTTCAACGTCCTTTGGAAAAACGTGCACTTCCGTTAGCCGGGATTGAAATGTATCTAAACGGACAATTGGTGGTTTGGTGTTGAGGCCTGGGGGGGGGGGGCGACCGATTGGGCGGTTTGTTGTTACGGTCACAATATAACGGCTGTGGGCAAAATGTCTATTTCTACAACTGGTCCGGTACTATTGGGGTGGGATATTATTAATAGGTGGTGGGTAGGGGGCAGGGTAAATAAAATGGAGGATGATAGTTGTGCCCATCTGTTCCCCTTTGTGGGGTCGCACAGCTGCACTATTGTCATTATCCCTTCACAATATCCAGTTTTTTTTTCACCTCCGCCATCTTTTTCAACGTCTTGGTGCAGATCATAATTTTTATCAGCGTTTGTCTGCTGATCAATTCGACCTGAAAGGAAAAGGGGGAAAAAAACTAGGAAGATCTTGAACATCGGGGGTTTTAAGTAGGTAACATTTGACGTTTTTACAACGCTTCTTGTCCTATAGTCTTCACAACTGTCATTCTGTTCAGGTCCCTATTTAGCTCACCTTTATCCAACGTGCACGGTAGATAACAGCTGTTTTATATACTTATATTTGAAGCAAAGGAATGAAACCTATAAAACCGAAATAAATCAACATAAACAACAAATTCTCCGTCGTCCCTAACAGAATAGACGAAGGAAATTATCATTAATAAAAATGCATTCGGCTACTTATAGAGAAGGATTGTATGAGTACATGTTGAACAGGACATTGAAATACGGCCAATTGGTTGTTTTGAACCATTTTATTCTGTCTCCCTGTTCTCGGTGATTTGGTCAATCAGGCGCGTTTCGACGTCTCGCCGTCTTCAGTTGTGATCCGGAAATAAGGGATCTAAACTAGGCGTTCACTACCGAAGGCTTCAAGGGAAAATCGTTTTATTTACTAAAGCTGTAGTAGAAAACAACAATTAACTCGAATTTTCTGCGTAATCGCCTTATTTTTTATTTATTTATTTATTTTTTTTTTTTGTATTTCATGCATACAGTTTACCGGACTATTTTATGGTCGAGCTCGGATCTTTTCTGTTCCTAGTTGATTTGTGCGGTAAAATAGTTGCATACCGATTTTTCATTTAAAACGTAATTTTTATCTGAGAATATACGCAAGGGAAATGGCAAAAACCGCTGAAACAATTGATTCCGAACTTAAACTTCTTTTTTTTTAATACAACTTCTTTTTTAACAACTTTTAATATGTTGAATGGATTTTGAGAAAATGTATCGAAAGTTGAAAAAAAAAATTATTCTACTAAGCTTGTATTAACCAATAATTTTTAAATTTAAATTTGTAGCGTAGGGTTTTTAAAAATAATGAATCGTTAAATTTTCATTATTAATATTAAACGTTTATTATTGTTTTACAAAATGAAAAAAAATAGTTTCAATGCGATTTTTGGAAAAATTTTGGAGAAAAGTGTACCCAAAGATGAGAAAATAGAACTTTTTGGGAGAAGTGCTTTTCTGATTTTCCCGTGCCATTTTATATAAAATCCATTTGGTTTATTATAACTGATCGTATTCTCTTTTATTTGTTTTAATATCGTATAAATTTGTCTCAAAGTTTTTTTTTTAAATAGTTACTGTTAAAACGTTAAACTTTTCTTTATACAAATAAATCTATTCCTACGCTACTGAGATTTTTTTAAACCGCTTACTAATATTATACACTCGGTAAAACAATTTTTAAAAAAATAAGCGTTTCAATATGACGAAGCGTTTTGGGAGAAAAATTAACCGAAAGCCACACCAGAACACACGACGAGTCGTCTCACTTTCAAAAACCTATTTGGAGCTTCACTAAACCTCATAATCTCATGGAACAGTTTCATTCGATTCAATAAAAATCGTATTTAACCGCATAAAAAGAAAATGTTTAAAAACTGCGTTTTAGTTCACGAAAATTACCGTTCTTGACACGGGGAAAAAATGTAACAGAACGGTATCAGCAGGTCGGTCGTTAATAGTAGTTTCATTACGTGTAAGCTAAATGCGTTTGACAGTGGACAAAGCGAGAAAAAAACGAACCTAGATAATTACGAGAATCGGCCTGACAACAGTTCATCAACTCGGAGGCCACCCGGAATAATTTCAGAACACTTGACCACAGTCTTCCTCTACAACTCTTCTTTTCGTTGTCACACGTTTGAAAATTTCGTTAGCTATTTAATATTAAGTATTTATTATATTATTTAGAGAAAAAAAAAAGTTTACTAGAAAATAGATTGATACGCGCTGAGAACATTTGTTTTCTTTACACGAGAGAAAACTTCACGTTGAGAAAATAATGGATAACTAAAATAAAAATAGTTTTTCTTTCGAATTTAATTGTTGCCTGACAAGAAAATCGATTAAGAAGTACACAAATACATCGAGAAATCGATCAAAAATTCATTCGGTTTTTTGAATTTTTTTTTTTTACTAAGAAGAAAATCAAGTGCTGATCAACTGAATAAGACGATAGTCACTTTTGCCGAGCTTTCGTAGATTTATTTTCTACTTCCTCAAGGCCATTATTTGAGTCTCCGGCTAAAATGACTGTTGTCTCATTCAGTTGACCAGCACCGGAATTTCTTCTTATCTCTGATCTGTGGTCGATCCTGTCATTCAAATTTTTTTTTTTTCTTTCACTCATATCTTCTTTATATTGATTTATTTTCTACTACGTTGAACTTCGCTTGCCTTTTAAGATTTGCATCATTATGATTAAATTAAGCTTGTGAAAGTTAAAATACTTATAAACTTGTAATATCTTATAAAAAGATTACGGCGTGTAGTTGTTACTGTTATCATTTGATTGGTGAGAGACGATTGTATCTTAATATGTTTACCCCCCCCCCTGTTAACATAGATAAATTATATCAATTTTTTGAGAAAAAAAATGATACGAGATACACGCTTAATTGATTTTTATGATTGTTGTAATCGAAGGATCAATCGTTCTTCTTACACAAATCACCACTAGAAATTTATCATTCTTAATTGCTGGAAGATAGCATGAACTTGAACCCAGCACATTAGTTAATATTTTATCGAGTCGGACGAAACGGTTTCTGGAACGTTCGAATTATCGTTGACCAGATAAAGGAACGACTTGGAAAACCGAAAAATGTTTACTAATATAATCTTGTACATGAACTGCCTTGGTATAGTTGAATTTTTAGAATGTAAAAATGAATAGACTAGGAAGATGTATTCATGTTACACAGGCAAATGTTTCCACAAATGAAGCTGAGGGTGTCCGGACTGGACGCCAAAGCGAAGTACATACTTCTGCTGGATATCGTCGCCTCCGACGACTGCCGGTACAAATTCCATAACAGGTACTAGGTGATGCCAGGATGTTCAAAGAGAACGACCGATGTGCCCCCCGCCCTTCCCCATACCGACCACACTCACTAACAACTTATCGCAAGTTATTTTAGTTTCTTGTTTTTTTTTCTTCTTATAGGCGTATGTTTCCCGCCTACAAAGTGCGAGTAATGGGGCTTGACAAAAAGGCCAAATACATCCTCCTTATGGACATCGTGGCTGCCGACGACTGTCGCTATAAGTTCCATAACAGGTAGAACGACCTAAATACATATATGCCTTAACGCTTCGCTCGGTCTCCAGGCACGGATTCCATCAAAAAACCTTTCCATTTCCTTATAAATCCGTGACATCACGAGGCCGAGCGAATCCTTCATTTAAAAAACATTAAAAAGTCTCGTATCGAAGCATGTTGTGCATGACAATTATTTGGCCTTTTCGGAAGCCACATTCATAATCATTGTGTTTGTCTAAATTTAATTTTAACGCATGCCTTATATTTATTTTCGTGTGTTTGGCTTTAGAATATCCAGCTGAAAATTCACTGGCCTAAACCACTCACCTTACAACCCTCATCCTTTTCATTTAGTGGATTTGGTGCAGGAAATTGGCTTTAATTAGTATTAGCACTTAGAATAATATGCACTAATATTTTTTATAGAAATTTTAGACTATTCGATCTCTTCTCAAAAATGGGTAAAAATTAATAAACATTATGGTTATTAAATTCAATTTTATTTTCCTTTTCATGGAAATTTTCCCTCATCCGAATGTTTCCAAAACGTTAAAACCTCATAACCTTTCAATATCCTATATGTAGAGGTAATGTTCGGTGTGTAATGTACTGCGCCTTTTGAGACGTATTATATCCCTCGTCCTGTATTTGTACACCGATGAGTCCAGGTTACGTCGCGCGTACTCAAATACTTCCCCCTGATGGCAAATGTACCACAGTTTGTTAGTAGGTCTTTTGGTATCTCTTCCGCTTCTTTGCAGAATCAGAACGTGCTTAAATTTTACCAATTTTCTTCAGACGCCAATTAAGTCTGCAGTGGTTTTTCATGGAACCTGTTACGAAATGTTTTCCTGCTTCCTTTGATACATCCTCACTAGAACGTTCTCATTACACCATCGCATTGTCAACATCATATTGCGCTTTTGAGCAAATGAAGTATGTACGACAAGAAGTGAAACAAGTCTTCGATCAGGGCTCACTGAGCTACTCTGGAAGCTAAAGAGAGTTTTAACTTTTACCTACTACCTAAAATCCTACCTAACCTGATCCTTTCTACTCGTAAATGGCCTCTCTATCAGCCGACTATCGCACAGTTGCAAGGGTACTTCAATTACCTACTCACAGTAAACATCGATGATATCACCATCCTTTCCTCTCGATTAGAAACATGCAAACCTATGTCACATTGGACAATGGTTGAAGCGGTGGAAGAAGGCAATAAACAAATAAAACTGCGAATATTTCACCCTTTGGAGATTAGCCGTTGCTCTCTCATGTACTACAATAATATACCTTGACCGCCAGCTATGTTGGGCTATAGATTGACACACGACTTACATGGAACCAACACGCAAGACTTAAAAGAAAAGAACTAAACAAACTTAAGTAACCATCCCCGACGTTTGAAGTGTCACTGTCTTCTTTTATCTTATTTACGTATATATTTTATATTTTTTGTTTGGCGTTCTAAAACGTTATAAAATTTTCTTAAGCGCAACAGATAGAAATTAATTGATTTATAAAATAAAAAAAAAGAAAAATCCGTTTCAACTTATTGAACTGCTAGTCCACACGGCCGTGGGGTCGATTCACAACGATCTCTATTAAAATTTTCTTTCGCGCACACTTACCATCAAAAAATAACCAAATTAACAGCAAAATAAATAAAAATGTCTCGTCTAATTATAAAAAGATAAGGGGAAAAAAATAACATTACATAATTTTACGTTATTCCAAAAGCGAATAATATAATCAATTTTTTGTTTATATTGTACTCTTGTTTGTTAATCGTGTCCCCGATCTACTCACATTCATATTTTTATTTTTCAATTTTTCTCCATAAATTTTTTCTTATCAATTAGAGAAAAATGTTTCTTAAATAATCTAAATGAGGCGGCCAAACCCTGTTTTGCACTAGATACGACTTATGTAACCAAAATTGCTAGCTATAAAGTTTTACAACCCGTCAATTATGTTAACATTAATGAATTTTATTTAAATTATAGACAGATAAAAATCCGTTAATTAGTTTAGGTATTTAAATCTCTTACAAATTTGTAAATGTTTATTGATCGAGTCTCCCACGTGGAAAATTGCGACATGGCGTTTTTTGATTAATGAATTTTATAAAAACAGGGCGGATATTTCTATATCAGAATACGGAAATTTTCTCCTGACCCAACAATCCTGTCAATTCTTGAACTAGCAGGAAATTAAACTAAACAAGAACAAACCTTCTCTCCCATCTAGTCAAATAAAATCCTTCCTACTGCAAACAGGCGTTAAATTCAGGAGACTTAAGATACCAGAGATGATGATATTGATGCTAGGAAGTGGGGTTTTATTCCCCCAATACTGCAGCTACTACTCCTGGCCCATTGTACTTTTCTAGTTCCTTAGTTCAATGTCATCGATTCATTGCTCATCATAGGTTTTCATTATCGATGGGTTTATTCAAGAATGAAACCTTACCTTTCAAGACCAGTTGGCAAAAGACTAATTTACAATAGTTTGTTAAAACCTTGACCTACCGGCAGGGACTTTTGTCTTCTAGCATTCTAACGTACAACGAATCCAAAATGCAAAGAAAAAATCCCAAATGCTTCTACGTACCCAATCTCACCATCCACAGCGGCTTTACACCATAACATCCACATATGGCAAATATGACAATTTCATTCCCAGTCAACATCACTCATCCATCAGTCGCAGAATATACTAAAAACCTTCAAATAGGATATATCATGGATAATAGGAAATAGTTGTAATATTCAGTCAATTTTAAAAAGTGGGCATTTATGTTGATGATTTTCTTCTTTTGTTCAAAGGCATTTTTTTTTTTTTTTTTTTTTTAATCCGGGATAATTTAAAATTTTACCCTTTGGTAAAGTGTTACGTCACTTCCTTACCTTCCTGTACATACGGGAATGATAATCAATTACGGTTGCGATGTAAATCGGTTATCTAGGAAGTTCCAAGTCGTAAAAATCGTCTTTTCTAAAAACCTCGGGCGTACTTCTCAATAAAAGTTCCATCGTGATCCATGATCGGCAGAATTGTTAATAAAATCATGCTTGAGACGTGTGTTTATGTGTCGCCTTTTATAAAGTCGGGGTGTTAAAAGTGTTGAAGGTATAACGAGCGGCTTGGAAAGGTTGAAACGTTCTTCCTTTTTATTTTAATTCTCGTAAAGCGGCACTGTTTAAGTGTCAACCTATTCGCAGTATTTTGTCGTCTTTATTATCCCTTTCTGTTATAACGGAGACGGTTCATTCGTTGCACTGAAAATCATGCTTTTTATGAAAACTGAAGCCTCACACTAAACTCCATAATAACCGTCAAAATTAAGTATAAAATGTATTTTTCCCCTTTTTTTTTTATTTTTGCAATTCGTTACAATCTCGCCTTGGCACTAAAAAAAAAACTTCAATTTAAAAGGAGGCGTTAAGCCTCTTAGAAAACTTACATTTTATTATGGAAAAACAATATACATACAAGTTTGAAGTTGATTATACTTGAAAGTTCATTATTTCGCGAAAAAATTGCACTTTTCAGACGTCGTGGCAAACATTTTTTAATGGGATTACATTTAGTATTTTAAGTACTTTCAACTTTAAGGTTAGCCCGAGTGCCAAGGATAATACTATGCCTTAGAATTTTTCGAGTTAATGTTCGTCACATCTCACGTTATTTTATTGAGTTTGTCCAACCAAATGTGTAAAAATATTTAAAAAGTATATATCAAACTAGACAAAAGCAATTATGTCAATATACAAAATGATAAGAATTTGATGTATGATTGTGTTGTACAATTCGTCCTTTCTCTAAAACCCGTTCACACGACAATTTCAAGCCGATAAATACGTTCACTCTCATCCGGTACACCAGGGGATACAAAACTATCAGTTTCATATGCAATAAAACAACCTTGTTTTCTCTAAAACCAAATTGTGCTAAATCACAATGCTCATATCGGGTTGCATACACGCTCTCTATATGGAGACAAGGAGCCCTTCAACTAGTAGGGGGTCGAGCAACCACCCTCTATATGATGAATACAAATTGAGGGTTGATAAGGTACATAATATTCCGCCATCGGCCCTGCCATCCTTTACATTCACTCTTATAAATACAATAACTGTCACTACATCAAAAAATAAACAGAAAAGGAGCTATTTACTAAGTTGGAATTGTAAAACACCTGCAGTACTCCGGAAAACAAAACCAATTTTATTCGTGAATGTTTGATTTTATCGTACTCCCGATGCGGGTATTGTTGTTTGTTCTTAGCTAAGAGGCGAAAGCCAGATGGAGCAAAGCCTGAAGAGTTCCGAGGGTGTGTAGGACCGTCAAAAATCATTATCACCTGTATGCGTTGTTGCGTTGTACTGATGAAAAATTATACCTTTTCTGTTGACGAGAGCAGCTTGTTTCTGGGCCAGGGCAAGAGACACTTGCAGTTCACTTTAGCAGATTTCTGCGAGGATACGTGTACCAGGTGGCAAGAATGCACCTCTGTTTCACCAAACACAAATCATGTCCTTTCTTTTTGTTAGAACATTTAGGTTTTGCGTCAACGGGACAGGCTCATTTATTGACAGCCAATGGACCTCCTGGTGTTACTGTACAGGATTTTTCGTCGCTTGTTTCTTTCCACAAAAACATCTTTTATTTGTGACGTGAAAGCAATAGAATGCAAATGTTTAAAAACGCTCGTTACCATCGACCAACTTAAGAAGTATCCATTTGTTCATCATCCACGTCTTCCCAAGTCTTATCTGGCAAGCCTCTGACTTATTTGACTTGAATCAAGTTCGATAGCTTCCCTCAATCCGTCCTCATTCAAAATTACCAGACCGTGGTTCATCCTCAATCCCCTTATTCCCAGAAGCAAACTTTTTGAACTACTCACTCACATGACTCATCACTGAATTTAGTCCAAATTTTACAAGCTCGGCAACCCTGGTACCAAGCTTAATTCCATTCAATACACACGAATTATAGGCGTTGAAAACATGAAAAAACACTATTTTAACACTTAGAGTGAACTTATCAAAACACTTTCGCTTATTGAACTGTTCGCGAAAATAATGATATTGAAACAGTAACAGTTTTCTGGCTATCTGGTACTCTATAACTACTGGAAACTCCATAAAATAGTGAAGCCTGAAATAATTAAAAATTATATCACCAAAGATTAAACAATTGCATATTTGTTTGCCGTTTAAATTGATAGATTATTTTTTATTATAAATTTAAAAAAGTTGTTTTTATGTTGTCATATAAAAAAAACTGGCATAATATTTTTATAATTTTTTATGCAATTTTTCACTGTAGAATTTTTGAAGGTTGGTTAAAAAAAAAGTCGATCCTTTCATGTCGTCCAAAGCTTGTAGAAGGTGATCGAGAACAGATGATTGAGCCAGGACGATAACGTCAGCTCCGAGTCGAAGAGGACGGGCCTTGTTTTAACGTATATTTTTTTTGTTAACCCCATTTTGAGAAGAGATACGAAATGTCAAACGGGACGTTATCCGTAATATGTTGTCACTGATATATCGTTCCCTTCTGTTTTGTTTTTTTGTTCCACGTCGGCAGTAGGTGGATGGTGGCCGGTAAAGCGGACCCAGAAATGCCCAAAAGGATGTACATCCATCCCGATTCGCCGTCGACGGGGGAGCAGTGGATGCAGAAAGTCGTCTCGTTCCACAAGCTGAAGCTGACCAACAACATCTCGGACAAACACGGATTCGTGAGTATTTAATTTCCTTCCACAGTTTATTCTGAATCGTTTAGTCACAAAATGTTAATTTTACATTCTCATGTAGATCCCGTCCCTCACTCAATCTCACTCCCTGCCCTGACAAACGAAAATTACTTCGAATTAATTCAGAGCGACCACGCCTACACCACAGCGACTCAGCGACTTTTAAATACCCACCCATTGTTTAACACCCACTTTGTATGGATTTTAAGTCAACTATTTACATCTACAAGGATTTGACACCTCGTCTATTGTACATTGTGAATTGCAATTTTTGATCCCTCGATCACTCATGATCGTTCGTATTACATCTTTCCCAAGAAACAGTTTATCTCCGGCTGTACCACATGACAAAAATAAACGCGTAAAACGGCGGCCCTTCTTTCCAGATAATATCGAGTAAAACGGGATGAGAAGCGGAACGAGTTTATTAGGACAAAATCGATTCCAGATGTCTTACCAATTCTAGAAGTTAGCCGCTTGTCTAACTGGTTTTCGAGGCCTGTCCTCTAAGTTTGAACTGTTTAATCGACAACATCCAAAAACGGAATGTGTTTGACTTAAGAATAACCGCAATATTTGTATAAATTTATACATCAATGTTCAACACAAAAGAATCAAATCTTTGTTCTTTTTTAAATACAGTTTTAAAACGATCGCTTGAATCTGATGACAGGATATTTATTTGCTCTTTATACACCACAAATTTTATTTTTCCATCCCTATCATGTTTCAGGCTTTTATCGTTTTAATTATTGTCTAATGATATGTTATTACCTCGAGGATTATCGAGTACTCTGGGGTACTGGGAACGAAAGAGTATATGTAACTTATTAGCGTGATTGACAGGGGTTATCCCAAATACCCCAAAGAATGTCGAAAACTCTCGGGTGTTTTGAATGTAATTTATTAGCGTGAATGAAGAGGGCTTATCCTCAAATACACCCACAAATATCAAGTACTCTCTGGTAGTATGAATTAGTGAATATAATTTATTCTTCTATTTTCCTAGGAACCTCAAGTATTCCGAGGTTGTGCTAATCACAAATGTTTCATTTTTTCGGCGTATTTGTGTTATTTTAACCACAATAAAGCAATGCGAGTCGGTTACAATTATATCATATGTCTTGACTGGAGAAACAGAAAAAAATCACCAATATATTTTGCCGGCCGGGAAACCAACAAAAAATGTTCAGAAATGCAAAAACGGAAATTAAATTTTCAATATTTTCACATGATAAAATATTGAAGTGTCCACCATTTTTAATTTCTATTAATTCCAGATAAATAATGTACAAAAACTGCCAACTTCCCTTTAAGGAAACCTTCCGTGATATAATATTTCAAAAGGGGGAGGATTTTTTTAAATCCTCAGCGAGTGCAAACACTAAACGTTATAAACAGGGGGATATGGCCGAAATTCGTTTTGAGGCGTCTTAATTTCTTTTCCCTTCCCCGGATATCCGTTTCATTCGGCAATAACCTGAGATCGGGTAGGGAATTTTTTTTTAATGCCTCACCAAGAGGGAGTGAGTTTTTAGACCGCCTGGTCTGGTGGGTTTTGGAAGTGTAGGTAAATATTAGTAATGGGATGTCTAATACAAACATTAGTTATTAACCTTTATGTTGGCGGAGTAAACCTCACCCTCACGCTTTAGATTTGTTTATCATTATACCCCTAACCTTTGGAATCGTAGTGAAAGGGGCTTTCAACGGTCGGGAATCATGAACGACCCCCTGTAACTTTTTAAATCCGGTGCTACTTTGTTTTCCTCTGTTAAAATACAGGGTTGATTTAAAATGTAAAATCCGTTTTGCTCGCTATGGCCCAATGTTATCTTAGAGCAAGAGGAACGTTACTAATTTCGTTAAAATTTTAGGTGGAAGCACGTTTAGTGATAAGAGGTTGCTTTGGCGCTAAATAAATCAGTGTTGCCAACACACGGGGAGAAACGGAGTAGGAACAACACTGCGCCCACCCTAAATTCACGGGATGTCCTTCTAACCTTAAACAAAATTGACACAACTGTTAGCAAGAAAGGGTTAATTTTGTATACTGAGAAAAATACACTAATGGACCAACTATAGTGAATAAAATAACATTTAATTAAAATAATAAATCTACATGGTCGAATATATCCTATTTTTCTATTAAATGTTTAAATAAATAGAAGATGAAATTCTTGTACGGTTAAAAGGTGATAAAAATGAAAGATGAGAGAGCAGGATCAGCAAAGTCATCAGCAGGCTTTCATAAAATTTGTAAGTGTCTTTTAAAGAGGTTTATAAAACGTCGGCAGTGCATTGATTCAATGAACGATTAACCGTCCGACGGTGAGCCCTAGGTGTAGACATAATAAAGTAAGTGGTTGGTACAGTCCGTCTGGGGAAAAAAAATAAATAAAACGAGATAAACAGGACTTTGAGAGTCGGTCCGGTTGTAAGAGCAGGATGGAAACGGTAGCATTCGAGACACAAAATGCCGTCTGTTTCTAATCCTGAAAATAAAAAATTCCGAGGCGAATTTTACAGCAACAATTCAAGAATTTTGTATTAGGTGTTTATCTGAGGGGAACGAGACAGACCTACCTGGAACTTGTTTTAAGACCACCACAAGTTTGTTTACAACTCCTCGGCTTTTTTTTCCCTTCCTCCGCGTTCCTTCCCATTAGCCTCCGCGAGGCAATAAAAGATATTTTTTCAATATTACCTCTTCCTTAACGTCCTTCTGAATACCGATCGGGAATAAGTTCCACTATTCACCGGCGCCCCCCGGGCCCTTTTTAATAAAACCGACATCGTCCCGGACCGTCTAAACGAGGCAGCGGGGAAAACAAACAAATCAATAAAGTTAAAACTTCGGGCCGTTTTCCTCCTTTTCGTATCTGGTCGAAATCACTTTTGATTAAACTTCTTGACGAAAATTGTACCACAGTTCGTAACATTTCTCATATAACTCCAAATATCAACATAGTTTCGTGCCCAGTTGAAGGAACTTTACTCTCGGGATATATTATTTATTATACTGTAATTGCTTTATAGCCCAGGGTCTTGCAACAGATCGGAATTTGTTAGACGGTGCAGAGGTCCATCATTCGCCACACACCTTCACTTTAAATTACAATACAACTTAAACTACAAAATTACCATAAATAAATCACGAACAAACGCGCTTTAAACTCTGAAAAGATCATACTTTATCGTGAAATTTGGTCGGTTTATCCTCACCGGTTTGGATGTTCTCACTTTAAAACCGACTACCGACGACTACGGGTATAAATCCTTTCCTGACTATTTATTAAATATTAGTTTTATTATTTTACTAACTACCTTTTTACTCTCTTTATGGAGGCAAGGAATGACTTCAATTAATTGGATCTCATCGACCAACCTTTCTCTACATGCCTGACACAAATCTAATTAAGGGTCTATCGTTTTCTTAATGTTCCACCATAGGCACAGTACAAATATACGCTAATAAACACATTCACTATCAAGATATTCAAAAGGGAACCTAAAATATCTATCAGTACTACATACAATAAAACAGTCGTGTTTCGCAAAAGGAGACCCAAAGAGTACTGCGCTCGAGTACTGCACGATCTTTATGTGGAGCGAAGAAATGGCTTCATTTATGTGGGAGTCATGGAGTATATTTTCTCTCAGGTCTTCATTGAGCGGCTTCTTCGCATACGAGCTGTCCTGGGTGGTTGACAACAAGGATAACCTGAAGTGCTGACATCTACTTACGACCCATCTACAATAAGATTTCATCGCTTGAAAGTAAAAAAACAATTCCTCCAACTCCAAAATGCTGTTGCTTAAAATGTTGTGCAAATTTGACTGCAAATGAGTTTCCTTTCTAAGTAGCTCTCTCTCCATACTGATTGAAAATGGGTTGATCCCTACTTTATTTATGGAATGTTTTTTCCCGTACCTGAATTTTCTTGAGCAGAATACTCGATAGGTTTCAAGCAGTTGGTTTAAAGGCCCAGCCTGGAATCGACTGCGATTAAAATCTAACTGACAAATGACTGATTACACTACCAAGGTTGGAAGGTTCCTACGTTCTAACACACCTTGGTCTGTCAGTCGCGAAGGACAGTGTATCTCTGGGATTTCTATCAGGACTCAAGGGACAATGGCGGACAATAAAACTAGGCGAATCATTTCGCAGAATCATTGCAAATTTTTAACACATTATCTACACATGAAACTATCCAATAAGGGGGTATAGAGGACAGTTAGAGATACAGACTGTCCATAAAAAATCTCTGTATAGGACAGATTGTTTTCTTATGCAGCATAAGATATCCGAATGTTAAAACGTCCTCTACTTATGTTTGCACGAATTCGTTAACTTCTACTCAATTTAAATCCACATTTCCCAATGATAACATGGCCCCGACCCGCCAAAACATGACTTTAAAAGACAGAACGGGCTAGCTAGAAAAAGCTTAGAAGAACTTGGTAAGAATTTTGTTTAAAAGATCGTGAAGGCTCATGTAGTATCTATGCATCTATTCATGAAAGAGAGTAAAAGTACTTACTGCCCGTTAGGAAGAGGATGGTTTTATGGTTTTATAATAATGAATAATTTGTTTTGCAGTCCATTTTTGTTGCCGCTTTGGGTGTACGTGTGCTCGCTTTGTTCAAGAGCCCCCCGAGGTTCTGCTTCAAAATTCATCCGAGATGGAGGGAAAAAAAATCAGAAAAATTTTCCGCCTGCTTATTTTCAATGGGGGAATAATCGAACCGTCCTTTTAGGTATAATGGCTGTTTTGGGTGTAACATATATCTGTGGGAGCCGCAGGTAGCTCCCCTCCGGGTGAAGAAGATGCGTTTAATCCCTCTCCGGCTCACCCATCTGCCATAAAACCAGGTGGTGTTTACAAGAGAGATATATACCACTCAACTTCAAAAGGGACTCGGGAGTATTATTTTAACACGGACAATCTGTAGATAAGCTTCCCCTCTCTGACCCACGCTTTTCCTAATGTCGGCAGCGAGGCCGTATCATATCCTATGCATTAATATCTCAATTGGGATTACCACAACATAAAACGGGCCAACCCCCTTCCCACAGCTATCCCTTTATAGCACCAGAAAATTAAGTTATTCCGTGGGGGCTGCCTTTATGCAGCGTATGTGTCCCTAACCGCATTTCTTATTTGCTCATTTAATTACTGACCACCCTTTGAACTCGACTTTTTTTTTGTGACCATCATCCATTTGTCAATCATTACCGATAATTTCTGCTTTAGATTTTCTCCAGTTGATGGCTTAACTAATAAATAAGTCCAATCGGATCAATGAAATAAATAAATGACCAAATAATGATCGTCTTTTATGATTAATAGTGCGTAAAAACAGCTGTAATAAATCATCATCTTGTAGACACTAGACACTCACAGGTGGTGTTCCTAAACGCTCTCTATAAGGAGCCAAAATATATCTTTCAATTTTGTGATAAACCCGAGCAACTTTTTTTTTACATATGGGACACAAATTTAATGAGTGTCTATGGTATACTGAATATTCCACCAACGGCCATCTTACACTACAAACCACGCTAATAAATACATTTACTCTCAATATAAGGAAAACCACTATCAGCACTATATACAATAAAACAGCCCTGTTTCCCTCCAAAAATCGGGACAGGTGGCCCTGCAGACTTGTACAGCCCTTTCAGCTACATATTCACGATAATAAATATGCACTCAACACACGCGAAAATTATCGTTTCTAAACAGTACAGATTTTAATCAGGGTTTAAAGTATTTAAAAAACATGAAAAATGGAAGTAGCAAAGATTAGCCTTTTCAAGTTCAATGATCATGTCGGGTTGCATGCTTATTCTCTCTTTCTGTAGCCAATGAACTTCAATTAACTGGGACCTTTCTCTACATGATCTATGCTTGCTTAATATTCGAACATCGGCTCTCTCACGCTACACATTCAAGCTGATAAATACATTCACTCTCAAGATATTCAAAAGGGAACTGAAAACAACTGTCAGTACTACATACACCAAAACAGCATCGGAGCAAACCGCTGAGCTCACACGATCTTCATATCATTCCAACCCTCTCCCTGCATGGAACCGATGAATGATTTCAATTAAGCGGGACAAATCGAGTCCACATGCACAAATGCAATTCAGGATTTATGCGGTACTTTATTTTCCACCATCGGCCCTTTCACGCCCCAAACTCGCGCTAATAAATTCACTCTCAATATACACGAATGAAGCTAAAAAATTCCTTCAGTTTTAATCTAAACCTAAGTTTTAAATTTGATTCAAAATTCTAGTTGATTTGATTGACCTGTATGAAACCTTTCTTTCATACCTCCAGGAATTTGCTCGATTTTATTTAGCCTTGCACTCTTGCTGATTTAGGTACTTAATTTTGTTTACTTTACCTTGGTCGGTTAAACTATATTTATATTTTTAAATTAAAGTTGATTTAAGGGGAAATAGGAAAATAAGGAAGGTTTTAAGATTGTATAAACAGAGAAAAACAATACATTGGAATGGTCAGTAGACAAAAAGAAGCTCCTGGCCTGAAAGACGCCTTTGCCGTAGGAGATAAGTAGTTTACCCCCGGTGCCTTCATCGGTTATTATTTACAAATATTTAATTTGTACCTGGTCGAGAGCGGAGGTCGAGTGCTCAGAAGGAGAAAGGTAGGCAAACAAGACTCTCCTCCTGGCTTAGTAAGCTAAAAGCTCCTGGCGCCTCCTTATCTCCATGACCTACCGCACCTTTTCAAACGTGCCGCAGACAATGGATTAAACCAGTTCGACAATTGTCCATTGCCTCCGCTACCGGACGCACTTCATCTGTTTTCCGACGGGATTTTCCAGTTGTTGAGGGTTCAATCGGAAAAACGGCTTTTGTCAAATTGACAGATGATTTGGAGAGGTTTTAGCAAAAAATCTTTCGTCGAGTATAAACATTTTTATTGTGTAGGTAACAAATGATCTATGGCATTCAGGTAGACATAAAAACAATATTTTATATAGATCAATAAATTATATATTATAAAGTTATCTTGACAGCCCGAGAGGATAAGTTTTTCTATAATTAACAGAAAAATTAAGGGTGTGACAAATTTTATAAAATCTGGTTTCAGGGAAACAATTTTAAAATTTTAATATGTAAACCCTCTGTGACTTTTCATTATTAAAAAAATATTTTCACTGAAAGTAGGTTGAACTATTGTTTTAAACTGTTTACTGCTTGCCAAATGTTGAAAATCACAAAAATTGTGTTAATTTCGAAAAAAAAAATGGATTGATCAACAAAAAATGTTTTCCATGGTTTTCTTCCACCGTTTGCCTATAAACCATACCTAGTAGGAGAATTTTGCTCTTTGCAAATAAAAGAACATTTGTCTGATCGACCAAATTAATTCTTTCAATTATTCTTTTTATGTAAGGTCTTGGTTGGGAGGAAAAAATTTGTGAAACGAGCGGGATTCGAACCCGAGTGGAGTAAAGATAGCTCAAGTTGTTCTAGCAGCTGCGTATCAAGCCGAAGGTCGTGGGTTCGAATCCCGATCGTGACACTGACTTTTTTTATCTCACCAAGCCATAACATTAAAAGAATAATCAATTGAAATAAATTAGAAAATATATAAAATACAACATTTCACAGGTTTTTGTTGATTTCGTTCTTATTTTTGTCAGTTATGTCGGCTTGGTGAATTGAGGTAAAATCCAAATAATTACGTATTTTTCAATTCGATATTGGAAATTTTAGCAAGAAAAATATCCATCCGTATTTTTTCTCACTTATAATAGCCTTAAATTTTAATATTATTAACATAGCCTTAAAGCCAAAAAAAATATGCTCCTTTTTAAAAGATACAACAACTGTGAATTTGGATTTAATATAGAAGAGCATTCAACCTAAAAACGGGATTTTCCTTTTTAAAAAAGTCAAATTTAATACTTTTTAATATAGGTTGGAACGGAAAATATCCAGCAGTCCACCGGCTGTATTAATGTTTAATTCCGATAAAATCCAGAGGAGTTAAGCATTTTTAAATAGCACACTGGGTTTCGTCGAGAAAAAATTATTCTACCCAATTTTTCTCACTTAAGTGTCATAAAATTTAAAATCTTTTTTTACATAACCTGGAATAAAAACTATTCTACTTCCCACTGGCTATAATATAGTTCTGTTTCGATAAAATATCAGAGGAGATACAAATTAGTTTTTGAGGGAACGCAGAACATCTGATTAAACAATGCATCTGATTCGATCAATTTTTTGTTTGAGATGAAGGTCAAATTGTTGTTTGGGGATGGTCAGCCAAAAATTGGCCCTTGTTGGTTATATTATTATTTATAATTAATTTAAAATGTTTTGGGACAAGTTTAGATTGACTATCTAGTCCCATTTGTTATTTTGCTGAGTTGTTTTTTAATTCGGGCGAAACCAACTTGCCCACAATGTTAATGCCCAGCAACTAAGAGGAAAAGCAAAAGGTAGAAAGAGAAAGAGAGGAAAACATTTTTTTTTTTTTTTTTGTAAAGGTGAGTTTGGTCGGTGAGATGTAAAAGCCTCTTTGCACCGACAAAAGACGTTTGGATCGAATCCATGGGGGCTTAAAGTCGGGGATGGGAGACCCCGAGCAAAACCGATGATTCACACCGATTTATCATGTTTGAACCAAATTTAGTCGGCTAAATCTGAGGTTGGCACAAACGAGGTGGGATTTCGGCGCGTAAAAATGTCCCTTGTCGCCGTCAACGCGGGTAAAATCGCTCTTAATAACGCCGGAAGCAATTACCGTTATCTAACATTTATTACGAACCTGAATCGCCAGGCCCGCAGTTTAATGACTTACGTGTGAGTATTCATCGCGAATTCTGTCAAGGCCTGGTAAGCCGACAATACAAGGCTTATTGTTAGCCAGAAATTAACATAATTAGGCCAATAATGGATATAGATCCAAGGACCTTGATTAAAATCTTGCACCACTTGACAACAACAAAAGCACTTTTACTCACAAACGGAAAAAATCTGTTTTGAACAGAACTTTAGTGAAATCCATACATTTTTATTGATTATGATTGAAAAAAAAAAAACACCGTTTATAAGGACCACTTACATCTAATTTCACATTGAATCCATTTTTCGGACACAAGGATTGATTGTTTTAAGTGCAATTCTGTACATATATGAATCGACAGCTTTGTATTTTTGGCGGGACGGGGTCAGACGACGAAGTCATATCGGGTGGCATACACGCTCCCTATACGGAGCCGAGGTTCCTTCGACTATGAGGAGTACATAAAACTAGTCATCTACCAACTGCGAATACTAAAAAAATAGTCCTGTTTCCTCCAAAAAATGATCAGGTCACTCAAAGGCTCATAATCCTCATATCAGTTCCTCTCACCCCAAAGAAGCCACGGACTTATTTATTTACTTTCGTTTTGTTGTGTAATTGTAAAGAAACACTCATGGTAAAAAAATAGGCTTATTTTTAATAAAAGAGGGTAGGGACCGTTTTTGGACGAACAGATTTTTCCTATTTATTTTTGTTCAGCCTGTATACTGTACACGGTGAATTTAAATGTTGATAAACATCACTTTTTCAGCACACTCGGCCCTTCCCTTTTTAACCGTCAAACCCCCAAATTTTACCGGATTTCAGTAATGTTTTAAGACGATTTATTGGCTCAAAGGGAGGCTTTAAAATCATTTTTCGATACCACTTTATTCCAAAATCTATTTATTTTATTATGTCGACTCATTTAATGTTTCATTCATCTTAGTATACTTCGAAATCTTAGCTAAGGGTTTTTAAAAAATAGTTGATAGTTAATTTTCCAACAAGAGCGTAAAACTGTGACAAAATTTTACGCTTTCTCAATAACTCAACAAGAACATTTAATTTTTTGACTCCCTGAGTGTTTTGTTTTTATATTGTTCGCCTGCTATTGCTCTATAACCAGCAATGTTTCATCAAGGGTTCGAAGTGTGCCGAAATCTGAAAAAATACAACTTTCCAGGAGAATCGATTTTCTGAGCTCGAATCTTTCCCTTGCTGACTGATTTACTCCATAAAAATTTTACACACCAATTTGTATTCGAGGAGGGACTGGATAGACGATAAAACTTACTTTTTACAAAAGAATATAAATAAAAGACGCTTTATTCCCAACTTTAAAGCTCAGAATCTCATAGGAACACCTTCATTATGTGCAATAAAAGTTAAAGTTTAAGTTATAAAAAATAAATTTGAAAAGAGAAGGTGTGAATGAACTGAAGACAGTACTATGTGTTTATATGGAGGATTTTTTTTTCTTTTTGAAATTTTATTTAACTTGTGACGAAAAGTCCTTAGGTACAATCGTCAAATGAGACAGGGACGTGGTACTGATGATCCGCCTGGACGCGCACCAAAGATCTTTCCTTAAAAAAAGACAAATCGTCACAGTCTGGTGGTCGATGGTTGTCATCCATTATTCCGTTTTACCGCAGCGTGAGATTTCCTTATGGCCAACTGGAAATACTACAAAATGACACAGAAACACCAGCAGTAAAATGTTAATGATACTACGCAAAAACCTAGTTCAAAAGTGGTAATAAAATACTTATCAAAAAAATGTTGAGTATTTCTTATTTGGCAATACGTGAATAAATGTCGATTAATTTGACGTCCTGAATTAGGAGAAATTAGCTGTAAATCAACCACACGATATTTTTCAGAGGACGTTGAGCCAATTATAATTCAAATTATGTAAATTTAATGACAGATGTTGAATTAGAGACATTTCTTTTGACCCGGACCCCTATTAAAAGGGTTCATAGATAAACACACGAGCATTATATTCAACTAATAAGTCTAAATTTAATTAATAAAACCTAATTAAAACAAGCCAGAAATGTGCATAATTCATTAGGTGTTAAACTTTGAACTCGCCGATCCAGGATTCGAACAATAACTCCACTGATTATCCTTTATAATGAAAAAGGTTTCGTACTAATTACAGTTGTAAAAGACGGATTTATTAACAGTGACATATATCCTTTTGGGTCAAGTCTGAATAAATGCGTTTTAGATCAACGGCCGGGCGATTAAACCCACCCAAACGCCAAACGGAGAAAAGTCGCACTTAAAACTCGACGTACTTGAAAAGCTAGGATATTTAGTGTTATTATTCTTTATCATCAATTATAGGCGACGAGGGAATTATGAAAAAGAAAAGCCGGACAAATCCTCAATTAGAATAGGTCCTTGCTCCATAACTTGAAGCTTATACGTGGAGTTCTGATTGGGTACTTTCTGAGAAACGCGAACTAATTCATTATCAATGGTCGGAATTTTGAACAGTAAAAACTTATTTTAATTGATGTTCAGCTTATGTTTGTCGATCGGGACGTACAGAAGGAAGGAGAGACAAAAAAAAGCGAGAAGAGACAGAAGGCTGAAAACGTATGTCACTTATATCCACACGATGTGAGGCGACGGTGAAGAAGGGAAAACATATTTCAAAACTATGGGACGATAAAGAATAATGAGATGGCAAAGCTGTGCGATAATGAAGGAAAGCCGGTTTGAAAGCTATGCGATCATTAAAAGAACGGAGATTTGAAACCAGTGCGATGATGAAAAGCAATATCAGAATTAAAAGCAATGCGATCATTAAGATAAAGAAGATATCAAAGATAAAGAAAAAGGGGATTTCATAACGATCCTGTGATGAGAAAATGTAGTTTTGGTAGCTATCCGATAATGAAAACAACAGAAACAACAGCAAAACATAATTGAAAGCTATGCTATGATGAAGGAAAAGAGGATTTCATAAGATGTTATAATTAGAAAATACAGTTTTAGAAGCTATCCGATAATGAATAAAAGTTTACGAATCTGTGGGATCTTTAAATAAAAACGAGGTTGCAAACTTATGTGGTGATGAAGATAAAGCAGATTCCCAAGCCTTGCTACGATGAAGGAAAAACAGAATTGAAAGCTATGCTATGATGAAGGAAAAACAGAATTGAAAGCTATGCTATGATGATGGAAAAACAGAATTGAAAGCTATGCTATGATGATGGAAAAACAGAAGTGAAAGCTATGCTATGATAAAGGAAAGGTGGATTTCATAACGATGCTATAATGAGAAAATGCAGTTTTCGAAGCTATCCGATAATGAAAAAAAAGTTTACGAATCTGTGCAATGTTGAATAAAAACGAGGTTGCAAACTTATGTGATGATGAAGATAAAGCAGATTCCAAAGCTTTGCGACGGTGAAGAAAAAGTGGAATTGAAAGCTACGCTATCATTAACAAAAGGAGATTTGAAAGATATGCGATGACGAGCGATTTCGAGCTGTGCGATGATGATGGAGGAGGAGATTTCACGGGGGGATGGGATGATGAATATTTCTCAGCTACTCTACGACGAAGGGAAAGCAGAATTAAAAACGGATGAAGGAATGCCAGATTTAAATGCAATGCTATCGTTAAAAATGAATGAGATTCCGTTGCAATGCGACGTTGAAGAAAAAACAGTTTGCGTAGTTATGCGATCATGAAGGAAAAGCATATTTCATAGCTATGCGATGCTGAATAAGAAAGAAAACTAAAAAGTTGGTCAACTTCTCACGACAGACTTACAAATCGTATTTTTTTGGTCAAAAACACGAGCTCCAACGGTTGATATGACTTGGGCCGTAATTGAATTGTTTAAATAAAAGGACATAAAACGTTTCGATCAAGTTGAATTCAAAACTATATAAATCAAGACACACCAATATATATTGGCAAAATGAGTCCCTGGCATGCCGGTCCTAATGTATACACGGCATGAGATATTACTGAACTCTCCACACTTTCCAAATATTCACCCAAACCGAAACGACTGCAACTAGATCGTACACATAACGATTTTTCTCGTTATGACGAGAAGGATTTTATTAAAAAATTGAGTACACTTGAGACAAAAAATCATGGTTAAAAATTTTAAAAATATAATAATGGTTTCACATGTAAAACTGGAAAGTTATGCGAAACAGTCTGATAACTTGTTAAGCAACGAAAAATAGCCACTTTTTTTTCAAATAAGACAGTTAAAACATGCCTTTCTGATTTTTGTTCTTCCATGAAAAAAAATCAATATTGGATTTGATATGTAAATCTAACGTTGTTTTACAAGATAATTCATGTTAAAATATTTAGTTAGAGTAGTAACGATAAAATACGAATTTTTATTGTAGTTTTATTTATTTTATTCTTTTATTGTATATTGTACGACTTTGTATTTGGGGGTTGCTGTAAGAGAGTATTTCGCATATTCCGGTGATATGCTTAGTTTAAAATTTTGAATTTTGCTACACGAGAAAAGCCTCCTGGTGAAGGATATCATTTGGACTTTGGATTGTTTCAGAGCTTTCCTTTTATGCCACAAGGCGATTAGGTCAGCAAAGGTCGGGCCATGCGACTAAATGTCGAAGCGAGGAACCGCGAGCCCAATATGACGGAAAAGGATGTCATGGTTTTTTTTTCTCACCGGGATCGCCCGAGAGGCGAAGGTGTAATTGAATTTAACATCGAGGGAGTAGGGTGATAATAGGAAAGCCGATATAAGTGGGTGGGGCCTGGGCATATCGAGCAAGCGTAGGGGCTTGCGTACTCAGTACACCACACCCACTACCATCCACTGTACCTTCATTACACATTTACGCTAATTGTACCTCACACCTGACCCATGGGCAACTAGCACCCTCTCCTTTCATCCCTTTCATTCCACCGATGTCACATTCGGCCGCTTTCCACCTCCTGGAGTAAGTTTTAGGTTTTTGATCTGTATCTATTTGAAAACGTTTCGTGCAACCTTTTAACACCCTTTTGCCGTTTAATTACACCGTTTTACATTTGAGTACATCCGAGTAAGACCATTATCTTCGATTTTATGTCGGCCCGTTTTCAAGACTTTGTGAAAGACTTTTTTTTATTCCCGTCCTTTATTAAGATGTTCAGTTCGTTTGGGGCTTATCCAGGATGAGAACAATTTTCAATCATTAGTAATAGACGCAATAAACCGAACGGAACACAGCTCTTATAAAGTAACCAATTTGAACTGGTGATCTGACTAGTGGGAAAACAATGATGAAATCTATGAGGCCATTAATCATATAAAAAGCCGCTGGTTTGTAAATATAGTAAAGAATAAAAATTTAACTAAGCTAAGAAAATATTAAAAATACAATGCTTTCAGAACACCATCATCAATTCCAAATATTTTAAAATGTATGATGTTCAGGACAGCGGAAACAGTCCAAACATATTCGTTGGACATATCATAATGAGCCAGCTGTTCAAAGCAATACCTTGGGTACCAGGATAATGAAGAACCAGACAAAATGATCAGATTTGCAAGACCATATCGGCCCTGAAAATAGACTTGGTGTGATTACAAGACCAAACATAGGCTCTTCCATCCAAAAGGGAGCTCAGATCCAAGTCCCCCTCAACAAACCTGGTCCTTTCGCACGTCCAGGAACTATAATTGGAATAAAAAGATCAAACCCTCCATCTCAGAATCGATCCACAGAAGACAAAAGAACAAAAGGATGGCAACAGAAGAGCCGGGCATAGTAAAATCATGATTAAAGTACTCCATCAAAACTGGACAGAGTAAGTTGAAGACCCATTAAAGAACCCTTGCTAAAACAGGCCTAAGAAGGATCTTCACGACCATATCATAAACACTACCATCTCAGAGTGGGTGGACACAAAAGAAAGGAGAAATAAACCAACTCAAGAACTGTAAGGCATAGTAAACTCATAAGTAAAGACACCTCACCAGGCCTGGTCAGGTGAGAGCCTGCAAAAACTGTTGCCAAGAATCTATAACTGAACTGGTATAAGAAAATAAAAATCAACTTAGACTCAACTAATTTAGAATGGTTCCACTTATGGCAAAAAATTAAATAATACAACTGAAGTTGCCAGGGTAAGTCATGTTTAACGGGCCCTTCTTCAAACTGGCCTAATGATCTGATGATTTTCATGACCATATATAGCTCCAGATACCATACTTGAGATAACAAAATCAGTAATTCCTGCATCTCAGCGTGGGTTGACACAAAAGAAAGGAAAATAAACCAACTCAAGAATTGCAAGGCATAGTAAGGGCTTAAATAAAGAACTCTCAACAGACCTGGCCAGGTTAGAGTCTGCAAGAACTGTTGCCAAGAATCTATAATTTGTATAATATGATTAAATTTATTTAGTCTCAACTAACTTAGAATGGCCTGATGATCTGATGAACTTCATGGTCCAGATACAATACTTGTGACAACAAGATCGGTAATTCTTTCATCTCGGAGTATATCGACACAAAAGAAACGGACCAACAACTCAAGAGCTGCAAGACATAGTTAACGGTTAAAGAACCATCACAAAAAAATGGTACAGCACCAATACAAGGGCATATTCCACAATAACCCTATTTGTGGATTATGCATTGGAGGAGGAAGAAAAATCCGCGCATATTCAAAAGTGATTATAACCTAGGTTTTCAAGAAGACGATAGAAAAAGTCTGAAATGGCAATCAACTACTGTTTCTTAAGAGGAGGATCAACTAAAATAATTAACCATGATAATTATAAATCAGATGGCTACTGTGCTTGGTGTATATCAAACCCTTGCATTTTACTATCTTTCTAATCTTTCAGTCTATAGTATTGCGATGATTCGTCAACTTCTAGAACTTTTTGGCATATTTTATTAAAAGGATGTTCACCAAAGGTTATTTTATATTTAAACTTTGTAGAACACTTAATTTTTTATTTGTTTAGGGTCGTGTTTGTGAGGGCTTAATATTAATAAATGAGACGGCCTTTCTATTGGGTACAGTTCAACGGTGGGCGGCTTATAATATTTACGGCGTAGTTAATGGGATGATAGATCAGATATAGCAGCTTCGAAGTCCGATTGTATTCAAAAGGCCGCCATCATTCCAACTGAATCGTTCTAAAAATATGTTCCAAGCCGTATCAACTAACTAGCCTGTTTAATTACATGCGGATTTTCTTCGTTTTTCTGGCGCCATCTGAACTCGTAAAACGCCCGTTTGGACCCGGATGTAATTTCAATTAGTCATATCCGAGGGTAATCGACCTTCTCGATTATAATGTAAAATAGCCCTCGGGCCAAAAGAGCATCTCGTCAAAACACATTCAAGACCAATAACCTAAATATTTCCAGTGAAAGGCTTCTAAGACAACGCAGACGAAGAAAAAATATTACACAATGATTACAATTGTGACAATTCTTGTGAAGTTTTTCTTAAGTTACGTGCTAAGGCGACGTTGCGCGCTGGAAGAAACGGTCCACTTTCTCAAGCCACCCAAGAAGCGATATGTTTACAATTCATGTTTAATTGGTACTGTCGTTAAATATAGGTTTACAGCTGCAACATTGAAAACCGTCTCTTTCTCAAGCATAAACCTGGAGTAACTGGTTTCCGTAAATTGTTACGTATTTTAAGCTAATGGGATGGGATATTTAGAAAAAATAGATAGTTCCGTGTATTCGGCTCAATCTCTCTAAGGCCAATTCTGAAATTCTATTTTACTAATATTTTTTAATTGGGAGATTTTTTGGAGGGTCCCCTGAACGATGAACCTATCGTTTATTCGTCTCCGAATATTTATTTTGATTACTGAATATTCTATTGCATTAAAAAATCGATAATTAACTGATTAAACAATAAAACAGGTAAAAGTTTAAATATAAATTAATAGTTACAACAATATAGCGTTTTTGGTAAAATTAACCCTTTTTAACTTGGAATGAACCCGTTGCAATTTCAAATTAACTGCTTTAATTTCAAGTTGACACTGTTTAATTTCAAATTAGCCGCTTTTAATTTCAAGTTGACACTGTTTAATTTCAAATTAGCCGCTTTTAATTTCATGTTGACACTGTTTAATTTCAAATTAAACGCTTTTAATTTCATGTTGACACTGTTTAATTTCAAATTAGCCGCTTTTAATTTCA
>CM077101.1:23063291-23091683 GCA_039619505.1 Cimex hemipterus
CCGCTTTTAATTTCAAGTTGACACTGTTTAATTTCAAATTAACCGCTTTTAATTTCAAGTTGACACTGTTTAATTTCAAATTAGCCGCTTTTAATTTCATGTTGACACTGTTTAATTTCAAATTAGCCGCTTTTAATTTCAAGTTGACACTGTTTAATCTCAAATTAACTGCTTTTAACATCGAATAACTCGTTTTTAATTTCATATTGACGCCTTTTAATTTCAAGTTAATACATTTTAATTTCAAAATAGCAGTTAATATTTCAAGGATTAAAAAGAAATAGAACACGTTATGAATTATTGCATGTTAAGTAAAATTCGTGTATGTTCACATGGAAATTTTATTTAAATATAACTTAATTTGCCACTTTGAAGACCAAACAAAGAACTGGGGGAATTCTGAATCCAGACACTATAAACTCTTGAATAAAGAAACATAGCTAAAACTGGCCAGAACAGGATCCAGCCATACCAAATATTATAAAGCCCCTCAGCAAACCTGGCTAGAGGAGGGTCTGCGATACTATATGACCAGAACCTATACTTTGGATACAAGATTAAATACCGATTCCCTTATCTCAGAATAAGTCCACTGAAAACAGGAAAATAGAAGAACTCAAAAGGTACCAGACATAGTACACTCATAATTGCAGGACCGCCAAGAAACCTACCCAGAGGAGGTCCTGTTAGACTATATCCCAGAAACTATAATTGGGATTAGAGAACCCTCACCAGAAACAGGATTCAACTCAAGGGAGTAATAGGGTTATAAGTCGGGCATATTCAACAATGATTCCATGTGTAGGTTATGCATGGCCTCCTATAAAATTAACACAGCAATAAATGACATAGTTATTCTTAAACTTATGATTCAGTTCACCTCTGAATTTCAAGTAACTATGAAAAGTACAACAACAAAATTTTAACGAGATAGCCCACGAGATTTTCTGAAATTCTCTTTCCGCTTTTGTTATTTGTAACATCAACTGGTTAAACGCGAGGAAAGGAATTCCTATGGACAAAGGACGTTAAAAACTTTGTAAATCTAAAATGTTTTCTTTTCTTTGTGATTAGCATCCGGGCGGAAAAAGTCTCACGTCTGAAAGGCGAATAAAAACAAAACAAAAATGTCCCGACCTCGTTAGAGGCTAGAAAGACTCACTTCTGCACCTTTCTTTTTTGCCCTTTCGCAAAATTGCAATTTTTAAATCTAAGTTGAACAATAAAGAAGTGTTAATATTTCTATAAAAGCTATTAACTTTACTGTGCGAATAATACTGAAAATAATGTAGGCACTATTAGAGTAAAAGAAACTTTTCTACATGCTAGTAGTAGTTATTTGATTTAATATTATAATTTATTCAAGCTTTAACATATAGTCATTTAAAAATACATTTAATGATCAATCGTACTTGTGGTGTAAAATTTTTATATGATTTTATAACACATTGTTTTAAATTTTTTTCTCTGAGTTGATCCTTTCATGTACTGATGATTTTAGGGCCTATTGGTTGCCTGATTTTATGAAAAACTTTTGGGTCAGTGTAACCTCTAAGATGTACTATGGTAGCATTGAACATACTTCCCTGGTATAGACTGATTTATCATATTTTGGAGAGAACCTTATTCTTCCTTTATTAATTTTGGGCCTATCGGTGGGGAAAAGGTTTGAGGACAAGCAGTGGCTTTCACATCAATACGTTATAACGGCTCATTCTGGTGTGGCCGATTCTGTCTAAGGAAACTGGTCGGTTCTCTCCGGCCATGATTGTTACTAATGCCAACCTTTTTTTTTTTTTTTTTTTTTTTTTTTTTTTTAAGGATTTTTCATGTTCTGCCCAAAAATGCGACCACTTTGGGTTATCCTTTCATGCCCAACGCTGCCTCAGACCAACCCCAAATTTAGCAGATTTGCTGATTCTTATAAGCACATTCATGCTTTATTTGAGTGTTAGTCTGACTGCTAATCCCTGATAGATAATACAGATAAATGATTTTTATTGTCAACTAATTATTACATGCATTTAAAATTGACTTCATTTTCACAAGGGGGTCTTGCCGTGGCTGCGAGGGAGGAGAAAAAGTTTAAAAAATGTAAAGTAACGAATTTTTAGTTACGTTCTTCGTGTGATCACAAATTTCAATGTAAATAGCTTTATTTATTCATTATTAAAATAATTAAATATTTTATTGCAATATTTTCCGATGTTATATAGCCCATACCTGTGGTATGGTGCAGGTCACTAATTTTGATGTACCTTGGAGAGGATTTTAAAAATTTGATCCTGACACACGATGAAGGATTATAAAAAGGGATTTAATTGCTAAGTTACACCGATTTAACAATTTTTATATGTGTTGAGGGATATTCATTCTTTTTCGATCAAGTTCCCCCTACGTGTTTGACACTTTCCGATCAATTTATGTCACAATCATAGCCAATCCCATGAGTTTATTACGGATGCAGTATTTTTTCGTCAATTTTTTATCCCGTGAACTGGCTACACGACTATTCTGAGCCCCAATCTAAAATCTCCATTTTGAAATCTTACATCTCCAACATGGCTCTTCACCCCATCACTGCATCTTCCATCGATTTTCATATTTGCCAAACATAAATATTTTCGTTTTCTAGTTCATGATTTAGCCATTTTGCTCAAAGTTGGTTCAAAGCAATGCCAACATTAGAAATTTTGTCTAAGGTTAGCAGGAAATTCCGCGGGTTTAGTACGGGGACTCCTGCTCCGTTTCTGCCCGTGTATTGGTTACACTGATTTAATTGGCTCCAAAGTAACCTCTCTGTCTCTAAACGTACTAATTTTCCAGCTCACCATTTAACCAAATTGCTAATGTACCTCTTGTTCTAAGATAACTTTTTTATTTTACTGCCCCTTGTTAATGACCAAAATTCTTTACAGGTAGTACAATAGCTTTTATTTTAAAGGTGAAAATTTGTAATATATGACTAAAATGATTAGAGGAGCAGATAATCCAGTGGATTTAAACAAAAAACCATTTTGAAGTAGAATAGAAATGGTCCCACCATCCGATCCCCGCTGCGTGAAAATAAAATTTGAACAAATCATTTCCTAGACGCTGTTTAGCATATCAATTTGCACCTGGCCGTTTTTCGGCGTATGGTAATCCGGGTGGATTAGTCAAGGAGGTCCAATTAGCTGATTCCACTTTTGAATATTTTATCAAATTAATTGTGTGTGGAGTCTTCTTGTCTCCAGACCCCACTCAACTCTGAATCGCTAATAAATTTCGACTGTCCTTAGAGTCATTACTCCGTGAAACCTTTTTTCCTGTTCTTGGCTATGCAAAAATGCAGCACGACCGCCATCGCCCAGACGATTTTTTTTTTTAGTCAACTGAAGAAATTTGATTTTAATTGTACACAAAAACCTACAAGACGACTGTTGACTATTTCGTACAGCACCATTCCGCAAAAGAAAATATTGCTGCATATAAAGCTGTGTAAATATAAAAAGAAACTGTACGCCAGCAGTTTGGTTATAAAAATTTTTTAATATGCAATGATACATTTGATAAATAAATAAATCCTTGTATTTTCCAAACACATCAGTCATGTGTCTAATTTCAAGTATTTCAGTTCTCCATATTAAAAACTAAGCTTAATTAAACGGCCATTAAAAAAACCTTTTTAAATTTTAATGCCACATTAACTGCACCGCCTTCCCAAATTTACAACATTTTCAAGGTTCTGAGCTTCTTTTTATTGTTCTAAATGCCATCCTCAGTTCATGCCCATCTTTTCATATAATTGTTTAGCATAGTTCATTAAAAACATTTATTTTCTTATTAGATAAATTTTATGCCTGAAATTTCGGCATATTAACCCGTCTCTTTGATAATTATACTCTTTCCCGTAGGACGTCTCTTTTTACACAACTCGTATTTCGTAATAAATATTAAAATAGATAATTTAGTGTTTAACATCTTTTCACTTTCATACATTCAACAAGAAACATAATAATTTTTGTTTGAGAAAATTTCAAAAGGTAAGGTCAACCTGTTGAAATACAAGCTTAGTCTTCAGTCTAAGATATTTAATAAGGATCGAGTGTTTTTGAATTATTTTTATTAAATTGGGCGGTTTTGTGTTGTTAGAGTTTTGTCTTAGAGCTGTAGGAAATTTTCCGTTTCTTCACCTTTTAAACGACGATTAACCCAAATTTTCGAAACTTTGTACTCCACTTCCAGAATTCACCGGTTGTAGTTTAAAAACGGTTGTGATATCGCAGAGGCGATGGCTTTGATGTTGATTTCAGTGATTAATTTTAGGCGGGATTGACTTGAAGACGGGGTCGTTTGATGTGAGACGGTCAAAGCGAACGGCGAAGAGATGAGCACCAGTCAGACACATGGGCCACACCCCTGCCTCCGTTCTTCCCTCGGGATAACATCCACTTCATCCCTGAGCGAAACTGGGGTGGGGAGTCGATTAAAACTCGTCGACGAGTTAAAGGTAAAAAGCCCTTTGACCTGGTCACCGGGCGGAAGTGTCAACTCCAAAACAGCCTGATCCGTCTATCAACTCCCGTCATCTGACGATTTCACGTTTCACGAATCAGGGGGATTTTTTTATGTCCAAACATAGCTTTCAACATGTTAACAGAAACAAGAGGGAATCCTTTGATCGCAAAGTGAATCTGGTCCCTATGAGAATTCGATACCTGGTAAACCACTGGGCATCTGTTTCACCACCTGCTTTGTTAAATTTAGATTCTTTATAGTCTGTACTTTTGAAAATACATATTACATATTTATGCAATACAATTTTTCTCCCGGTCATATCAATGACACAATAGCCCCCATTGCACCGGAGGACAAGCCAGTCAATCAATGCTGGCTCTCAATAAGCCGGACTAATTGGCAATGTCTCAAGGTCATCGTCGTTTAATGCGTCCAATGGGGTTTGTTTCTAGGAAATTTGAGATCGCCTGTAAAAAACTTAAATATGTCAATATGTAGATGTATGTAAGATTGTTTTGCCCTGATGATGACCTTAAAATAGGTCGAAATCTTGGCAGTAACAACTGAATTTCCTTTCTTCTTCAATACCCTGCTCCAGAGTGTTCGCAATGGAAAAAGTGGTCGAACACATCACAAGGAAGCGCGTTGTCCATGTGGTTGGACCGCCTATTTGCCACGATAGAGGTTCGAATCTCAGCAGAGCCCATGGCTCTTTAATAGATAATAGTTTGAAAAATGTATTGTGAAGGATTTGATGTGGTCCGCGACACCCAAAGTAGTTGGCCGTTACGACTTTCTGTATGACAAGAATGACTTTATTTGGTTCTAAACTCAATTAATTATAAACGATTTTTTCTAAATGAAAATTTTTGTCCCAGGCGGCATTCGAACCCACGACCTTGGGCTCAATACTCCTCTACTCCAACCACTTGAGCTACCTAGTGCTACTAAGAGGATAGACTTTATACTTGTTTCCTTTACTTGTTTAGTTACCAATATTGTATGTTGTTTTAACAAATGTGTTTTGATCCGTTATTTCTTCATTTTGTTTACACTTATGGCTAAAAAAAACTTTTCATCGTCATTATTACAACTGCTGTCACGATATACTTTTAACGCGTGACGATCAGTTTTGAGTAAAAGCTTGTAACCGTGATAACCATATTTTTTATTTGATGTTATAAGATAGTGAAGAGCATTAAGGGTAACAGGTTAACATGATATAGAGTGCATGTAGAAAACCTAAGGGACAGAAAAAAAGTTTTTTGATCCCGTGTAGGGAAAAAATAGGATAAAGGGCTGCAGTACCCTTCTTCGAACTCACTTCAAAGACCCGATGTGATAACCGGAGTGTAAGGGACGAACAAGCTTTAGGACAGGAAAACAAAAGATTTTTTATATCTCTTCATTATTACGATTCGTTAAGCAAACATAATGAACATATTGTTGAACATAAACCTAAAACGGGGCAGGTGTCGGTGTCCCAGGAGAGGAGGGAAAAAAACGGAAATGTGTTAGTATCCGTATAAGGAGATTGAATCACCCCAAGAGTGGCACTTGGCTTGTGTTTGATCCACCCTTAAATCATATTTGTTCCGGTGTTGTCTGTTTGCGTGCTGGCAACACGGAACTTCTTATGATTTCCACTGGGGATAGCATGGCCACTACAGCCGACTAACTACATTCTAACATCCTTCCTGGGATCGATTACGCCACCACAACCTCCATTACCAAATGCACAAATTCACTTGTTTCAGTCGGGGTGAATTTATCCGAACTTCCCCGGGTAACAAGAGTTTTTTTTTAAACATGTTAATTGCTTAAAGGTCAGCAACTGCTGTTCTTCCTTCAAAGCATACCTGGTCAAAAAAAAAATCAATTTTATTCTCCACAAACTGAGATTACTATTATTGTGTACAATATTTTTTTGCGTATTTGTCGATATTTTAAAGAAAACCACGTACCGGTTTTATAATTCTTTAATTCTTTTAGTTCCAGCTAGTACATACGACATTAAATTAATAATGAGGGTTTTCCTAAGAGGGGCATATGGGCAGAAGGTAGGTGGACCATGAAGTCACCAGAATTTATATCCACCCTTAGCTTCTTCTAAATGTCACCCGATTTGTTGGACTAACAGTTGTCACTAATTCCCATTCTACGCCCAGGACATCAACAACCCCGGGGGTTTGAAAACAAATGTCCTTTGCCTGTTATTTACCAAGGGCGGAGTGACGGTTGGTTACGGTTAACAGCCGCTAATAAAGTGAACCATTTCATTCAGACTCTTGTCTATTATGCAACATCGACGAAAATGCGTTTTTAGCGCTCCTCCTCCTCGCTCTTTTGCAAATGTTTGTTGTCTGGTCTTTTCAAATCATTACTGGTTTGCGTTTCGACGTCTCTGACTAGAGGGTGATCAGTTGGTGCTTGTGTTAAAAACTGATTACTCTGATCACTAGTTATAACTGTACATAGGGATTACAATTTGTTGACTTGAACTAGGTTCAGTAGAACGGTGGTCAAATTGAACTTGGTTTAAATTATTAAAGAGGATTATCCAGTTTCAACGGTGATTGGTGCAACTGTCAATTTGATTTATAAAAATTTAGACGTTACCGAACGTTTTGGCGCACCTATCTGATTTGATCTATCAGATGCGTTTCGACGTTTTATTACAACGGTGGATCAGTACACTCAACAGACCTAAAGTAGAAATTTAAATACGATTATTGCATTGTACGCGTTGCATTAACTTGATTTAAACTCAGTTCAAATTATGAACCAGGTTCAACAATGAACTTCCGTCGATTGAGGGTTAAACTGAATTCACAAATAACTACTATCATTATATCCGTTCTAGGGGTACAGTACCACCAACTTCGTGTAGGTCCATTCAATAGGAAGGTGAACTTAGTTCAAATTATGATCGACCTTCACCTAACAAAATTCAAGTAAAAATTATACATTTTACGTACAAGTATTGAATTGTACCTGTTGCACAAACTTGGTTTAAACTCAGTTCAAACAATGAACCAGGTTCAACAACTGAGTTCAGAGTTGAACGACGTTCATCCGATCGTTGTGATTTGCCTATTCTTGCTGAGTGGATCTGTCAGACAGGATTTCTCTATATTCAGTGAATTTCATGTAGATAAGACATTTTTAGAAGGCAGTTTTTATAAGTTGGAAAAGTTGGAGAAAAACCGTTAAATATCCTTGGAAAGACTAACCTTCGTCTTGCTTGCGCTTTATAACACACTCAGGCACTAGAGGACATTGTCAAATAGCATTGTAAGTCTTCACAGAGAAGAGTTTGATACATAGTACACCAATTTTTACCAACCTACCAAACTGTAGGTGAACTATCTTTGAACTGCTAATCTACTTTTACATTTTGAAGATCTGGTCAACGTCGGCTACTTCAAAGGCGTCGCAGGCGAGCATTCAGTCTCAGCGTTGTACACCGTATGAAAAAGAGCCAAAAAAAAACATGCCTCCTTTCTGATAAAGGCGACGTTAAGCTCGTCGAAGTGGAGGGTATATTGTAATTAAGTGGGGGCGCATTGTGCGCTCGCAGTTTCCCACACTACCTGCCTCCTCAGCGCACCCGGAAAATAGGATCGGACTCTTCTTCACAGCAGTTTTTCTACACCCTTTTGTACTTCGCCGGCAACTTTCAACAGTTTATCTGGAGCGATTTGGATGGACTAGTCTCACCTGTTTTTATCGAAAGTGTTTAAAAAGAAGGGAAAAAAATCGCCTCGACGGGAGCCGGCGGCGTTTTCCCAAAGCGCCTTTTGTGAAAGCATCCACCCTTTCGTCATATTGTACGTTTATAACCCTTTCGTTACCTAGGACAGATTCTCACGGATTTCTGAACACCGGGATCACCGGGGGGTGTCGTCTACACCTGAAGAAGGCCATCTTCTAAATCATTTCGTATTCCTCATATTTAACTCTAATATTTACAACGAGAAAACTGATTCTACTACCTATAAAACCCTATCATTCATCGTTAGTTAATTATCAATTAGAGTAACGAAACTTACCAGCGTTTCTGAGGTACTAAACGTTTTCAAGAAATGGATAATTTCGATTCGTAAAATGTCTTGTTTTAAGACATCCATTGTTTGGGATTCGATTAGAAAATTAGATGAAGGAGAAATTTTGCATTGTTCAATCGTATCTCTTAAATAGTCCCAACTCTGACAATTTTCTATCCTCTATTAACGAGATAGTCTTGATAGGATGTTCAACTTTTGCGGAATATTCTTATTGAATAAAACCGAAAAATGAGAGGAAAACGCAAAGATTCCGGAGGAAACATTACATTCAAAACCAGCCAATGCTGGCATTCAGTGCGACGGATCAAGGAGCAAAGAGATCTGTAGACCTGGCGAGTTCTAGAGACGGGAATGTGCTGAGAATGCTCGAGCAGTACGGTTGGGATGGATGGAGAGGTTGGTATGAAACTATTGGTAAAATGGCAGTTTGTTGACGAAAGGAATATTGTTGCATTGGAGATAGTGAAGATAGTGATATAGTAAGGAGCTTTGGAGGATTCCAATTAGGACGCAGTGAAGTCTTGTGTGAAGTTAGTTTAGTTGTTCGGTCCTAAAAGTCTTCATAGTTATCCAATTCTTCTGTTAAGTTTCTGTCTCTTAAGGCTTGTGTGCGGATTCCACGTCAGTCTACTGTCTAGCTACAATCCTAAGTATCCGACTTAAATGGAAGTGGGTATCATTTTGATGTTGGAATTCAGCTGACGGTTTTTCAATGTGAACAGTGAGCACAGTTTTCTTCAGTCAGTCTTGTCCTCAATTCGGTTTAGCGGTAAGGTGTTCTTCTAAGTTGTAGGTAGCTTAGACAGGATTCGAGTTAAAGGACAGAATATATCGTCCGCGTAGGTACACAGTATTGGGGTGTATAGGTATAAACGATGTAAAGTATGTAACCAAGATGCTCCCTTGCGGGACGACAGCTTTGTAATCTGCCTGTCTTCAGGGAACTCATTTCTGCCCCTCACTCTAAAGCAGCCGTCGATAAGATTGAATTTCAGGATAAGGTAATAAGGAGTGGATAGAAAGTTTAACTTTATGATTGTATAAGTTGATGAAGTCTGAGTGCCAGAGCCAATGCAACGCTTGTACTACATCTAAGAACGCACCCTTTACCTCTCCAGAGCAGAGTCGGCAGCTCGGAAATCTTGTTGGATCGTGGAATGATGAGGATGGAAGCCCAAGCGGTGAAAAGGGATGATTTCATGAGTTTCTAGGATAGATGCGTTTTAAAAGGATTCTGTTAAGGATTTTGAACGCAGAAGAACGATGGGTCTGTAAGAGAATATGTGGTTGGGTGGTTTGTAAGTTTTAGGAATGAGAATAACGACTATTTATTTACATAATAGAGGAAAGTGGTTCGTACGATGGCATTATATGCTGTGGTTATAACTATGGCCTTTTCTGGGAGGTTGCGCAGCATGGAGGTAATTAGATCATGCCCAGGAGAACCAAACATTTCAGAGAATATAAAAAAACCGCCAAGGTCAATCTTTCAGGATGAGATTACCACCTAAAACAATATCCTCTTATAAAAGAACGTACTCTAATAATTACACACCTTTACTCTTTTCTTGAAATTAATGTACTAATTCGCGAGTTGATTATTTGCAGACGGATTCTAATTTCAACCGACTCGCATTCGTGACTAATTTATTGTCTGATGCGTTACTTCAAGAGATATCAGACCCTTCCGACCAGGTCGTAATAAAGGAGAAGCCTGCTTTTAATAATCTGAAGTCTCGTAGATAAGCAAGTATATCGCAATATAAACGTTTAATTAACATGGGTTGATTAACTGAATTATCCCTTTAATTTCACATTTCCCACTGACTTCAACCTGACTAAAAAAAAATTAAATCTAGTAACAGGTTAGAGGAGAATCTAATTCCTGGCGTCCTGTAAAATCGATTTTGCGTAGGTTCGGCATTTTGGGTGTCCAGCGTATATAATAAAAGGGATTGAAAGGAAGCGAACAGAGGGTTATGTCTGAAAAGTGCTAAGGGGAATGGCGCCGGGTTGCCTCTTTTATTTTTAACCGGGACAAATGTATTCAGTGGGCCGCAACAAGCCTCTTTTTGCTTACATTTCAAGTTTTCCAATGGGAGCGGGGGCTCAAACCCTCAAACAATAGCCTACCGATGTTTTTCCTTTCTTTTCCTTTCATGAAGGATGGCATATGCAAACAGGTCATTACCCGTGGGATTCGGAATGGCGAGATTTCATATTCCGCCATCGTATTTGGGGATGGAGTGAATTATGCCTCCGAGCTAACTAGACAAACAGAAAAATCAATCGTCATATTTATGGGGTCTCTTTATGTAGCTTATCGCGGATGGATACTGATGGAACTTTTTGTTCCCAGAACCCGTCCTTTATTTTTCCTTGGATTAGAAGTTCAGGAACAACACCGCGCCCCGGCTAAAACTCGCGGGATTTCCTTCTAAACTTAAACAAAATTGATAAATAATCTTTATGTGAGTTATTGGTTGAGATAAAAAAATCCAGGATTCGAACCCACGAACTTCGGCTAAAGGCCGCTGCTCTACCACTTAAGCTATCGTGACTTCGACCCTCTCGGACACCAGCTTTTTATCACAAAAAATACCTCACATAAACATTAATTAATTGGAATATGTTATTTAATAAATTGGATCACGAAATCTAATGAATGAATTTTTTTCAAATTGCCAAAGTTGGCACTGCTCTGAAGAAACTGAGGGCGAGAAAAAATCATCTGTAAGCAAAAATTTCTCAGTTTAGTAAATATAAAAATTGATATGAGATTCAGTGTTGGGTAGAAGATCTAGGTGGAGATAGAAGATTCCTAGTTGAAGATTTTAGATTGCCGCAAACAAAAATAAGTGTTGCCGATACACGTGAAGAAACATTGAAGAAAAAATACTGCGTCCGCTCTAAAGTCTATGTTTTAGCAAATTTGTTAAATTTAGTGTTGCACTGGGGTGACGTTGGAGAAGAAAGGGTTAAAGTGAAAGAAAAAAGCCTAGGAATTTCCGTCTCCGACGTCCTATCTATTTCATCTGCTTACTTGAAAATAATACCGTCGGAAATTTACAATAGGCAATTCGGTTAAATAGCAGGGCGTGTCGGACACCGTTGAAAAACTGCTAAATTATTCGATTGCCACTCATCGTCGAAAAGGAGGAGAAAAGGACCTGGTGAAAAATCTTCTCTCCCCTATTGAAAGGGCGGGCTGGACTGAGATCGTTTCTAAGTAGATTAAGCCGTATAATCCGTGTCGCATAGGGTGACGCTGCCATAAACCTATGGGAGCAAAGTAGTCGGGTCTTTTGTGCTCCTTTAAGTGCTTGTTGACAATAGCACCGTCTAGATTAAGTCGGTCAATATTGACTGGCCCATGACAACTCTCGTTCTCACCTCGTTCCTACTTCATCGACAGTTCACTTCTTCTTTGGCGTCACGGCAGTTACACGCTCGAATGCAAATATCCAGTCGTAATTTATCGAGTGCGGGTTTTAAAATATAATGGACATCCGGGGCAATTTGTTGGCACATAATTTACGTGCTGACACTGGAGGAGGAAAGGGAGCACGCGTCTCTTAATAAATGCAGAGGCTGTTTCCTGCCACAATCCGATAAAATATCCACTGGAGTATATCCAATTGTCGCAGTGACAAAGTGATAGCTTCCTGGGAGGAGCGCCCATCTGGAAGCCACCCCCACTCGTAGATTACTGAGGAGAACACGACGAAAAAAAAATTAAGAACTCTAGATGGCTATGCTTCTTGTCCTTAATCTAAGATTAGGCAAGTCGCCTGGGGGAAAAAACTGATCCTCCAGGCGTAATAGATATAAATGTCCCTCGCCGGTTGTTGTAAATCAGTAAAGATAGAGCCGACTTTTATAAGTGAACGCTTCTGTCGAAAACTTTTTTTTGTTCACCTCCGTCTCAAGTTCGTAAAATTCACATTCCGGAATTCCTCTTTTACTCCAATGCCATTTTATGCGTTCTCCCATTGTCTCTCCTATCGACCGTAGACACGGATACAAAAATTCAAAGTCCAATCAACGTAGTTTAAGTAAAGAAAAATAATTCTTGCCATACAGGAGGCCTAGACTGCCTGTGGGGTGTCGCGGACAAACCTCTTTCAAACATACATTTTACATATTAGTTCCAATGAAAATCCTATGAGCTGTTCCGGGATTCGAACCCAAAACCGCTTCCAAATTATCCACCTAAGACAGATCAGCCTTCTATAAGACTATGGAGAACTAGCAAGGTTTCGGGCTTGAGAATTTCCTTAGTTCTTGAGAACAGAGTATTGCTTAGGATTCCTGGATGTAACCAAAGCTTTCGATGCCCTTTTTTTTTAACTGGCCGATGTTTCAGAGTGAGAAGGGCCAGCGAATACCTACATATCTACCCAAGACACATCCCACAAGGGAGCATTCTTGGTTCCATCTTGTTTTGACTTTGGTATACATTCCGGAGGTTATCGTAAATTTTTTTCGCCCAAATTCAAAGAACCTCCACACATTAACCCTACCAAATACTTAGGTGATCTTCCTGCTGAATCCTGCCTAGCCAAGAGTCGTCTAGGATTGCGATCCTTGTACAGCGAGACCTGGGATGCCGTGGGTCTTGTTTCAACGAACGCGCAGCTGTCAGATTACCACAAGCCGTCCTTCCACTAGGGAGTATTTTTAGTCCTACTTGTATTTATTCAGCTGACTTCCCGATACATCCCGGATGACGCCGTAAATTTGTATTTTAACCCGATTCCAACATCAAAAATTCAGGTGAGGCATCTCACGGTTGAATCATCTCCTATATCCTGATTCTGGTCAGGTCATTCTTATATCTTGGATCAGGCAAACGTCGTCTCGGGCTGCAAACCCTTAGATGGCGACACCTTGAGAGAGAGCCTTCCCTCTTCAGAACAGAAAATTGTTTCGGATTCCTGGATTCAGCCGTGGCTTTTCATGCCCGCCTTTTTTTGTATCTTATCTTGAAATCCAATTTATCTTGCCGGTGTTTCAAAGTGAGTAGGGTCAAAGACTGACTAGGATGCATTTTGGTCCTATCTTCGTCCCAGCAATACTGAATACTGTTGACATTCCTATATATTCTGGACGTTACCGCAAATTTGTTTTACAACCCGAATCCAAGGAGCCTTAAACATCCGAGAACACCTTGGCCGTATCAAAAACACAAGTGACTCTCACTGCTGACTCAATACCCCCCCCCTACTACAAAGATACATTTTTGGTCCGATTTTGTGTTTATACTGCTTACTTTCTTGTACATTCTTTTGTATATGTGTACTTTTATGAGTGAACCCTTCTGTCGAAAACACGTATTTTTCTTCGTGTCTGTGTTTGTGTCTCCTATCGAGAGTAGAAACCTGGTCACATAAATAAGAAATTTAAAACACTTTTTTCGGTAATTCGTGAAAACTAGTTTAGTTAAAGCAATTCCTGTCATACGGGAGGGCTCAACGTCTGGCGCCTCGATAGGTGTTGCAGAAAGCTCAAACCAATTTGCAATTCATTTTTAATACTAATATCCGTTCTACCTTCGGGGAGTCAGTATTTTTGAATAAAAATCCTATTTATAAGTATGACGCGTCTGAACCTCAGCTGGATCCGACCGGGGACCTTTACCTAACAGTGATGATTCCCTGCGTCAATGCGTTAACCGTCGCGGCAACCGACGCCACAGATTCTTGATTTTAGGTTGTCGTCTTCATATTATTATTTTGAAAAAAAAAACTATACTGTACGCTATACTGAATTTAACTCATTGCGAAAGTCTTTCCCTGATAAAATGCAATGCCAGGGAGGAGAGAAAAGCCCACGGAGATGAACAATAAAAACTGGCATGCTTAGAATTCTCCCCTGTCCATCGCATTGTGCGATTTGAGCGGTCACTTGGTATTCAAACTATGTGCATATGAACCGACTCTATTCTGTTGTTACGCCGCTCCGTAAGTATTATTCTGAAGATGTTTTATCTTTGTGCCGGTAATGTTCTACCATTTTCAATCTTGATTCTTAAAGCGTAGAAAAACTGAAAGGAGGATATGCCCGAGAGCGCGTTCCTACTGATCAAGGAGTCTGATCGTGCGTCACACCACATCACAAAATCACATCATGTAATTGGTGTAATTAAAAAAAAATTTTCAGTTAAATGAACCCTTTTTAACTTCAAATTAACCCTTTCTTACTTTACTATTTTTACCACTCGTATATTTGTGAGTTTATATTTCAAATATAAACTATTTGAGCTCTTAGAAGACCATGGAAAAATGAATTACATACTAATAAAATTTAAAATTACTTAAATTAGAAATGAAAGATTATTTTTTAATTTGAGAATTAAAAGTTTCTTTTTTTAATTTGAAGGTTAAAAAATATAAAATGATTTTTATATAAAATGTTACATAAAAATTAATTGCAATTAAAATTCCAATGATATATCAAAACAAATTAGTCTTATATAAATTGGCGATTTTTAAAATTATTATTTTTTAAAAGATTCTAGAATTTAAAGAAGAATCCTTTACTTCCATATTTACTTCCCTAAAGCTTACAATTAATTTTTATAACTTTTAAGGCTTAGTATTTTTTGTTAAATTCTCCAATTTGCAAGAAAACTGTAAAAAAAAGTAATAAGTGATCATAACGCTTTAAAGAAAGACCTTATGTGAAATTAAAAAGGTTAAATCTGAAGTTTAAAATGATTTATTTGAAATTAAAAAGCGTTATTTTGGTGTTAAAAAGAGTTAATTTGAATTAAAAATAAATAAATAGTTTAATTTGAAATTAAAAGAAAATTAATTTTACGTAAGAAGGGTATATTTAAAATTAAAAAACGTAAATTTCTGAAATAGAAATTAACAAAGATTAAATTTGATGTTTAAAAAGGTTATATTTTTTTATTATAAAAAGCCGTATTATAAATTAAAACATTATCAAATTAAAGAAGAGCCATTTATTTTTATATTTAAGTTTGTAGGCCTTTTAAATTTCAGTCGCAATTAATTTTCATATGGGCTTCGAAGAACCCATTTCTTTTAAATTAAAAGAAATCTAGAATATACAGGGATTTTATTTTATATGTTTCTGTTTAACCTTATGTTTCTCTAATCCTTCATAAAAAGGGTTAATTTGAAATTATAAAAGTTCATTTTGAATTAAAAAATTAAAATTAAATTAAAAAGGTCAATTAGAAATCCAATAGAATTAATATGACATTAAAAAGGTTAGTTGGAAACCAAATAGGGCCAATTGGGAATGAGGAAAGCTTAAATTAAAGGATTAAAAAATAAAAAGTTTAATTTGAAAGTTAATTAAAGTGGGTATTTTGATGTTTTAAAAGATAAATTTGATATTTGAAAATGGCTAATTTGAAACAAAAAGCGATTAATTTGAAGTTAAAACGTTTGTTTGAAATTAAATTAAAAAGGTCGATTTTATATTAAAAACGTGCAATTGAAGATATGTTGAAAAATTAAAAAGTTTCATTTGATGCTGAATTTAATTGATGTTGGAAAAGGTTAATTGGGCGATACATATTTTTAACTTATATTATCATTTTATTTTAACTTATATTACAAATTACTCTTGTATATTTAATTAAATTGAATGGAGTAATGACTAATGTGTACAATAAGTTAAAAATACAATAAACCCTTGTTATCTTCATAGTAAAATAGGCCGAGAGGTTATTGGGTTCTTCAGAAGTAACTTTTTAGCTTTACTTATTAGTCACGGGAAGATATCTAAAGCCCGTTTATTCATTTCGGAGTGGGGTCCTGGAATAAAGGAGTGAGAGAGAGAGAGAACGTTGAAAAAGAAGGGGCAACGCAAATGGTAAAGATAAATTCCATGACTTTGGCTTCCCAGAGATGTGCACACCTCTTCCCTGTTCGCAGTTTTATTAAGTACGCCCTCGCATCCTTCCTTCCTTCCGTTTCCCCCCGGTTTCAATAAAAGTCCTCCCTCCTCAGAATGTCAGTAACTTAATTAAATATGTTCAATAAGGAAAAAGAGGCAGTGGAATTTCGTGGTGTAGACGTACGCGGTCTTTTTCGTCACACTCGTCTCTTCATTTCTCTTCCCATAACCACTAACGGCTCATATCAAACGAACATTTCATGGGATGATATTTTCATTTAGACTCTTCGATCTCGAGCCCTCACAGCTTCACTGCCCTCGAGAGAAATAAGGGAAAACATCCCTCTCCTTTTTTTTTCTGGTTTGATACATTTATGATTAAAACCAGGCATTTTCACTTTTAAATCTGGAGACTCGGTTTTAAAAATTGCCCTTCTTGTATTGTAAACATTCTATCCGCAATGCTGCATTGGTGTCGGTTTTAGCAAGTTCGAGACACGCGACAGTAAAAAAGGCCATCCCGGTTCTCTGGAGGGTTCGAATTTACCTTCTTTCACTCGAACATCTGGGCCACCAGAAGGCAGCCGCTATCGACCCGGAAACCATTAACTAAACCCCCGTTCTTGAAATTCTGCATAGAAAAAAAAGAACAGTTTTAGAAAATTAGTTAAAAATTCAAAACCAAATTAAAGGGTCAAAGGTGAGATTAGAGGACAATGTTTCCTATCCAATAAAATGGAATCGGCTGATTCTCACCATACCTTGGCGCATTCCTGGAACCATGATTGAACGTCGCCATTTCGAAATGTATTCAACTCAAAGTATTGAAATTTTGCATATTTTGTCATGCAAACATGCTTCGTAACTGTTCCATGACCTGGGAGTTGTTGAAAATTTATAAGCCAGATAACGCTTATCAGTGTTTTAGCTGTTCGGTTTGAAATTTTTAAAACAAGCAAAGGGACGTGGTGAACATAATGACACTTTTTTTTGGTGATATTAGGCGAACGATATTAGAAACAGATTCGACCGTATTCGCCAATGAGACCGAGGCACGGAGAAATTAAAAAATATAATCTAATTTTTTCTAAATGTGTCTTCGTTGTAAATATATTATTATAAATTAGTATTATTGTTATTATTATTTATTGGTTATTTTGTATGTTTGCTTATAATAACAAATCATAAGTCTGATTCAAAAAAACAGTTAGAAAAGCTTTAAAACGCCAGAAAACAGCCAAACTGCGGTTTTTCGACGACCTTGCATTTTTGTTGACTGTTTTCTTAGTTCAAATTTCCAAGTTATCATCCATTTTTGGTGATATTTTAAACAAAAGTCCGGAGGCATTGGGAAGGCGAAAATATTTTAAGGAAAATTACAGTCGTTTTTATTTTACCTAAAATTCGGATATTGTGAGGTGTGAAAAGCAAATATCAACTTTATTTCTTGATTTTAAAAAATCTATCTAATTTGGTGTTAATTTAATAGGCAAATCGAATTTGCTCGGATCGAAGATTGATTATTTTCATTTTTTTCTTTGTAATTTTTAATTTTTTAATTGAAAACAAAGTTAACATTAATTTCTCGCACACCTAAATTTTTTTTTTGCTTGATATAACATGAAATACCTTTTTCAAAAGATGTAAAACGACGCACAAAACCCGTAAATTATTTACACTAATTTTTTTTATGTTTCTGGGGCCTATTGGTGATAAAGCTTGAACATGTCTGTAATATTTTTTGACCTAGTATCACCAAAAAAGTTTCATTAAAATCGTAGAGCGTCCGTAGCCTCCCTTTGTGACAGGCTCTTATTAATTACAGAAAAATAAAACTTTCCCACCCTAATTTTAATTTTTTCATCCGCTGCAACCGGAATTTTATTTTTATTTTATCTTTTTGTTGTTGTTGTTTTTTTTGTTTTTTTTTTTTGTAAGTCGGATCGGGTTAAGGCGCCTCTTGGCTCCCCCACCGTCGGCCGTCTGCTCCTGAGATCTCTTGACCCTTTCCTAGCCTGATAAGTCGGCCACCATCACTTGGTGTTACCTACCGGCTCCACTCTTAATCCGGATTCGGATCGATTCAATTAGGAAGAATAATTGGTTACAGAGGAGGCCCTGGGGCGACAATGCCACTGCCCTTTGGATTTTATCGACGCCCTCCTTTCAACTCGTCTCCGTCCCGAAGCGAATTTAATTACTTTTCTTCGTGTACATTTTATACATGAAAGCATAATTTATATAATTTGAATGGTATTCCAATCTAAGAGTATGCTTGTAATTATCTGTCATCGCCTATCCAACTGTTAACGTTAATGCAGTCGAAAAGATGTATGGCAATTAAAAAAATTAGCATTTTAAATATATAAGTCGCTTGCAAGGGCACTTTTGGAATTTTAACCAAGATTTTTAAAAGAACAAATAATATTGTGTTAAAAGATTTCATTATTCGTATATAATAAGGAAAGAAGAATGTCGATCCTATATAACAAAGTTCTATTAAGTTCCGAACACATTTTTAAGATGGCTGTCATTCCCGATCTGCTAATTCTGTTGTACGTCCGCTAAGCACCCACTGGTGAAAACTGATGTTCCTTGAAGACTCAAAATCAAGACTTTATATTTCTCTTCTCACACAATAAAGACCGGCTTTCTCTATTTAAGAACCAGTTTTAAATGCCAGTCAGTTCTTTCTTATGAATTTACACGGGCTTTACACCTACAGAAGAACCCGTGTTTTGAAGGCGACAAATAAAAAAAAAAAGTCCTAACAGCGGAAGGCTTCTATCCGTCTTAATATCGACGCTTGGAATGGTGTTTCGGGATTCTTTATTAAGGTAGAGGCGAGGGTGAAGAAAAAGGATTTAAAAAAACACAAATGAAGGCGGCTTAGAAAAGCAGATATCTCGTCATCGGTTAGCCGAGGAATTTATGAAGAAAATTCCCTAAATAACTCTAAACCAGGTGAGGAAACACAGGTTAGGCGCCATTCACTTTGATATGGGACTGAAATGTGTTCGGCTCCTAAAACCAGAAGCATTTCTTCTCTCACGCTCGGGGAGAGCGTTCTTCTTTTTGTCCGGACACTTCTTCCAACTGGGCCAACATTCCTGTAGATCCAGAAAAATATTTTTTAATTAGGAGTACTCGAGTGGGTAAAAAACTTCAATCCCTGGTTATACTCCAATCCTTTAAAACTATAACCTATAAGTCCTTTTGCAATATTGTAAAAAGTATAAGCAGGACAAGTTACAATAATGTGACGGTTACCTATTACAGTACTAATTTTATTAAGGTTGCTTTAACAGACAGTACAAATTGCGTTCAAATAATTTACTCTTGTTTCTCAAAATCGGCAAAAAGTTCATGTATGGCATTGGGAATCGAACCCACGGTGTCTAAAAGATCTAAACGTCGACCACTTCGCAGTTAAGGCAATGCCCGGCATGATGTATGACACAGGCTATATAAAAATCATTTTAGATGGGGATTTCGGAAAACTGTTAATTTTGACCAATAAAACTGGAAAATGCAAAGTAGTCGAAAAACACCAATTTTACCAGTTTTCTTAAACTTTAACGACTGTGTTTTCTTTGAAATTTAAAGCCAACTTTAACCCTACTTTGTTTAAAATCGAGTTGTATGAGGAATTCGTTAAAATGGAAAAATATTGACGTATGAAACATCCTTAAAAATGCAAAGTAGTCGAAAAAGTCGGTTTGGCTTTTTTTTTCTGTTTGAAGTTGTTATAACTGGAATTTTTTGGTGTCCAGATTTATTTCATGCCAAACGGTGAATTTGAGAAAAATATGCTAAATTCGATTAAGAAATCATAGAAAAGGTGAGGTAGTAGATTTTTCAAATCGGGCATCCTTTGTTGTGCAAGGCAAAATTTAGCCCTACATTTTCTAAAAAGCGTGTCACTCGATGAATGGTGAAAAGTATGTAAATTTTGATAGGGGGGAAGCCTAGAATTCTTATTTTGTTTGCCAGTCGCGTATCGGCTCTCGTCATCTTCAGTTGTGGGTTTTAACTAAAATTATTCCACATTGACCAATCAAAACGATGTAAAATCACTTAACTACTAACTTGTCCTGATTTTTCACGATTTCCAGCTTATATTTCTACGTGCGTTATTTGACTAATCAATATTTTCAGAAATCCTAACAAGGCTCGATTCGAAATAATTTCTGACTAGTCGGACTAACACTACCCACACAACATGCACATTCAATATCTATTTTATATTTCTTGAGAAGAATTTCTCCTGGCGGAGGAGGTCCAAAGACCTTTTTAAAAGATCTGAAAAAAATCTTCAAAGCTCCAAACCGTCTTCCAAGCTCCCTTTGACGTAACGAGTTGTGTCGGCCGGGTCTTTATTGAGGTGGGGGATGTCCACTTATCGGAGGCTAACGAGAAGGGACAAACAATCGGATATGTAAACAGAAGGGACAAGACAGGGGTTTGTTCTTTTAATTTGAATACAAGGAGGAGCGGTGAAGGGAGAGGGAACGAGAGATTCTAAGATAGCAGAGTGGCGCCACTCTTGTGTCATACAACGGTAATAGATGGTTTTCATTAGCCTTGTCCTGCTCAAACCTTCACTTTAACACCTCTTTTTTTTCCCTTTTTTTCTCTTCTAGCCTCTACCTATCAACATTTCCTACCTAAGACCTCTTAGATGAAAGAGAAACAGAAGGGAACTTGACCAATTGCTATTACAAACACCAGTTACTGATGATTTTTTTAAAAAGCTTTGAATATTTTTAAACTACTGTCTTAACGTGCTGTACTAAAGAAGATTACATTTTATTTTCTAAAGATACTAAGTAGATGCAAATATATGGCAAATTCCAACCAGCCAGTAATAAAACACGTTTTTACAGGCCATTCATTTAAGGTTCACTTTCATCAGAGCAGCCAAATAAACTTAATTCTATTTTTCTAATAAATTCCATGGATTCCATTTTCTTGTAAAAAGTAGAGATAGGTATAATAGAGGTTACCACAAGGCTTTCAGCACATCGACTCGAGTATACCTATTATGCTCCTGAACTATCATCCTTAGTGTTAATCAGCGTTAATCAACCTCCACAGCTGTGGCAGCGACTGGTTAGCTCAGATCCTAGAATCCTTAGCCTTAGCCTAGATCTTGCGGCCTTTCCTCTCCTAGTTGCAAGAATCTACCTCCATAGACGCTCACACGAACATAAAACGTATTCGGCCGTCTTCTCTTTTTCTTGGCAATATCGGCAGGGTTTTTTTTTGGTCTGTACACTTATCTGGTGTGTGTGCCTTCTTCGGCGACAGTGTCCTGTCAGGAGTCAAGCCCGTCTATGAATCTTTTCTCGTTCCTCACGCCTTGGGTATTGTTCCGTCGGATTTAGCATTAATCAAGGATCCATTTTTGGATTTGTACTTTTTTGTGGCAAGGTGCTAGGTCAGGGTTCGGGACCAAGAAACTTCATATTGGTTCTTTTGTTGGCCGACATGTCCAACTCTAGGTTCCGAAGGCCCAGGATCAGGCCATTAGTGTCACTGACTTCCATACGCTTTTTGCCTTTACCTCGCATGAGGCTATCGTCTTAAGTGCCGCCTGACTGTCAGAGAAAATGGTTATCTTCCTTGGATTGTGTTCCTACTCTTTGATGTTTCATTGATGCTATGATTTCAGACTGGAAAACTGTATTCGAATTCATTCTGTGGACTCCAGCTGTCATGTCTTGTCCGTTTTTGACCGTGAGTATAGCAATAGGAATTAGCCTCCAGTTTAGCCTACTCTTCCGTTTCTGGTTTAAGCACCTTGTAATTGCTGATGAAGTTTTATTTTGGAGTAGTGGCATCGATTGGCATGGTAGTATGACATCTGCCTTCAGTTTCCGCTGTTTGATGACATGGCCTATCCTTGTAGATGGTGGTTCAGAGAGATTATGAGCCGCTGCTCTTGCGTCACCTTGGATATAAATATGGAGATCACCTTTGTTAGCTTTATTAAATCCATTATATTTAGTGGTCTGATGACCAAATTACTACATTCAATTAATTAATCTTGTTATGTGAAGTTTTGATTGAAATAAAAAGGTCACGATTAGTAGTGACGAGCGGGATTTAGTCACGATAGCTCAAGTGGTTAGAGCAGTGTGTTGAGCCGAAGGTCGTGGGTTCGCATCCAGCTCGTTACACTAACTTTTTCATTTCACTCAAAACTTTATATAAAAAGATTAAAGATTTGTCAACTTTGTACCACTCTCCAAGTTACCGCACTGTTATGTAAGGAATTGGGTCTGTGAGGTCTTGCATCTTCTTGCATATTTAAACATATATTTTACGAAATATATTTGTTCCGGTGAATCGCTGCCGCTACTTAGAGGCCTGGAACGAAAGTTTTAAAAAAGGAGACCGGGTAGAAAAAAAAAGACGGGCCGAAACAATAAAGGTCAAAATTTACGAGGAGACGAATACCCTTCGTATTATGTTAATGTTTTCCACCGGTCCAAGTGGCGGTGGCGTTATCACCGTAACACATAGTAAAACTGACGAAAAGGTCTGTATTCAAATAAGCCCGAACCGGAAAAAGATACCAGGGGCCAATCTAAAAAAAAATATACATCGAAGGCACCGCCTATATCTGAATTTCAAATCCGTCGAAATTTCTCGTCTTTTTTTTTATGTTTAGATCAGAAGGTTTTGCCAAGTCTAAAACAAAGCGACTCCATTTAAACTTGCAATTGCTGAAGAAAAGGCGTTTTAAAAAACAGGGGAAAAGGCCGGTGAAAGGGGGCTCTTTTGATTTATCGTCACCCGGAGTTAAAAAGCCAGTAAATTAGTATTTCGTCACATTGCTCACCTTTCCAGGTAAACAATTACCCCCGGCGCCTTTATATCTTTACCTTCTACCAATACTTTTTGGCTTTTTCGAAACTATTCTGTGTAAACCGATCCGATAGGTGACCAAAACACGGAAAAAATTAGCCAGGTTTTAATCAGATCTTATCCTAGGATTCAAGTCAATCCAACTAGCACTAAAGTAAAATAAAAAATGAAGCCATCGGACAAGTTAAATACGAGTAATTCTTTCCTTCATATCCATTCATTTCGGTATATTTTTGTGGTTAATGGGCATATAGCTTTGAAGAAAGTCCACTGGTCATGTTAGCAGAGGGTGGTTTAATTATGAGTTTACTATCTGGCCCCTTTTGAGTTAATTTATTTTACCTTCTGTTTCCTGTGGACCGACCCCAAAGTAGAGGAATCGATATTTCACGTAGTTATCCCAAGTATAGATTTCTCGGCATAGTCGTGAACACCCTCATCTGGGCAGTTTGGTAAGGATTCTTTATTAGGTCAGGCACGTTTAAAATTCGTCCAATTCCTTTTGTCTTATGTGGACCCTATTCTGAGAATGAACAGTCCATGCGTGATGATGCGATCATCTTACCTCAATTATAGGCACTTGGCATATATTCGTGAAGACCATCATCTAGACCGGTTTGGAGAGGGTTCTTTAATCATGCGTTTATTAAATCTGGTACCTTCAGAATTCGTCCAATTCCTTGATTTATAGTCGGTATTGCAGATTCTAATCGACGCCAGAGTGATAAGCAATGAACATTACGTGTATTTACGTTGTGCCGAACGATTTGGTGCGGTTTGAGAGTGTTGTAGGCAGTCCCTCCGAGTCTGAATAGAGAAAGAGCTGTTAGGCCGGGTGAAAAATGAACTTGCGATAAGGAAGGGTACAAGAGCGTGTTAAGAATGGGGGGAATGGGAATGAACGCGGTTGTGAAGGGAAGGGCGCGGAGAGGCGGCTTCCGTTGTTTTCGCAGAGCTCGAGCATCCGGCCGAGGCCGACAAAGGTTCCAGGGATTTGCATAGGACAACGCTCAGACGCACACACGCACCTCGACACGCAGACGGCCACAGTTCACACACAATAAGCACATTGTCAAGGACGGATAATTAACTTTGACCGACTCTTTCCTATTTAAAAATTCAAAATCCTCCTCAAAACACCTGTCAATGCGGCCAGTTCACCCGAAAACAGAAGTCGATGACCCACATTTCAACAACAATATTCACTCATAAATATAGAACTTTGTTTGCTTAATGTTAAAATAAGAAAATGAACCTCATAGGGTTTCTATTGCTCGTTTCTTAAGTATGATCAAATTTACAGAATGATTACATTTATGAAGTCTCTATATAGTATATAACATAATATATTATTGTATGATTTATTATGAGGCTTATGAAATAAAGTTATTAAAGATTGAACTAATTGGAAAATTGAAAAAATTCGAACACAATTGAGAATCTGACTTTGGACAATAGGGGCGTTTTAGTTTAAAGTTTTGACGCCAGTTCATGCGACACCCTGTTAACATTAACTGCAACAGTGCAATTTTTTTGTCTATCGGACTACCGTTTTATTATGATTAAATTATTTTCCCGAAGTTGTAGAAATAGAAATATAGAACTTCAATCTGTTCAATTTATCTAACCTGAAGGAACAATAGTAGAGTGCTTTAATCGTAAAGATTTTTCATTCTTTAAGACCACCTGCAGCAATGTCGCTCGGTTAGGAACAGAATCGGCCCGAGATTAGCGCCTTGAGCAGCACAAGGAAAAATGTCGCCCGTTTGCTAATAGAATGGGTTCAAGGATTCAGCCAAGGGGGCTTCGGTGGCCGCACGGTTGACACGGTGCTCATTATTGTAAGGGAAAGGTCCCGGGTTCTAATCCAGAGGCCGTGCATTCGAACCCTGCATTCCTACAAATTGGCTCTTTTTCAATCAGGCTTGTGGAACACTAGCAGCAATATTGTTTGCTAAGGAAAAGGCTGGGTCCAAGGATAAGCATTGATGACTACCAACAGAAATATCGTTCGGTTAGTAGATGAATGGATCTAAGAACAGAGCCTTAGTCAATACGATCACAACTTCTATTTTGTGGGCTTTTTAGATCATTTAGGGATAACACTCTTGATGTATTTACGTCAATTCGCTGGACACCCTGTATGGACTCCTTATACAACTTTTCTAAAACGGTCTCTACAACCTTTTCCATAGATTCTCCACTATGAAATACGTTCGAAAAGTACGAAATCCTTTGAGATTCCTGGCTAGGGAGAAATTTAACACTAGTACGTATAGCATTAGGTTAAAAAATTTAAACCATTAAAAAATCTTGTTCTCAGATGGAATATGGGAAGAATTAACGTATTATGCCATCAAAACTGTCCAACTTGAATCATCATTGATGAGAATAAACGAGAAATTTAACCGGTTAGAAATCCTTCCGATTTATTTCTTACCCTGGGATGAGCGTGAAAGGTAAAAACGGTTTCCAATCACGCTATAAGAGGCTGCCTAACCCTGCTACTTCGAAATTCTCTTCTTAACAGATGCGTTTGTCAGGATCGTTCGGTAGATTGGTGTGATTTGAAAAAGGGGGATGTTAAAAATCCCACGAGAATCGCTCTCGTGCCCGATGAGAGGCATAAACAAACCGCAATGCTGGCTCTACAATTTTCTCACCACCTAAATGCACTCTGTATCTGTGAGAGCGCGCATTGCGGTTTAGTAACTCCTTTTGTACTTTATAATTGCGTGGAAAGAAATCTCTGAAGAAGCGTTAAAATGGCAACGTTTTAGTGTTTACACCCAAGGTTTGTGAGCAGATTAGCGGACGAGAACGAGACAATTAGTCAAAGGCAAGACAAGTAAGAGAAAAAAAAGTCGAAGAATTGTGTGTGGGAATAGTGGGAGAAGCGAAGGTGGGCCACAAAGTTTTGTTATTCAAGGAGCAGTGAGTGTCGCACGTCTGTCTTGTTATAGTACGTGACCGAGTTGAGAGCACCGCACTCATTAGACATCGACCACTATATCTCTTTGTTTATACCCACCGTGAGAAAAGGATAGCAGAACGGAATATTTAATAGTCCACTTTCTTGGGTCATACGAACCGTCCACCGAAACGAGGGTTGGGCCTACAACCCTGTCATTGTAACAACTCGCTTCCTCACATGTGAAGAATTTGAAAGAAGCCTTTTATTCCAGTTTTTCTCTCTTCCTTCCTTTTAACTTTTTTTTTTGCTTTTTACCCTGTCCCGACTCGAACTTTTTTTATAATCTACATAGAAAAATGGAAAAAACCGCGTTAATTTTTAACAAATTCACTCAGAGATATCAAGCCGAATTTTACCCTGGGATTATTTATTCCATGAACGAAACAACACCAATTGTACATTTCTGACGAGACTCCTTAAGTAGTTAATGGGCCCCCTTAGAGTCTACGTTCTGCAGGTAACAAGATGATACCTGTTATTTCGTTGGCAGTTTGTTTGATCAGTACTCGGAATCCCTTGATCCGCCCATAACGCCTAACACAACTACCTTCGACTTAACATAATTAAATTATGCTGTACATAATACACTGTACCAAATATTCTACTATTAGGAAATAATTTTCAGCTATTTGATAACTTAAGGCTCAATATACGCATTGTACTGAGTGTAACCGCCGCCTTTTGGCATACAAAAAATTATCTAAAATGGCGATGACATTAAAACGGATTTATTTGAAATTTAAAAAAGTTAATTTGAAATTAAGAAAGTTTAATTTGAAGTATAAAAGGGTTAATTTAATTTTTAAAGACGTTGTTAAATGAAAAAAGGTTACTTTGAAACTTAAAAATAGCTAATTTAAAATAAAAAATGTTAATTCAACGTTAAAAATGGTTTATTTAATATTAAAACGGGGTGATTTGTAATTAAAACGCTAATTTAAAGTTAAAAATGGTTCATTTGAAATCAAAAACAGATAAAAGAATGTTGAAAGGAGAAAATTTTGAATTAAAAAAAGTTAATTTGAAGCTGTAAATGGTTAATTTGAAATTAAAAAGGGTTAATTTGAAACCAAAAAATGTTAATTCAACGTTAAAAATGGTTTATTTAATATTAAAACGGGGTGATTTGTAATTAAAATGCTAATTTAAAGTTAAAATGTTAATTTAAAGTTAAAACGAGTTAATTTAAAGTTAAAAATGGTTCATTTGGAATCAATAATAGATAATTGAATGTTGAAAAGAGAAAATTTTGAATTAAAAAAAGTTAATTTGAAGCTGTAAATGGTTAATTTGATATTAAAAAGGGTTAATTTGAAACCAAAAAATGTTAATTCAACGTTAAAAATGGTTTTTTCAAAAATGTGACGGGGTTATTTATAATTAAAAGTGCTCATTTGAAGTTAAAACGAGTTAATTTAAAGTTGAAAAGGGTTCAATTGAAGTCAAAAACAGATAATTGGATGTTGAAAGGAGAAAATTTTGAATTTAAGAGTTAAATTGAAGTTTGAAATGTTACTTTGAAATTTAAAAAGCTGATTTGAAGCTGTAAATGGTTAATTTGAAATTAAAAAGGGTTAATTTGAAATCAAAAAATGTTAATTCAACGTTAAAAATGGTTTTTTCAAAAATGTGACGGGGTAATTTATAATTAAAAGTGCTCATTTGAAGTTAAAACGAGTTAATTTAAAGTTCAAAAGGGTTAATGAGAAATTAAAAGCGCAGCTAGTTTGACATTAAAAGGAGTTAATTTTTAATTAAAAAGGGTAAAGTTAAAGTTAAAAAGGGTTAAATCGAAATTAAATAAGTTTATTGAAGTTAAGAAGGCTTAATTTGGCAGAAAAAACTACGTAATGCATAAATTAATTGACGTTAACTATGCTTCGTATAAATGTAGAAATACCGACGTCAAGGAATGAAAAATATTCACAGTAAAAACAGTAAAAAAAAAGAGTAGGAATAGGTAAGACTTCTTATTGAATAAACCTTTTTACAATAAATTTACCAAAAAGCAAGGCAATACTTCGAATATTTATTTACATGTGGATACTTCGAAAGGAAGAGAGAGAGAGAGAGAGAGAGAGAGAGAGAGAGAGAGAGAGAGAG
>CM077101.1:23092101-23113951 GCA_039619505.1 Cimex hemipterus
GGAGAGAGAGAGAGAGAGAGAGAGAGAGAGAGAGAGAGAGAGAGAGAGTGAGAAAGAAGTGAGAAAGCACACATTTTCGAAATGGTTAATATAGAGAGTATATAAACGATGGACATATAAAAGGCAGAACATGTTTTGAAAGTCACCAGGTTGCACAGAATTGGAGATGGTTTCAGCCACGTTGGAAATCGTCTCCATTATAAAGAATGCGAGCGACGGTTTTAATTTGTGTAAAAGTGGGTCCTTAGAAGAAGAGAGGATTAATAAAAAGTGATTTTTTACCTGTGTCCTCTAGAGACTTGTCGCCGGATTTAGGTGTTAATAAGGGAGACCTGGTAGCTAGGCATTCCGGGCCGAGATTGATGCGACCGGCTCTTTTATTCCGTGTACAATTGTTCTTCCAGTTTTTACAAAGGGACAGATAGAAAAGAGGGAGTCAGACTGCTACCGCTTCGGTGTAATTACCGGTGGGTCGGATCTGATAAGGACCGGCGCCGACACAGACCTCATTAGCAGATATTAGTATATTCCGATCCAAGTGGTGGTCTCAGATTCCCAGATTCCGAACATAAAACCGCAATTTGCTCGTTGCTAGACTACTAATGGCACCACTCACTATATCTGATCTTCGCTCCGCTTAACTTGTTTGTTAAGTAGTGTCTTTAGTAATGGGAGCCACCAAGGTGGCATTATTCACTTTTACTTTTGTTTCTCTTAATTAGAGGCTACCACACACAACTGGCCTCAAATCTCGAATTCTCAAGACTATCGGCCATCCCGGGACGTTTTGACCTGCCTTTTATTATAAAGTGTAAAACAGAACAGTTTTAAATAGAATATTTTATTAGCAAGACTTCGGAACGAGCTTCTTTTCCAACCTGTTAAAGATTGTTAAGTTCATAAATAGTAGGACAGTCTTGCCAGATATGCCCCGGAATTAAGTACCTTTGGACCAGGTAAAAGAATATTTCAGCCCGTTCGTTTACCGGACCTATTTCCCATGTCTTCAGATAGCTTATAAAAGAAATACTGGAAAAGTGTGGTGGATTTGCGGAAATAAAAATCTAAGTAGCTGTCATCGCAGTTAAAACCAACATAGGATCATTTTTAAACCATATATACTCAGTGGTCACAATTGACTATAAGAATAATTCCAATTAATTTTTTTTTTAATCTAATGTTTTTGGTCGAGATGAAAAATCAGTGCCACGAGGAGAATTCGAACCCACGACCTTCGGTTCGAATACCGAATCCTGAGTTCACGACGTTTGAAAATTTATTTAAAAAAAAAAAAACAGAGAAAACTCGAACGATTGTAGGCTGAGATGTCGAGTTGGTGTTCGAGGTGATCGAAGTCATGATAGCTCAAGTGGTTAGAACTTCGGCGTATTGGCCGAAGATCGTGGGTTCGAATCCCTCTCGTGACACTAATTTTTCATCTCAACCAAAACCCTTAGATTAAAAACAATAATTAATTCAATTTTTAAAATCAAATCAGCCGTCGAAACGATATATTCTAGAGAAATCAGTCAAAAAGTTTGTACAGGTCAAGAAAGATAACCATACCAGGCATGGTTTGCGGTGGTACCATGGAGATGTATCATTTTGGGTGTGTCTTCCATTGCACTTTTTAAGAGATATTGTACACAGGTAGTCCTAGTTCATCAAGGAACTTTAATCCCGGTTTCAATGAATGAATTTCTTCTACGGTTACGTTGTAGGTCCTAAAACACTTCCTCCTGTGGGCAAATATGCAGTTTGGTATAAGTATATTGGTGTTTTCTCTGTTTCTTTGCATAATCTGCGCACCATGTTTGTTTATACCAAACTACTTCAGATGCCCATTCAGCCTGCGGTGGACTGTTAAGAATCATGTTAGGATTCGAGATTATTTCCTGCTTCCTTTGATGCGTTTTGTTATTTCTGTCCTTCCAAAATTCGCTAGAGGGTTTCTTGTATTGTTTATGTCCAGTGAGTGAATTCTAATGTTTCTTCATTTTAATTTTATCCATTTGTCTATGATCATTGACAGTATGAACCCCTCCGACGCAGAAGGGACTTATCAGCGGTATAGCAGCCCCTTTTACTCTCACATGCCCTCGTACCCAGCAGAGGGTGACGTTATTTTGCATACCTAATCTATTTAGTTTTGTTTTGCAATTTAGCACCATGTTTATGCTAATGATGTTTGAACTCAGTGCTCTTATGGTTGCTTGGCTATCTGACATGATATTCTTATTTTGTTCAGATTGAATTATCGGCTTCTGCCAGGCCAGATTACAATACTTTTGACTACAAATTAGGATATGGCCGGTAAAATATAATCCAATCAAATTTCTAATGATCAAAAATATTGAAAATTGAAAGAGAAATTTCACATTAAAACACTGTGCTGCAGTTGACGACTGGTCTTCAACGTGTACGATCTAAACTCAGTTATCTTAAAAACCAACTTTTTCATTAATAATGTATACAATTTTTATTCCGACTTGTTTAATTTTAAATATGATGAATCGTTGTTACCAAGTTTAAATAATTTTAACTAAAAAAGATCTACCATCCAGCTAATTGTACAAAAGCATCGACCAATTTAAGAGAGTGATTTTTCCATTTAAATCAGGGTTATGATAAAAAAAACAATCAATGTCTTGGATGGAATTCGAACCCTCGGTCTTCAGTATTGTTCCCAAGATCTAGGGTTAACTGTTTTATCTTAAATCTTATGTTTAAAAGTCGGTAAATTTCAGAGTGTAGCTATATAAAACGTTATTAAATTAATCAGGTTTTCGAAGGGCGTTAATTTTTATTTTTTTTAATTACATCTCGGCAGCAAGGAGAGTAAGTCGATTCTAATCCGGTTCTCACTTGGATTTTGGTGAATCTGGCAAATGAAACGGTTCGGACAAGCGTTGTATTTAACGAGGAATTAGCATTTGACTGAAGAAGCAAATCTCCCCCACGTAAATCCATCCACTTCCTCGTTTGTAAACCGGGCTTTGTCTCTCTCTCTCTCTCTCTCGCCCCCGCCCCTCCATCCAATCTGCTAACCCTGGCCCAAAACCGCCCCCACCGCATATGTGATTAACCACCCCGTTACGCGGGTGTCGGAAACAAATGTTAGTAAAGGAATGTCGAGGATGTGAAAGTCAGCAGTGCGAGTAGGTCATCCCTAATTAAATAAAGTCCCTGGATCTCCCCGCCCCCGACCAACGACTAGGACGAATGTAGAGCGGACCTGTTAGAATAAACATGAGCATCGGTTCCTACCGTTTATCCCTATAGAGGAAATTACAACGCTAGTTTAATACCCTTTTACTCGGAACCAAAAAAAAGGAAGATCAGGTGTCGGGAATTGCCTTTTAATGGGAATCTATCGCTTTTGGGGTTGTTCACTTAGCCGGTATTGGCAGTTTGCTGTTGGATGCCACCTGGCGCCCATTACAGGGCATTCCACTAATGCCCCTTTACTCTCTCACCGTCTTGAACACACACTGGGACAGATGTTTGTATTGACATTTCAACCTTGGGATAGTTCCCGCCGACCGAGTGCCCTTTTACCAATATTATCCTAGTTATCGAGAAATAATCTTCGTCTCGTGCGACTATTTACGACTACCCGGATGAAACGATGATCCTTATCTCTTTTTCGTATTATAATAAAAGCCGGCTTACTCAAAAGTGCACAGCAGTTTGGAGGTAAATCAGATAGGGATTGTTGACGACTCGGGGTAGATTCCTATTTGGAAGATATCAATTTCAGTAGCAGGCGACCGGCCTAAACTGAAATGTCACCACTTCCCGGCTTTAGATCCTTCCTACTGATTGTCTCATTGAATTTATAACACCTGACTCCTTTACTGACCGTCCCAAAAACATAAACCCGAATAATGTTTTAAAACTTTTCTCTATCTTGGCTATTCTGTTTATGGAGGTTGACGGTGTGTTGCAGACGATATTGAATTCGATGCACAAATACCAGCCGAGGTTCCATCTCGTCAGGGCGAACGACATACACAAACTGCCCTACTCGACCTTCCGCACTTACGTCTTCAAAGAGACCGAGTTCATCGCCGTTACGGCCTACCAGAACGAAAAGGTGAGCACATTATAAAACAACACCCTCCAGGAAAGGGTTGCCTTTCTATCCAACACCACAATTGTTATAACTTGTGTTTTCTTTTCAGATCACTCAACTCAAGATCGATAACAATCCATTTGCCAAAGGATTTAGGGATACGGGGGCAGGAAAAAGGGAAAAGAAGTGAGTGGTTTTTTTTTTATATTATAAATTATAAAGTTTGTTTTTCAACTAATAATTTCTAGTGAGATGCTCAATAATTTGAGAGGGTATTTTGAATTTTGTTACACTCTCTTCTTATATAAAATTAAACATAAATTTAAACATTTGATTAACGGCAGAAAAGACAAATGAGCAAAGAATATATTAATTAAAATTGTATAAACTGTAAAAACACGTCTTTTTCCGTCCCATTAGCTCTCTTTAATTTGAAAATAACCGTGTTTTAACGTTCAAAGTAACATTTGTTTAATTCGTATTAAACCTTTTAACCTTTTTTAAACTTTCAATTAAGCGTTTTTAATTTCAAGCTAACTCTTTTTCGTACTAAATTAACTCTTTTAAATTTCAAATGAAACCTTTTCTATTTTAAATGAACCCGTTTTGTAAAGAACAACAAAAAGAAGAAACATAGTCGATGGTATGAAATGTAAGTTCTTAGGCTATTAGAAAATCATATGAAAGTTAGTTAATATTACAACTTAAAATTATAAAAAATTAATTATACATATTCTTGTTTTGATTTGGGATTTTTACATATCAAATAATTGGAGTTTTAAAAACCGGATGAAAACGATATAACATTAAAGATAAAATATTTATTAAGTATTAAAATAGAAAGAAAGAAGTAAAACTAACTCTACAGGGAAAACAGTTAAACTAAAGAAAGAAGAAAGAAAAACTGAAAGAATTAATAAAATAAACTAAAATAAAGGAATCTTCTTTTAATTTTAGAATTTTTTACAATACAAAAATAAAAAAGCTCGTTATATAAAAAAAAAACCGTACGAAAATAATTAAAAATTTTAATAATTGTTAAAATAGAAAGAAAGAAAGAACAAAAACTCAACGAGAAAACTAAAGTAAAGAAAGAAGAACTTAAACAGAAAGCACTAAAAAAAGAAAAAAAAAAACAATACACAAGGCGGTTCGAAAATTCATAATTCATATTTAAAACAAATTAACATACTGTTAAATTAGAAAGAAAGAAAACTCTGATAGAAAAATAAACTGAATTCAAGAAAAAATAACTAAATGTGAAAGAACTAAAAAACGAACAGAAACGAAAAAAAAGATGCTTTTATGTTATAAAAGTTGAATAATTTCTTGACCAGTAGAGAATAATTAACAACGGGAAAAGCTGTATAGTTGTAACTATTTGTTTTTATTTTTAAGTTTTTTGATTACCTGTTAAATTTTTTTTTTTAATTCGCAAATATATAAGAATATTATTTTACTCATTTATATTTCATACCATACACTGTTTTTAATACTTGAAATAAAAGGCTAATTTGAAATTAAAAAGTGTCTATTTGTAGTTAGGAAGGAGTCATTTGAAATAAGAAAGCATTAATTTTCCGTAAAAACGTGAAATTAAAAATGTTTTTTTTTGGGGGGAAAAAGAGTTTATTTCAAATTAAAAAGTTTTCTTAAGGAAAAAAGCTATATTAGTAAGTATTAATCAATTGGGCCGTTTAATTTCTTGATTGAGCTGAGGTAGAAGACAATCAAAATTGATTATTGTTAGATGTTTACGTATTACATTTGGCGTGGAAAAGTACATTTTCATTTTTGCCTTGGTCATCAGCCGGCGTGGTTTTTCGACTTATTATTGTTACTTTTTACTTCCATTATTGTTATTTTCTTGGTAATACTGAAAAAAAGTGGAGAAGGTCAAATTCACCGACATTCGACTTAATTTCTACCTCTTTTATTGCCTTCCGTCTCCCACGTCGTCGGTTATATCAATCCACAGCCCCTCTTCACCCTGTCAACGACCCTTATATTATTCTCGCCCGTAAATACCTCATCAGGCTAATGTGGTTGTTTCCCTCTCACACACTCTCTTTTTTCCCCCGTTTTGCCTCCTCCCGTCTCTCGCCCTTTATCCCTTTTCAGATCAAAAGCTTCATCGCCTCGATCGACCTTACGTTTTGGACCGGTTGGTTTTTTTCTTTTGCGACAGCTTTCTGCGAACTTTAGCATCTGGCGCTTTACCGGGAAATCAGATAGGGGACGATGAAAAAAAACTTTAATTGGACGAACATCGAGTTCTCCCTCTTTTCTTAAAGACGGACGCAGTAAACGTCGTTCTTTGTATCGCATCAAGCAGGTACTCGATTTCATTTCAAAGGACTAGAACAATCTCAAGTTTTTCGCACTGACTTAGACGTGAACCTTCTTAATGACGGTAAAATTGAATCTCGAAAGGGCTATTAGAAAGTTATGAATTTACGAGCAAATAACCAATTACCGAGGTGATTCTTGCGGCTTCCCTTTAATTAGGGGTGTCTAGGGTGTGACTAATCATGACCATGAAGGAGGAATAATCGATGATAGTTGGTTTGTTGTAGCGGAGCTATCTAGCGAGAAGGGGCCTAACTCTTATGTCTTCTCATTCCGCGTTACTTCTCTTCTCTAAGGCCCCTCCCATCACCCACGTGGCGCTCAACCGCTTTGTCTTTCATTTCCACCGATTAAGCTCTTCAAGCTCTGACCCTAGGAAATTCCCCTTCTTACAATCGACTTAATCCCATAACGATTTTTCTTACTTGTCTCGTCGCTTTTTCAATTGAACGTTGAACTATATTCCAGTACAGAGACATTACTTACACACGTCGGTGTACAATGTATTATTTACAAAATTATAACGAAGAAGAATCTAAATGAATAACAAAAAGAGAAAAGTAAAAGAAACGCATTTGCAAAGACCCTGGTAAGGCAATAAAGCCTGGAGGTATATTAAAGTCAGCTAATTGGCAGCTATTTGGGTATTCACGTAGATATAGACGATGAGGCACATAATGTCAGGGTGGGACTCTAAATAAAACCCAGTACAAAAAGAGAGGGTTAATTCCTTGAATTCAATTTGCACACTGATGTTTGAGGGTGTCAACTTAAAAGGCTATTTCCAGGCCACCCTCCGGCCCAGACGCTTTCTTCTATAATGGCCTGAAAACCCCTTTTGATCCTTCCACCGCCCCACCCCTATCTCACAATGATCCGGATCAACTTTAAATTGGTAGGCGTCAGATATTAGTGTTAGAAGCCCTTAGAGGGAAACCGCCTCAATGGGCTCATCAAAAGAAGATGATTTTCTCATCATATCGCCTCCACAAAAGAAAATAGCCCGAAAATAGAAAGCGTCTCGCAAATGGTGAATAGTAAATGAATAATGTACATGGCATCAAACGCTAAGCTCCTTAAAATAAACTTGTACAGCGGTGAAACAAACCATTAAATAACAAGTGAGATTTGATCTCTCAGAAAAATATTGTGGTTTTTTTTTTGTATCTTCATAAAACATTGTGATTGCGTCCAACATCTCCAAAACCTGGGACAACGTACCAACGAGACAATATCTTGTCTGCTTAAGATTTAAAGGAGTGCTGGGTAATGAACAAGCATACAGACAAAGAGAGATCATATAGGCCAAGGGTACAGAATGGATCCACAGGAGAGGACCAGCTCTATAGGTTCCAGTCATAAGTCGAGGGCAGATTAATAGTTAGATAATACCAATAAAACTTGCGCATTGTAGGATCCATTCCAGATTCAAACCAGTCCAGATGAGGGTCGTTAACGCTGTATGCCAAGTACCTATATATGGGACGACAAAATAATATATAGATTCCCTCGTTAGACGGAGTAAGGTTGGCTCTATAGAAAACAGTGCACAAATGTACGAACTCTCATGTTGTTCGGAAATATTAAACCAATAAAACAACAACCCTCTCCAAACCTGGTCATAGGAAGGTCTACAAGTCTGCAGGCCGAGAACCTGTGCTTAACATGGCAAGCTTAAAAATAGACTCATCCGTGTCTAACTGGGTTCACATAAGGCAGAAGAAACTTGGACGAACTATCAAGGTACTAGACATAGTAAACTCACGATTAAAAACCTCGCTAGCCCCTTCAAATAAATTATTCTAAAAAAATTAAAACCCTCGCCAAAAGAGGTAAAAAGTTATTATAGTCAAGGTAAAATTCGGGAAGTGTTAGAGATATATATAACAGTCACTGCCTTCTCAGAAAACACCTACACAGGTTATTGAAAGGTAACCATATCTGTAGGTTATGTATTAAAGGACGAAATTGCCACCTAGATCATCGTACTTCACTTAGGGTGCTTAGAAGACCAGGAAAAAAGGCCCAATGACCTACTTTTTTAAACAGCCTAAGTTACTGCGAAAAGTACAACTACCCAGAACGCTGCTTTTCATGACTAGTACATTGGGAAACACGGATTTTGCCGCATATAAGTTTCAAACAATTTTAAAATAGTTAAAGAAAAAAGCTTTTCTGTCGGTGCTCAATATTCATATAATAGGTATATTTCCTAACTGATTCATAATTGAATAATGTTTAGATAAAATCACATCTTCAGTATTATCATCGCCATTATTTATTTATATATAACATGGAAAGTAGGTTTCTTTTCGAAAAAATATGATAGGCCGTGGACGTAATTTATTGTGGCTACAGCTGCCTGGATTTGGCCAGGTCCTTCTTCACGCTTGTAAATTGCTACCTTGGATAAAACGTCGGACTCGTTAATTTATCAGCGAGCAATGAGCCTTCTGACAATAACAAAATACCACGTGCTGAACGGAGGGGCATGTGTGTTAAGCGGCTTCAGATCTCGAACCGGCGATAAACGCAAAGCGTGCCGGCACATCAATTAATTTTAATGCAACGTATCCACCTTTTATTGGCGGCGATCTGGTTGTCATCTAAACGCCAGTAATTACCCGAGCTAATTATTTATACAGTTCCATTTTTAATAAACATCGGAATTTCCAGCTTTAAATTTTGAAAAAAAGTAAAATTCATTTACCTCAATCTTGATTTTTTTTGTTTTATCAGCACGGTTTATTTTGAAATCTATGAATCCTCGGATAGTCATGAAAGATCAAATAAGCTATACTGTACAGGTTAGACTGCACTGGGACAAGAACTCATAAGGTGTCAGGCTTAAAAAAACCCTCTTATAACCTGACTCGAGGAGGGTCTTCAAGGCTATATGCTCTGAACCTGTGCTTGTGATAACAAGATCAAATACAATTTTCTACATATTTTCCAAATTTATTTATTTTCTTATTAAAATAAATTTACAATAAATTTATTTTTTTTTTAAATCCAAGTAAGGTTATATTTTACATGCTAATCTGAGCACTGGGTCCGTCTACACACGCTGTTTTCTTTTATATTCAAATGATTTGCGGTTTCTGTCTCTCTTTACAAGTCAAAAATAAAGAAATTTTACATGATTTTCTGTATAATTCTAACTACGATGAATAAAACAAGATATAACGTTAATTAATTTTTTGAAAGGGGGGATTGAAGAGAGAACGGCTAGAGGGACGATTTGAATTCGGGACAGCGCCGCTCGGAATGATTTATATTAAAGGTCGAGTAATAAATATATAGTTAGTATGCACGTGTGACCTGTGGGGGTGGCAAATGGATTGGAACCGGTTTTTCAAATTATTCATAAATAAACGAGTTACGGAAATGTCGCGATGTTTTAAAGTGTGGGGGCTGTAAGGGCATTTAAGGGTTGGTTATTAGAGGGACGAACGACATTTAGTCCCACCGCAGTCTAAATTACCACCCCTAGGCTTTATTTTAACCTTTTTAACACTCCCTCCACCACCGGAACGTGGGGTGGTTTCAATTTGCTCGACCCCAAACGATGCCCCGGATCAAGGTCCCCTGCCCTATCATTTCCGGATACGAGGAAATTTACATTAGGCTTTCCGCCGGGGGAACCCCATAACCAGATACTTAGACATACATAAAACATAGTTATCTGACAGGCTTCTCGTCCAGCATATCAATCCCTATGCCCACTGACATGACGCCGCTATCTACACAATTCATGTACGAATTCGGACAATTCATTTGCAAAAATTACCGATAACGTCAATCTAACTGAATTTATAAATATATCTCGCCACAATTATCAACTCTAACTTTTGTTCCTTTAAAAATTTTCGTTTTTTCCAACATGTGAAAACGTGTATTACAAAGTTTAAGTAAATAATTAACTTGTAACACCCTCAGACTTTACCAGGTGTACACAACTAACATCCCAACCTCAAACCACCCCCGACCTTTGCTGACGATAGATCAAGCAACTCTGATCCCATCTTGTCCACACGAAACCCCAAGCTACATCAAAAGATCTCTTCCCCAGTTTATTTCATATTGCCCTTCCAATTACTTATGTACGCTATTCGATACCGCAAACTACTGGAGTCACGGTGGGAAAATAACAGAACAGAATTTAATCCAAAAAAAATCCTCCCACATAACCTGAACTCTCAGGGAAAAATCCTCCTCCAGTTTACTTTAATGATATCCCTCTTCCGACAGGGTGCGACTTGGATTATAGAATTCCACACACTACTGGACTCCTGATGGGAGAAGGAAAGAATGAAATTAAACCTACAAAAAACCTCCCACATAACCTTAATTCTCAGTGAAAAAAATACCTCCTTCCGACTGCGGACAAGGTGCGGTACCGAGATTTCCATCGACACATATGAACGTGGAATCCCAAAAAACCTGCTTTATTGCACCTTACTGAAGCCGAGCGTTCAGCAAATACGGATCTCCTATCCAGTAAAAGAGACACTAGCCTTTAAATAGATATTTAGACAGGACGATAACCAAGCAAGACAGACAACACCATACTTGAATTATTTCTGTACCAGCACTTCTTGTATTTGACTGGGTATATCCAAAGGTTACTCTTTGTTTTTAGACTTTTCGAAAGTATACACACCTAGAAAATATACGAGCGGGGTTGATCGCGTGAATGATGATGCGCACCGGTCCACCAAATCATGGAAGTGCAGTCAATAAAGGGTCCTCCAGATCAAAGGAATTATTACATTATTCAGTTGTTAATGAAATTTTCAGGCGTTTAGCGAAGGAATCGATCCAGAACGTTCCTGGCAAAGTGAACTTCAAAGGGAATACAACGATAAATTCGAAATAGAACTCCAGAGGCCTTGGAATTGTAGATCTGCAACAACAATCCATCCTGCAATCAAACTAAAAAAGACAATTTAACAAGAAAATAGCTTAAATTTTAGAACTTGACGTTCTAGTGTTGAGTAATAAGGGACGAAAATAAAGAAAATAGGCGGAAATAATTTAATGAAAAGGTAATCTGAGCGAGAGCACAGGACCTCTTTGGTCGAGCTTTTAACTTTTGGCTTCTTCCGTGATTTGTGATAGAGAGGGTAAAACATTTTTTTCTCTTCCATTGGGATCCCCTAATCAAAGCGTAGACAGATGGAAATGTTTGCTCCCTCGTGGATTTAGAAAGCCCACCCTCCGCTGTCCGCACCCCTTCGGTATCGCTGTTCATCAAATCCCGGCTCAATCAATTTTAAACGCAATCCTACGAAACGTTTCCTCTGGTCTCCTCTCTTTTATTTCTGATTTTCATTTTTATTTTATGTAAGACAATTTAATTTTAATTTCAGGCAAGCGTTGATGGCGGCTCAAAGGCATCCGGAAGAGTTAAAACGCGGCTCGATAGACTCGAGGGCGGATGCGGACGACGACAAACTTTTGGATGTCGTCGGGACTTCGGAACCGCCTCATCCTCTTCATCTTCCGCCTCATCATCACCCAGGTATCGACGCTTAACAATTATTCTCATTTTGTCTAGTTTAATGTCCGATAAATGCGCAAAGCCCGAAAACTCAGACGTAATTTTGTTTTCAGTTGGATCCGTCTCCGTCATTAAAATAATTGGCCATTTATCATTAACTTGTTATAGCCTCAGAATATTTTTAACGTTAAGGCCGAAATATATTTGTTATTTAATCAAGGAAAAATCTGAATTCCGGATTAAATTTGTTTTCAAAATTTCAACTTGTTCCATTTGTTTTCTTACCATCAAAAGAACACCGAAGGAGAAGTTATGGAAGACTGCTTACCATTTGCTCAATTAAATTGATCATATTACTGTTCAATATTTGTATTTTTGCGGCCGATGGCAAAATATGGCACAGCTGCCGAAGAAGAAGAATGTAGAAGGGAAGAAGAGAATATGAAGAATCGCACACAAGCCAAGAAGGCATCCGCTATTTCGATGAACCTCGAAGAAAGATCGGAATCCAGGCTCAGAAGACACTAAGAAGAAGAGCGACTCTCCACATCTCGCACTGTACATTAACTTCTTTTCTTGCTGAATATCACATAAATCTAATTGAAATCTGAGGTCGACATTTTCTTTGTTGCTTTGTCTCGTAGTTTCATTTACCAATTACAATTTTGATTTAACATTCATGCTTTCCTTTCAAAAGTGTTGACAAAAAAGTTAAAAGTTAAAATTTAAATTAATAAATATAAAGAATGTGGAGGAAGAAAGAAGATTCGAAGATGATATGAAGTAGACGGCGTCGAGGGCATGGCGGCGACGATGTACGGGTTTCTTTATTTCGTACTAATTAGTCAAAATGCAGTCAATAAAAATTAAAAAAATGAAAATTGATTTCAAATTTAATAACGGAGTTCACGATTTTGTCCTTGATTTGTCGGCGTGTGTTCTGAGGCTCCAAACTGGCTTTTTCATATCAAAATTATTTCGATTTTACATACCCCGTTTAGGATAGCACAGCACACCGCCGACAAGTCGGTCCGGCTACCCGGGGCAATCTTTTGAACTCCTTTTAAACAAGTCGTTAAGCTTCATTTAGCAAATTTACCTCTCGTCCATTTTATGCAAAAGCTAAGGAAAGCAGGTTGGTTGACAGGTGATGCCGAGAGCGGACGGAGGGTCGTCATGACGGGCCACGAAGGCGACAGCGAGGCAGAAAGCAGTTGCGAAAGCGAATCTGGACCAGGATTCAGGCCTCCCTCTCCCGCGGAACAAGGACCGGGACCCTCAGGTAAATTAATGAAAAGACAACCTTTACACTACTACCATGGCTTGAGCTTACTTAATATCATCACCTCAGTTTGTAGCAATCCCATATCCAATATATTCCCTGACCGACACATATTGCAATGTAATTCTTTCGAAACTCTGATAAGGTTTGGGAGACACCTCCTTTAACAAGACATTTATTATGTATTTAACTCTTAGAGGACGCTAAATAAAGGACACGAACACTCTCGTGTCGTCCTAAAGTCTTTATTTGTATAGCCATGAGGCTTATCAACTTACCAAGCCAACATTTCAGCAAACCAGTAGCCTTTGGATCATGTCTTCTGCTTGGAAGAATAGTTTAAGAAATAGAGCTTCGATGAAAGCAAATCCCAGCCAATAACTTTGTCCCTTCACCTTATCATCTTTCCTCCAATTTAGTACAACTATTTTCCTCTCCCAGTAACAAATTTTGTGTATTTTTTTAGTAATTTAGATGGAAAAAAGGAAATACTTGGAACTCCCACACTCGACTCAAAAGAATAAAACTTTATAAACTTCTTAACACATCATTAATGCAACCAATCTGTGAGGGGATCACCCAAGTTAATGAATTCAGTCAATGATGACCAAAAACCTCAGTACCATTGTGCAAGCTCCCTACTTTGTATCTAACTTTGGACTGTAAAGTTAGACATCACAATCCCATTTATTCTCCAAACCGGAAGAAGCCGATACGCCATAAAACCGTACAACCTCATCCCAACCCCTAGTCCTGAACCCTTCCTGACAATCCACTGAGGATAAGCATTCCTCCTTGGTGGAGGTAGTCAATATTGCTGTGAGAGCACAATTATTGTACAATTCTCCATTTTAATAATGTTATTATTACGAAATTTATAAGATAGCAAAGCTGTCCTGAGGATCTGGCGATGTCCAAATCTCTCGAAAGTTAAGACGACATGAGTTTCAGTACGTCTGTCCCTTATCAAAGGTTTTCACTGTATTATATTTAAACCTTAAAGTTGTTTAGTGTAATATCTTAAAAAACGTTATTTTATCAGATCAAATTTGCTATAAATGCCATATTTGTCATGATTTTAATGTATGTTTATTTGGTGTTTGTAGGTACCCACCATGGAGGCGGAGAGTACCCATCGCCGAACATCTCCGTCGGTCCACCGATTCATCCGGCACCTCACCTATTGCCCTACCTCCTACCATATTCTCCAGGGCTGTACCACGGCGCAGGGGGGCACCCGGTTTTAGCCCCGGGTCCACCGCTGACATCTCTATTTTCCTCTCACCACGGGGTGACGTCGAGCTTGCTGTTCAACGCCCAACTGGCTCTGGCTGCGCAACACCCGGCTGCGTTTTTCGGACAGGCGGCCGCAGCGTACACGGCGGGATTGTCACCGCACGCCCATTCGCATTCTCTTAAGGCGGCGTCTCTCGCTTCCGGAGTGCATAGGTTTTCTCCTTATTCGCTCCCTCCGCCGTCAATCGTCGGCGGCTCTCCCGTCGGATCCGCGTTCGAGACCGTCGCCCCAGGAAGCGGGGCCTGCTCGCCGAAACCGCCGACACCCCCGCCGACCACTCCTTCGCCTCCGAAGACCGACACCTCCTCGACTGCGAGTGAATTGAAAAGTATAGAAAAAATGGTCAACGGTCTCGAAGTTAAAACCCCCGACCTCCTGAGTCACGTTAAAGTCGAGGACAAGTGAATCCGTGACGATGTAGGCAACTGTACATAAAAATGCGCTTTGTACAGACGGACTAGTGTGCGCATCATCGCCTACCCCCTTTTGCCTTCTTGCCGAAACGACCGAAACCAAATCGTTTTTCGGATCTTTAAGATTCTTCGGTCCCTCCCTATTGAATTTTGGATATTATCACATTATTTGTTGCAATCAATCTTATTGTCTGTGATTTTTTTAATCTTGAGATGGTTCGATTCTATGTGACTCCTACGTGAACGTAGATTCGGGGTTCGACCCCATCGAAGGGCGACTGTAGATTGTCAATGTACAATGAATCGATTATGAAAACATATTCAAGTCATACTTTCCGACACAGGAAGTCTTGGAGTGTGCTATTCGAATGTAATGCTCCCACAAGATTGCCTTATAAGTTATCGTTTAAAAAGGAGAGTAAAGAGCTCTAAAAATTATTTTAAAAAAATGTTCCTCTCGTCGCTAAATTATAAACTTTCCACTAGTAGCTCGTCCTTTCGAGCTACGTTTATACATATTTATTTCCTAATACTGTCACCAGTAACATGATAATAAACTAACAAAAATATATATAATGTATACTTTGTGACCTTTAAGGCATATCAGTACTGGGGGCGTGCTTTGTCTATTTGTCTATTTTGTCTGAGTGTTTCTATTAAAAGTGCAATCCGCACTCGTTTCAATCACATTTTGGTTTCCCGTTGGTTGGTTTTGCGTTTTATTACTTTTTTTGACATCTTCGGCCCAAGCTATGCTCTTTCCAAAATCCCGGATTCAATACAATTTTCTAATTATAATTGTTACGGATTAAATATATATGTATAAATGTATATATATTATATATATACATATATATGTTTTTTTTAATATACATACGGTCGAATTTTCCTTACGACCGGGATTATGGATCCTGCATAACTTTATTACTTTTTTAATATATTAACATATGCAAATTTATTATTTAAATATTATATATATAAATAGATATATATAAATATTGAACATACATTATACATAAGAGTTTAAATTATTATTAAATTTATATAATCTTTCCACCTTAAAAAAATATATGAAAAAATTTAAAATAAAACTATAGTGGGGAATATATAAATTTATCGCCATTTTTGTGGAGCGTTGAAAGGAATTATTCGCCCACATATATTATTTGTGTATATACCCTATATCAGCGTTTATGTTGTTAAAAGGATATTTTGTTCATAATAGGTGTTAGCGTAGGTACTGCTTGCACAAGGACCTATTGATTTGTAACAATTGTTATTCTACAGATATTATAATATCAATCTTGTAAAATTGTTTGGTGATGAATAAGTATTGTATTTGGGAAAAACAAAAGTGGAAAGTAGCAATAATATTTAATGCCAATAGCCTAATTACTATTTAGTACTGTATTATAATTGTCTGCAGATAGTTGTGGCTATACCTTCCATGAAAGTAAATAAATGTGAATAAAATATATCACTTATTAGATTGTATTTGTTTTTAAAATGACCTATCTGTGTTTTATTAATTTCATTCGTCACACCCCAGCTTCTCCCTCCTTTCCTTTCTATTTTTACTTATTTTTCTAAGCTCTATTTAGAAAATCGAACCCCTATTGTAAAACTGCAAAAATACACATTTATCAAAACAAAACAAAAAATTAAAATTAAAAAGTCAAAACTTAACCTTGTTGCTATTTTTTTCACAGATTCCATAGACCCAAATAGAAACTCATTCAATTAGAGATTAAATATTTATCAATGAGGAATTAAAGATTAGCTTTTAAAGGGACCAAAGCAGAAAAAACCGAGAAAGCCATTTATTCCCAATTTTTTTATAAGGAGTTTTTCAGGAACATACCTTTTTTGGACATATCGTTTTATTACGGCGATATCGATTTCGGGGCAACCAGCATCCCCTCTTCAGCCCACATAGTAAAAATTACAAAGTTGCACATTAAAACCATTTTTCCATATATATTAAAAAAAACTTATTTAAATTGTTGAAATGCTTAAACGGACACCTACCTGGTTTAAATTTTAGAAACGGATAAACTGGAAGGTTCTTATGTGTTATAGCATTTTACTGGGGCTTCCGACATCTTGGCCATTTCAGCCCCACACTTAGTCTATATTCTATACACGTTCAGACTCATCATTCATACAAATAAGTATGTTCATACGCTTAAATACATTCATACAGTACACTCATTCCGTTTGGTCGGTGGAGTACTTGATATTCCTCCACCGACGAACAATTAAACTAAGCTAGATTGGGGTCGATGAGGTACTTTTATTAATATTCCGCCAACGACCCCGTACACACGCTCATTCGCTTTCATCGTTCGAGGGGCGATGTTGACGTACTATTCACCCTCACCCCTCGCCATTCACGCAAATAAATACATGCAGGTTGCCCTTATTATTTGAGGTATGACGTATTCTTTCACATCCAAGTGGTGTACTATTAATCTACACTTTCTTTTATTTATACCTAATTTTACCTTAATTACTTTTATATTTACACATTTACATAATTTTTTTAACAAATTATATTACATTGTTTTATATTTCATTTACCTATTTATAAAAAAATTTATCGTCAATTTTTCTTCATTTGCAAAATGTTATTGTTTAAAAATTTTTTTTAGCCTTTCTGTATGTTAATATTATTGTCTTCCAAATTTATATAGATATTTTCTGGTTCCATTAGTTTGGCATCATTCTTTTTTTTTTACCTAGAATCTTAACATCATCAAAATTAACTTTATGTTCAGTTTTTGTTGGATGTTGTCCAATCCAGTTTTTTCGCTTTTATTTTTTACATCTATGTTGTGTTGGTTATCTCTTTTATAAAAAATACCAATTTTTTCCTGTTCACATAATTAAGAAATATTCATCAATATCAAACTAAAAACATAAAACAAAATCGAAAAAATATCGATTTGTTTTCCCTAGTAAAGAGACGACATCATCAGTGTAAAATTGTTAAATAAGCCTTGGGAGGTTTTATGCCAATTGTTTTAATGTTGTCGGTGGGTGGTGGCCTGTGAGTTGGTGAACAGCAAACCGTCACTGGGCCGTCTGTGTATCGGGAAAATTCGCGAGAGCAGGCAGACCTGGTGCCATTTCGAAGCGTCTCAAATTTTGAAGCCATTGGCAATCTGCAGCACGTATCGCTTCTCAACGTGACGTCTCATATGTGTTGATTGAGGTCCGGATTTCCATTATCCCAGCGTTTTTTATATATTCTATTGATGAATGAAAATGAAACGCTCGTCTCTCATTTCAGCTGCAGCTAGGAGGGCAACTTGACGTCTCAGTACCTTATTTACGTATTTCTTACCTCTCCGAGAACCGTCTCTTCCGAACAAATTCCCAACCATTTTGCGACGCCTAGTTGAAGGATCACTTTATTTTTAGGAATTCCGGAATGTTCAAACCGTTTGTTGTGATGCACGTTTCCTAGGAGCATGGTAAAAATGATTAAGAAGATGACAAGGAATTAAAAATCTACTCAGAAGGTGTGAAATCCTCGGTTCGAAAGGTCTCCTTAGGGGTTCATATAACGTCGATATTGAAACTTTCATATAGCCTAGTTGAAATACTTTCGTAATAATTACTATTCACTTCTTGTCGAAGATGGTTCCAAAAGTACTCGATCGGATTGACGTCTGGACGATATACCATTGCTTTGATTTCATGGCTCTTTAAATAATCTGTGATGATCATGGCAGTATGAGTAACGGTCGTCCCTCATTTCATCGGCAGCATGGGATGTCATTACTTCATCTACGTATTGCTGAGCTGTCAGAAAACCATTTCGTTCAAACTATTTGATCGGTTCTTCTTTCCATCAAAATACACCCCCATCAATTTCCGAGCTAAAAGGGTATAAAATTTGCATGAATGAGTTTGTATAACGTTCATTTCTTCTCCGTCAAACCAGTCAAGCCAACGTGTACCTATGTAAGCTCACCTTCATTTCGGTGACTTCTTCTTAGTCCATTTTCATCCGTTATAAAACAAATCATCACAATTCGAAATGAGAAACTAAACTTGTCTTTTTCGATTTTGTTATTCTTCAACATTGAAATAACAAGTATTAAAGATGATATAAGAAAACAACAAAACCCTTCAAAAATAAACTTACAGCCGAAAACTAACATGATTTTTTTTAAATGAGTAATGTAATCGAGTACAACTGAAATAATAGTTTTATTAGGTTTCGTGGTCCGCTTGATCAATTAAATTCTTTTCAATTAATTAAGGTTTTTTTTTAAAAAGTCAGTGTCATAAGCGGTATTCGTCATAAGAAAAATGGCAAAAAGGAGGGAAATTTCAAAAATGTCGGGTTGAGATGGGAAGTTAATGTCCGAGTGGATCGAAGTCACGATAGCTCAAGAGGCCAAAGAAGAGCCGTATCTAGCCGAAGGTCGTGGGTTCGAATCCCGCTCGCCACACTGACTTTTTTATTTCAACTAAAAACCTTAATTTATTGAGAGAATAATAAAGTGTATCAGATAAAATTTTCATGAATACTGGACCAACACGAAACTTACTGCTAATTCCTTTGAAAGGTACAAACAGACTTGACTTTTTAAAACTGCCATTCAAAATAAGATGAGCCATTACTAGCCAACCATCTATTTAAATCCTACGATCTCCTATCATCAGTTGTGTGTTTTATCGTTTCACACATACAACCTTACAAACAACACGTATTGATCTTTTTCAGAATGGCTATCGTGCCAAGACCTCGTCTGAAATGATAAGTCTAAGTCTAGAATTACCTAAATACCTTACGAAAACTTGGGTAAATAATCTGGGTCGACATGAACTGCCCTGAACATAAAAGCGTGAACAATGGAACCTGGTATGACCTGTACCGATTGGCTGAGATTGCATATTATCGATTCTGGACGTGATCTGATACCTTGCTTCATTGCTACTACACAAAGCACCTTCGGTGTATTAACTATATTCGGCCAAACAGACTGACCTTTTTCCACTATGACGCGAATCCGTTGATCCACATGAGGAATATCGCATCTACCCTGTTAGGAACATTAGGAGAAGTAGAACTCGTTATTTGTTATGATGTAATTTTCGTGCTTAACTTAAAGTGTACTAGTTCCATCCCACCAACGCTGAGAACAAACTTCCTCGGGTCTCTGGTGTTTTCCACCTAAGCAAAACCCATTACTTTCATCGAAGAAGAGATAATTGAACGAGTCCTACTTAAATCTAAATGTGTAAATCATAAAAGAATCCCACTGGAACTCTTTCGATTCATGCCATGATTATCAACAATCTCCAAGCTCTTCGGGAAAGTAGAAGATATCAGAATAGATAAGTACGAGGGGGGGGGCGTCGGTGGCCGCAAGGTTCAGTCTTTGATACGGCGCTCATCACTGTAAGGTAAAGGTCCCGGGTTCGAATCCAGGGCCGCTGGATTCGAACCCGACATACTTACAAATGGGCTTTTTTTCAAAAATAGAGGAACTCTGAGAGTTTATATGACCTCTGCTGTTGCGAACCCTCGTAAAAAAATTGATTAAATTTTAAAAAAAGCACGAGTGTATGGGTATAAGGCGTGCCTGGAGATCACCAATCCCGCTTCCTAATATCCTCATCATCATCTAGGGAATAAGGTGGCCATCCAACCAAAGCCCAATAATTACTGCCGAGTCCTTTGATCCACATGATGGAATATCGCTTCTTTGCAGTTAGGAACAATTGCTAATTAGATTTGGAAAGAGTAGAAGTCCTTATTTCTTATGATTTGGATGTCTTGGAAGAAACCCAAATTGTACACTCTGAGCATAATCTTCCTCGGGAAACTAACAAAATCCTTCTCCTCCAAACAACGTCGTCTTCAGTTTTTGTTTCAAAATAAGATCCTTTAATTTATTTTCATTAAGAAACAAGCAAATTTGAGCTCATGGCTTTTCGGGAAAGCAGCAGAACTGCATGGAAGCTTTTCTTTTGAAAATATCGTGTAAAAAGAAGCGAACTGATATTGGAAGGGTCGCTTAGGGAAAAGAGATCAACCCGTCACATTTCCTGGCACGGCACCTGCAATTAGAGACTTCAAACTTTAGTAATTAATATTAAGGTCCTCGTATAGGGGATAATAAACCATTCCTAGCCAACGGTCGAGTTGAAACTTGCCGCATAAATACTGCACTTAAATTACTCAGTTAAGTTTATAGCATGAAATCCGACTTAAAATCGCTTCGCTGGAGGTAATGTGAAATCCACCTTATAAACGCAACGTTTTATGCGTTTCAAAAAGGACCGAAATGTACTTCCAGTCAATATTATTTCCTTTCATGGAATAATTCGCAATGTAAGCCGACTGAAAACAAGTGTTGACTGCGCAAAATTTTCCACCTTATCAAAACTTTACATTTAACACATTTACTATCGGAATATTTCTTGCTTACTTTTAATATTAGGTATATTGACGTTTATTTTTTTCCATGCCATGTGAGAAATATTTCATTAGCAAAAAGCCATATTATTTCTTGTTATTTGCTAGTAATCTAACACGCAAAAGAAAACTCATAAAAAATCTGTTTTTAATGAGGTAGCAAGCAAAAAAGTATTAACTTAGTATGTCTCCTTAAGACAGTCCTGGAGATGCACAGCATTTTACATCTTTCCATAGCGTCAACATCGTAAAATTCTTTTCTATCTCACTCTGATACTACAGGTCCTAGATATCCAACTCTATCTTGTGCACCGTGGTGATGAACGAAATATCGTGCAATTATTTATTTAATGTGTAGAGATTAGTGACCGTTAACGGATAATTATTCAAATATCGTGAGATGCGGTCTGGTGTGATGTAGGTATCAGAAAAACATTTTCTTTATCGTGCCAACGTTTCGATCTTTTATTGAGATCATCTTCAGGGCTCAATAAA
>CM077101.1:23114351-23136281 GCA_039619505.1 Cimex hemipterus
GCAGCGGCGTATCTAGCCGAAGGTCGTGGGTTCGAATCCTTCTCGTGCCATTAACTTTTTTCATCTCAACTAAAAACCGTAATTAGTAGGAATAACATTTCATGAGATACAGGGGACTTGATGGAACTAAGTTATGAATGGTTGAAGAGGACAAGTAAGACAAGTAATAAAGAAAAATGTACGCAGTCTACGTTTCTATCGAAAAAACAGTCTTGCCCACCACGGAGCATCAACAACAAACAGATACCGTTTTCCATAAAAGTCAAATATTTAAGGGCTAGATAGTAGATGACGAAGAATTCCCACACAACACTTTTTTTATGACTTTATGAACACGCATATCAGCCAGTGTACCAAGTTCATGGTTTCGTCATATATATGTGGTTGGGGGGGGGATGAGTAACGTGAAAAAAATGGACAGGGGTGTGACGGTGGGAATCGAACCCAAGACCACTTGTTCTACGAGCCCAGATTCTATCACGCTAACCACCAGCCAATACTTAAGAAGCAGCAATTTAAGACTTGGACAACTTGAAGTCAGTTGAATATCAAAACATAACTAGAATGCCATCGAACATCTAGCGCATCTAATCCAGTAAAAACTAAATTTAATCATGCCTTGAACTTATTAGGTAGGTTGAAAATTTATTTGGTTGAGGTTATCGGCAGATATATATATATATATATATATATATATATATATATAGGAGATGGTATATCAGATGTTTTGTAGAGTAAAGGAAAATATTAATGAATACAGGAAGGCAGTAAGCTGTGAGTAAAGCTCATAGAGAAAAATATCACAAAAAATATTTGTGTTAATAAGGTTAATAAGTTTTTATATAGCATGCTGCTACGGTCGGTTTGGCCTTTTTTCGAGGAGAAACCAAAACGCCTTTAAGCAAAGGAAAATATTTAATTCGTACTGATGATTTTTTATTGCATGATAAACTGAAAACATCATAAAATTAACAAAAATACTGACTTTTGTAAGCAAACTGAAAACTTCATACTCAGTATTGTACCAAAGCAAATATTCTAGAAGCCTTCCATTTTTTTTTTTTTTTTCAAGTATTGTCTTGCCCGGCTTCTCATCTCTTTCATCGGTATATCAAAAGTTCACAACTAATTAAATTATTTTGCATGATTTTAATATTACAACGGACTAATTATTGGCGGTGGGTGGACAATGCGTATTCTCCTCCACCGCCCCCCCCCCCGAAAATATACTGACGGTTATACGAATTGTTCCCCTTTTTATGATTTCTTCCTTCGCATAAGTTTTTATTCCGACATCCATCAACGGACCAAGCCATGGTTTAAGGGGTTTGGGTTTGTGCTATAAGAAATCTCCTCTTGTTGGACGACCCTAATTGTGCCTTCTCCGGGGATAAGAGCTTTTCGCGAGTCCTTCAGAAGGGATGGAATGGGGATCGCTATGGATAGCAATGATTCAACCGCTTATTCGTCCCCGCCCACCGGCATCCTCTTTTTCGAATCGAGTGGATCTTAAGATTATTGCCCGTTTTAAAACCCCCTATAAACCCATAATCATGACATTCAACTTGGAAATAAGCTCAAGTTATTTGAAGCCCTTCCAGTGATCCATTCTTCAAAGGAGATGATTTCTTCTAGGAAATCCATTCTTCAATTATGCCAGAATAGTTTACACCCTTTTTTATTTTAATACATCTATCTATAAAAAAAATTATACACACACACACACACACACACACACATACACACACATATATATACACACGTTTGCAGTTTGTTTAGATAAGGAAAACTCGCCCAGGTAAAAAATTTCTAAAACTTTTTTTTCTAAAACTAAAAACTTTTCTAATTTCATAATACAATTCATATTTTATTGTATAAAATCAAAAGAAAAACCAATTGATTGTCTGTACATCGCATGAAGAATCGGTGTTTAGTGAGGTTTTTTAACTCTGACAACTCTTGTATGGAAGTGATGCTACTGAAAGGTATCAAATATGTAGTGTATCTCTAGCAGGAGTGCCTCAAGGGAGCATAATAAATCCAATACATTTTTGCTATTGCATATAGCGCCGCGAACGGACCTCAATACTGAAGGACCTCCTTAATTCTCCATTAAATTATGTCACGAGCTTCGGCAAAAAAATTATAATCAGGCATCAGCTGGATATTATTACCGAGCCTTATTACCAAAACTGCTTAAAAAAAAACAATGTTTCTCTTTGTGTAGGTGTAATTGCATCACCGAATTGTCGTACATGTGACACCAGTATAGACCAAAACCACATATTTTTAGAATGCCCAGAATTCGAAGAGCAACGGGAAATTTTACTTACAAAACTTCACTCAAATGAAAGCGTTGCAGAGCCTTCCCACCTTAGTACATTACTAGCCTGTAACAATGTATTGACCTACTGTTCATATTCTTAAAATCTATTAATATAAACATATAAAAAGCATTTAAATGAAGATATTCAAGATCTTTGAATACCGGGATGAGGTGGGTGGTGTGTGGACCGGGGGTCCGCATAAGGCGGCTCTCTTGGTTGAAATGAACCCCGGCCAGGGATTAGAATGAACTAGTCTAGTATAGCTCATCTCTTAAATCAGAAAAAGGAAAAACAATTAAAATACTTGGAACCTCCGCTTCCCCGGCCTGGTGTTAATACCTCGGGGTGTCGCAGCCGGATCTTCCCTTATAGTCCTATGAGACGTGGGGATATCAAAAATGGCAAAATATCCTCTGGATGAAGCCAAAAAAAACCTCCTTAATTAACTACCTCAAATTGGAGAAAAATGTTTATTTCCAAAGTCTATTTATCGATTGTTGTCGAGATATTTCACTATTATGGTTACAAATTTTTTAGCTTGCCCCATACCATTTGCTTTTTTCCAGTGCTTGAGTTTTTCTTTCTCAATCCGTTTTTCCACTTTCAGCCTTAGCACATACTCTTCGGTTCACCTCATCGTTGCCCTGTGGGTAACGGGTGTGAAGGAATTAAGGCACTCCCAGGAAAGTTTGGAGTTGAAACTTAGCGCATTTAGTGCTTTTAGAGCGGACTGCCTGAGTTGTATTTCTTGGTGCTCGGCTTGGAAAATGATTGGGAATAGACAAACGGACTCGATCCTTCTGTGTATCATATTAGGGGGCCACAGCCGGTATTACCCCACTGTATAAGCACAGAGAAAGAGAGTATTAGTTGCATGAAACAATTTCTTAAAGAATGGACCCTCGGACACAGGCAATCGAAGGAGTTTCTGAAGGAAATCAAACCAAAATAAGCGAAATGCTAACTCTAGGAGGGGAATTAGGAGGCTGAGAGGTATCCTAACGGGCCATTGCCCCTTGAAAAGACACCTCTTCATAATGGGTGGTGGATGGTGGATGGATGGATACCAGGGACTGGAGGAGTTCTCTCCTGAGCACTGCAGCTGTACAGCTTACTGTACTATACCCTGGCTCCATTTTTGGGGGGAGTGAACTTGAGTGAACTTGAGCCCCCGTTGTACCAGTGTTCTTCTATCGAATAAACTCATTTTTGAAGGGGGTTGGGACCAGGTTCAGGGTCGCTGAGATCCGGTCCCGCCCCTTCCATTGGTGAGTGCCGTGTCAATTTCTTTTAATTACGGCCACCGGTCCCTTTAGGCGTCAGAAAAATTCCAGAAGCGACGGTGGGGATCGAACCCACGACCGCGGGGTCTACTTGCCGAGAGTCTGACGCCTTAACCACTCGGCTACCGCGGCCCCCTTTCATAATGGGTACTCTTCCAGACCCCTTTTGCCGCTTCTGTGAAACAAAAGAAGAAACGGCTCGACACTACATTGCAGAATGCGATAGGTAGCTAGGGAAAGATTTGAAACATTCGAAGGAGAGGACATACCCAAAACACTCCCCAAAATAAAATGGTCCAAAATCTTGGAGATTATGAATAGGTTCAAAAAGTTTATGCAGGACTCGTGAGCCGACGGTCCCGGACCTTTTAGGGATGGAGCACGGGCCTAACTAGGCTATTAGCCCCTCGGGTCCTGGTCGCCCGCCCTGCTATATATACCATATTAGGGCTCCTTCCTGAAACTTAGGACTACCTATATGATCCCTTGGAAGGGTCTGTCAAAGTTGAATTTTTCTCTGATTTTGTCAGGTACCGTTATGACCATCTCATTTATGTTAATTCTATCCAGAATTTTGTCGTATCTCTTCCTTAGATCTGACTTTATTTATTTGTATATCAGGAGTCTGTGGGTGCTCACAATGGCCACCTTTTATTCATAAATATCTAAGAGGCCGAGTTTCCATTGCTCTTGTAACATTAAGACAAGATAGACTTCATACACTGTGCAGCTTGGTCTCTGCCTCCTTGTTCATTGTTTTTAGTTACCGTACTTAAGCTTCATCTGCGACTGGAGGTAGTGTATTATTAATATGTTTCCCCCATTATTTGCTTCCTACTAACGCTTACTAGAGCCTTTGGTTTATGCAGGAAGTTGCCCACGTCTTTCCTCCGTTTGAGTTTTTGGTCATCCTTTAAAGTGTGGTTTTTAATTTCACGTCCTCCCTCTAGTAAATAATCTTACACTATTTAGGCCGTTTTGTATTTGATTTGACAGAGTTAAAAAAATTTAATTTAATTAGTCTGTCAGTTATACATCAATATATTCAGTTGTTAGGATATGACTGTCATATTTGGGAAAAAAAGCGCAGTGCACTGACAACCACCTGGCCGTTTAAAAATCCCATAATTGCTTTCTAATTTTAATTTCCGATTAGATTGGTTAGATCCCTCTGAAAAAGACAGGGGTGATACCAATTTCTCGCCCATAATATGGAACGAATTAATGAGTTTTAAACAAAAGGTGGGAGGGAAGAGCGTGTGACACGTGCTGAGTAAGCATGCGATCCTTTTAATCGTAATACGATTCACTTCACATTTCCCAATAAGCTGGTTAAAAAGTGTTTTCTTAACTATTCCTCGCCCAAAATTGCAATGCCAAATCTACTAATTTTGTTTAAAGCCAGAAGGGAAAGCCAGCTGATTTAAGGCGAGCGCTGTGTTGTTTCTGCCCGAGGAATGGGCAACACTGATTTATTTGGCGCCAATCTAAACTCAAGGGGTTTACCGATAACGCTTGAACAAAACTGCTCAACTTCATCTTGATCTCGTACAACATTGGGCCGTAAAGGGTTAAGAAAAAGAGAGTGAGAGAGAAATTTTGACTCTTGATTTTTTCTTTTGCGACAAAAAATCATTGCCGAGATTAACGGATAAGCGCGTGGCTCATTTTTTATAAGTTTCGTGCCGGCGCAACTTACAAACCTCCGGGAAATCTACACGGCAAAATTAATCCGCCCTAATTTCAGCTATTTGACGTTTATCTATAAATGTAAAAATACGCATCGGATGTTATTTTAAGGGAGTGGGATTAAAGGCCTTGAACCGTAGGTAGTCATAGCACCGACGGTGAAAAACATTTAGATAGCTTCATGAATAAATAACAATTAAGTATTAAAAAGTATCGTCAGCGATCACGCGAATTGGTGATGAAAAACTCGGTTTTCAAACAAAATAAAAACACTTAATGAACGAAACTTATTATTGTTCACGTTTCCTACGGCTTCTGTCCACTTTCGTTCAAAAAATCATAAAACTCTCATAAATTCTGTATTAAATCGACTACAGACGAGAGAATGGAAAAAATGCCCATTAAATGTTTGCTTTTCTTAATTGGCGTGGGTAAAATGTTTTGTTGTTTATCTTTTCAACGGACTTGAAAGCCGACATGAAAAATTGCACCATCGCCTGGTTCAAGTGTCGGGACCCGGATAAAAGTTCGTGTTTGTACAAATGCAGTAATTGACTTGAACGCCATGCGTGGTAAGGGACAGTTTATAAAATAGTCGATGCCCAATCCGCCGAGACCCTCTACGATCGAAAATTAAAAATACCCTACATATCATCATATTTGCATGAACCTTCCAACTCAGCTCTGAGTGTTTTAATATTTATTATAACACTATAGATATAAACTTCAAAAAAGCAAATTCTGACAATTGAATTAGAAACAATAGTTTAAAAAAAGAAATATATTATAAAGCGTCGGAAAATGAATGTTAAAGAAAACCTAAAATATACAAGGTGTCTCTATTGCAATGCTACACCCACTTTTATCGAAAATAAAAGGTTATGGACTCAAGGCCCGCAAACCCTGATGTAATGGGTTCAATTCCTACTGTCGCCCCTGACCTTTTTTTACGTTTCCCCCAAGATTTATTCATCCGATCCTCTGAATTATTCGGGATGTTATTGACGATAAGGCTTTTACAAAAATGTATATAGTCCAACAGTGTGAACATAATCGCATCATCCCTTGAAAAGGAAGAATCCCTACCCCTTCCTGGTGGTCCCGATGTCTAACAGGCTTCCATCGAGGCATCGGGGTTTTTGGAAATGCATGGGCATCATACCCTCTGAACACGACGTCATAATTAAATCCTACCTGGCCGACAGGTTTTAGACCTTTGTGCAGGGTCGATGCGGGAGCAGTTAGGGTAACGACCTCGTCGCAACATACACTGCTTACATACCTTCCCATCCTGGTTACATGTACAGTCCTAACATACGCTAATGACACTGTCATTCTATCCTCGAATTCAGACCCCGCGTAGCTCACTGAACTCTATAAAACACACACACACACTGGTGCAAAAAATGACGAATCAAACTAAACACCACAAAGTTACCATATAACCTTCACGCTCCGTCGCATCTGTTTACCTCCCATCTTACATAACTTCCATACGAAAAGGTCAACCGTACCTAGGGCTAAATCTAGACATGTGCATTTCAAGTGACTCAACACAGGAAACAGGACTTAAAAGGATAGAAAGATTGTTCAAATAGGCAATAGATATGTGTACAAGGCACCCAAAGATACGATGACTCGAAGGCATTCCCAAATCGGTTCGCATTCCTACTCGCTTTCTATATGGAGCCAAGGATTATTGTATTATGAGGTACACATCAAACAATCATTTTCCATATGCCGGACATATGTCCAATAGGCATGTTGAGTTACTCAATATTCTACCTTCATTCTAAACATTTAATCTGTTAAGTGCATCCACTCTCAATGTATAGAAAAAAGTAAAACTAAATATCTACACATCTACTCTCATAATCCTACCCCTTGAATAAGTAGGTCACATTGAGCAACCTTTCGTTCCATGCCATACACATGGGCGGCCTTTAGTTCCAAGTCGTTTTAGAAAGATCCTTTTTATGCGGTTTAGACTACCTACCATGTTCTAGGCGCGAAAACCTTCTGGGATGAAGCGGTCCACTGACGCTTCCACCTTGTCTTTACCATTTGCTTAATAGGTGGAAGATGAAATGACCTTAATTTGTCTCATTGTCTTTATCAATAAATATTTGTTTACGCTATGTTTTATAACGGTAACATCAATTAGAGGTAAACTTAATCCTTAATCCCAAAACACTATTTTAAATGTTTATTCAGTCTCATTTGAATTCTGAAGCAATGGAATGTTTAGTTTTCATCTTTGTTTTCTTAATTTCAATTTTTAAACTGCCAAAAATGCCACTTAGTGCGGACGATATGCGCGTGGTCTGGCACTTATCGAAGATGGGCGTTCCATCAGGTATGCGACTATTACCATCGGAGTCCCGTACTAAACACTGCGAAATGCTGTTAGACGTTTTAGACAAAACTGGTTCCTTCTATAGAAGGCACAGTTCTGTATGCCTTAGGGTAGCAGAACCACCATTTTTTGACTTTGTGAATTTTGCTAAACCGGCACCTAAAGGTGGGTTTAGACGTGCGAGTTTTTTCCTCTCGAGAGGGGCAAATTCACTATCGAGAGCAAAACTCGCAAGTGCAAAGGGCGCAGAGAGTTCTCTCCGTGAGAGAAGGGGGGAGCTCTCCGAGAGAAACGATGTTGCATCATCCTCAGTAGTGTAAACGGGTTTCCTTCGCTCTCCGCGATTGCTCTCAACATATCAAAAAATTTTGTCTTTCTGAGAGTATGAGTCTGAGAGTCTATGGCCAGTAGTTATTTATTATCATTTACCTCCTATTTATAGTTATTATTGTAGTTATTATCAGTACCTACTTATTAATTATCATGGCCAAACCCAATAAAAAATGGGCCCACGAGGAGGGCTGTCAACTCATTGAGGCGTATGAAGCCAACCCGATCCTTTGGGAAATCCAGCACCAAGATTTTAGAGATAGAGTGAAGAAAAATCTTGTGATGGAGAGGTTTGCAATAGATTTCAGTTGTTCGGTTTTCGCAATTAATAGGAAACTACACAATTTACGAAATCAGGTAAGTTCATTTGACAAATATATTTACATTTCTTTTTCACAGTACAGCATTATCAAAATATTAATACTAAGCATACAGTAGCAATCCTCTTAATAATTATATTTTCCTTTCATTAAATTACAGGTTTCTCAAGAATTCAAAAGAATAAAACATAAAAAAAAGCGGAAGTGGAACTGAAGGTACAAATGGCCTTAGTTTTCGGCATTAAGTTTTATTGTTCCGAACCTACATCTTCACAAGCTGAAATCACTCTCAAGACTGACCTCGCTTGTATGGTGTAAACAGTTTTTAACGGACTCTCAAGAATTGAGTCAGAGAGTTCTCTCCGAGAGTGAGCTCGCGAGAATTTCACTCTCCCGTGCAAAGGGCTATGAGAGTGAATCTCGAGAGCACAAGCTGCGAGAACTCTCACGTGTAAACCCACTTTTACTCTTGTTCAAGCGATTCATTAGCTCCAGGAAGTTCGAGGTATCCAAATTTCTGAACGCACTGCTCGAACAAGATTAAATCAGTATGTAACGATAGCTTTTCGCCCCGAGAGGACCAGAAATGATCACAACACTCTGAATGGCACGACTTGCATTTGCTCGAGAACACAGCCGATGGTTTCGACGATTACTGTAACTTTTACAGATCAGTGTAGATTTGCACTACGATCTCCAGATGGGCGTGAAAGAGTGTGGAAAGGCGAATGAAAGTAACAAACCCTGTAATTTTTCCCAGAGCCAACCTTTTCAACGTAGTTCAGTGATGGTGTGGGCGGGATTTTCAATGGGGAGTCGCACAGAGTCGGTTGTTGTTTGTGGAGGGTATGTGACGGCCACTCAATATGTGGATGACATTTTAGAACATCACACGTTGCCTATCCTCGACGAAATCAGCGACAACCCCGTTGTAATATAAGATAATTCCAGTCCACGTGTGGATCGCATTGTACAGACCTTCAACGGCATAACATCACGGTCTTAGCCTGGTGAGACCGTTCTTCAGATTTGCACCCCATCCAACATTCATGGGATAACCTCAAAAGACGAATAAGAGCACGTCCATCACTTCCCGCTACATTCCACGATATTGAAAGGACTCTTTTTTGACGTGAAGAATGATCTAACCTCATATATATCTAAGCTCATTGCGATTTTAAAATGTAATTGAAAATCTAAAACAAAATTAAGACAAATTTTCTTTTTTCATTTTTCTTGGCAATTTACTTCTTTTTGACAAAACGTGAAGCTTTGATTAATGTATAAAAATATATACAAATCAAATTAGATTACAACTGGGTGGAATTTTCAGTGTCTATATAGGTTTAATTGAGCTTATAAAATTCTGAAAATCAATAATTTCACTGAGACGTCCTTAATATTTTTCATACCTAGTATCACTCAAAAAAAAATTAATTATTTTATTATTGATATATTTGAATAAAAAAATTTGTATTTCTTTCGAAGAGAGGAGAAACATCTGCAGTTTTGCCGTTGAATTGCCGGGTAATTTTAGGTAGAAATTAATAAAGAACGGAACAGGATGGGGGGAAAAAAGTCACCCGAAGAAAGAAGAAACCGCAGTCTATTTGCTAATTCATTTGTATTTATGTAGTTGAAGGGAAGTTGGGAAAACTGTCACATAAAAAAAAAGAAAAAGAAAAAAAAAGCGCCCCGTGAAAAAAGTAAAAAGCAAGTTATTAATGTAAATGTTGACGGGGGGTTGGAAGTTTAATAGGCGTTAAGCTCGGAACAGTTTGAAGTTGTTGAAGGAATTAATTGTTGTCCTGGAGCTGATGGAGACACGAATGTATTCGTTCGTTTTTGTGACAGAAGAGTGTTTGGTGAGAGTAATGAAAGGGGTGGCAGTGTCATCCAGTGTAACAAGTTAGATAATAGAGGCATTAGTTTGGGGCAGGCACAGCCCTTAGCTCGCGTGCACACCGACTATTTGATGACAAAGCTCTTAATAACCCAGTATTCCATCTTTCCAGACTGTCACATGACTGATGCCGGGAATGAAAGGTGGTTCATGCGATCGGCTGCCACAGTTCCCACATACCTCCCCTAAATGGCTCCTTCACATGTTCAACACTTAAGAAAAAACTATTCCAATCTTATTATTATTATTATTATCATCATCGACAATATTATTGTTATTATTTAGTGTCATCTACGCTCCGTCCTTACCTGGTGTTGCTGGGTTAATTATCTTCAAAACCACACGGTATATTGCATTTTTGGCATTATATCCCGATCGTTCCTATTTTTTGGCTATAAATTTTCATTTTAACTCAACATTATCTGTGCCTGGGACTGGGAGTCTTTTGAATGTCGTGCGGTCGACTTTTTCTGTCCTTTAGCATTAATGACGGTGAATATCGACATAGTCAACTGACAGGAAGTCTTTACCCCTATCTACTGCAAAGTTTAATAACGATCTAAACTTAAAACCATTTATATTAGAGCAAGACGAACATTAGAATTTAGATAGATTTAGAATTTTTAATTTAGATCGACCCCAAATAAATCAGTTGTGCCAATACGAAAGTCACGGGATATCCTGCTAACCTTAAACCACTTTGGCAAGAAAGGGTTACGTTATAGATATCACTCGGAGTGTATATTTTACAGCGCCCTTTAAGAGCAGTTGTATGCCGACAGCACACCGGTGAGACCTAATTCATCTATTTGATTAGTAGGCCAAGTTTCAGTGGTTGAATTTCTTCTACAGTTAAATTGTACGTTCTAATCCGGGCAAGTGTAGGACCACAGTTTGTTAAAAGGTTGGTGTTTCATCTGCGTTTTTGAAGAATCTCCACTCCCCGTGTCGGGTTACGCCAATCTTCTTCAGGTTTCCATTTAATTTGCAATGTCCTGTAATGAATTATTTACAGTTTTTCCTGCTGTCGTTGATATATTCTGTTACCTTTTTTATTCCTTTATTTTCTTTTTATCCGAGGTGCTCATTGATATTGTGTATTCCCATGTCATAGATGGGCTCGGGTCCTATCAGCGGTATAGTAGCTTCTCTTTTTACAGTCATCTACTTTCTTGTTGCGTGTCCAGGAACCCAGCAGAGATTGACTTTGTTGTGCGTATCTAGTTTGTTTAGTTTGGTTTTGCTATTCAGCACTATCTTTGAGCTAATGATATTTGAACTTTGATTGGCTATGTGGCATGATAGCTATAACCTTGCTTCTGTACCATTTATTCAGTTGGAATTGAATATAATTAAATTATAAACTGGAATGTGGAAATGGAAGCTGGAATTACAAGCTATGGAAATTTTTACGTTTGGCAAATATAAACGTTGGTACAATATGCAATGGTGGGGTGAAGAACAATGTAGGAGAAAGAAGATTCCAAAATTGAAAATTTAGATTATCGCCAAAAAAATCAATGTTGCCAATATACAGCATGAAACTGCCCTAAACTTACAGGATTTCCTGCTACACTTTGAAAAGTTGCACATGTTGGCATTCCACTGAGCCAACTTAGTACAATCTATGGTAAAACTATAAACTGGATAGTTGCAGCTCGAAAATTGTCTTTAGAAAGAAAAACTCAAGCACTACTATTATTATTAATAGTGCTTGAGTTTTCTTGAACGCTTGGCAAAAGCACACATATCTAAAAAAGGAAGGCCAAGACCGGTTCACTGCCCGCGTAACTACTACCTAAAGAAGATGGGCAAAGCAGAAACAGAAACGTTCAGACTCTATCAGGAGAAACCAGCCAATATGATTTGTGAATATGGGACACTAGCCCGTCCGGTCGCGAACAGAAACAGAGAAATATAATAAAGTCTTAAGTTTCTCCAAATAAACTGATTGTAAGCTCCTAGGTTCCTTGAACGAAGGCACAAATGGAGAAAATCGGCAATATATTTCATAGGACGAAGGCGTTAGTAAAGCATTGGCCGTAGATTATACGATAAAAACTGGCATTCGTTATACACAAGGGGTCACCTGCTTATCTAGATTAGTATGGCCGACAAAACCTTGAAGAGGGAAAAAACAGCAGAGCACAGACTTGAGTATCAATATAATAAGGGCAATGCATACTTGTCCCAAGACAGTGATGGAAACCGCGCTAGATCTTCCCGCCCTCACAGGACGACTGAGATGTAAATGAACCAAACCAGATATAGGAAGAACCCATTTCCATTAAAATAAATTGTGACGGTTTTAACGGTCTTCACAAAACGAGAGGCAAACTCAACTTTGACAGACGATTCCAACTGGCCATAGATAATGAGAACTATGGAAGAAAGACATACATAAGTTTCTCAAAAGCAGCCCTAAAATATGGTACACTGGTGGATTAAATATAGAACGGGGGAGTAAAAAAGGCATGGTTCCAGCTATCTTCAAACTGAGATTAATGCAATTCTTTTTCGTCCACATGAGAAATAATAGAAAGAAACGAATAAAAAGTGCACAAATTTACATTCTGGAGAGTCAGACATTTAACTGCATATGCCTTTAGCTGCAAACTGCTCTGGGATTGCCTTAATTGCCTAATGGCACTACGAAACAGAGCAAGTTTACCTCGAGTCGGGTAAATCAAATCCGTGCGCGAAGAGACACCAATTAAAGTAGTTAGTTTTGTAGGAAAAAGTGTACTTTCCAAGGCCATAGGGGTTCCACATGAAAGCTATATAGGTATGAAATAGCTAGTACGGTGTAAGGAAGTGGGAATCAGGTCAAAGTAAATAGTGACAAATTTTGACCTTGCAATTTAGCTCCAACCTGGAACCTTGTTGTTTCACCCGGATCCATTTAATTCGCCCTTCCTTCGAAAACAGTCCCAAAGTAGCTCATGTGCTCTATAAGATCGATCACAGACCGATCTTGACGTCCGTTCGATAAATTCGAATATTGCCATACGGGAAAAGACAGCTTGCTGAGAATCGTCGGGAAATTGAGAAAGAAGGTCGATGTTTATGGGTATTGTCCTCCCTCGAGCCGTATCGGCCAGGGAGTTAGATAAGGGACGGTCAGATAGGTCGGTAATAACTGTTGCGGTGCGGGCGCCTCGAGCCTTTCCCGATATCATCTCCCAGGACAATATGTCAATTCCACCACTAACTACATCCTCCCTCCGCTTTTTCCTTTAAGATCGTATGTTTATATTTATTTATCAATCCGTGAAAGCAAAACCCCGGAAAGCTTTATAAAATTGAAAAGGGTGAATTACAATGTTATAAGCAATTCAGATTAATAAAGATTAATAGTTGACGAAGGATCTAAGGTTTTAATATGTCGTATACCAGAGCTTTGTTTGCTACCTTGTTTTAAACATAATAAACAAAGTACTTACAGTCAAAGCAGTACGCTTATTTAAACCAATCCGTTGGTCTCGTGGGCGCCCAGGTCATACCGCTTACCAAATAATATTTCAAGGAAAATGCCAAAATTTACACCTACAATGATTAACGCCCAAACGACTCGGCCACCGTGGCCCCACTTTAAAGTTACAAGGGGAGATTAAAGGAGTAGTAACGGCGATTTTACTGAAAGGTTATAATTTTAATTATTCATGTACTTACTCGTAAATATAACAAAACAGAACTTGCCAACAGACTCCAGATATACAAAGAAATAAAATCAGTTCCTCGTAGGAGCCACCACAAAATTTTAAAAATAATTAAAATAAATTATGGCCAAAAAAGTATCTGACAAATTGAGAGAAAAACTCAACTCAGACAGACTTTTCCAAGTGGACATAGACAATGATTCCCGCAGATGGAATAAACATGAAACATGGAGAGAAGGGATAAAAGGGTCGGACTTCACACTAGCGAAACCCCATTGACTAACTCTCAAGATTTTCCAAGAAAGCGGCCATGCAATACAACCCAGTGCACAGGAGTTAAACACGAAAAATAGGAAAGGTACTCAGATATATACATTGAGAAGCTAAAACACTGGCCACCATGAATATTTTTAAATATCAATTAGACATTGATTATTTACAACAATATTCCGTCCATTTTAAAGGATTAGACGTGAATAAAACACATAACTGTGTTATCACAATTTGTTCCTTACATGTCACTAATTGGCCACGGTTTATTATTTTTTTAATACAATATCAAGAGCTTCACAGGTAGGGACCTCTAGGATCGTAGGTGACTACTTGGAACACGGGCTCAATGTTTGGAGTGACCAGCATTTTAGTCCCGAATACAACCCTACAGAACACCTTTGGGACCATTTATAAAAGAGAGTAAAAAGTCGCCCTGTGTTACCAGAGAATTTACAGGGATTAAGAAAAGCGCCACGCCGACTGCAAGCGATGATCAACATAAGAGGAGGAAATACTCTGTACTGAATTGAATATTTTTTCATTGTTTCTAAATCCATCAGAGTTTGTGGTCCGATTGAGTGAAAGGTATCGGTTGAGAGGAAAAGTCACGATAGCTCATGTGGTAGAGTAGCCTCGTATTTAGCCGAAGGTCGTGGGTTCGAATCCCGCTCGTGGCGCTGGCTTTTTTTTATCTCAACCAACACCTTTCATAAATATTGTTTCTAAAGGAACATTTTTGTAAAAAATGACATTGACTGAATGGGTAAAGTAAAAAAAAAAAGCAACACATTTTTGGTAAAATTTTTTACTCAGTTGAAATTTTTATTTAGCTATGCCTTATAGTTTTCTTTTAGAATATGCAGTAAACAACAAAAAATATAAATTATAAAGATTGCAAATACACGCTGACCAACTGGCCAAAAACGAGCCTCTCACCCGTACGACCAGGACCACAACTAAGTATTCTGGTGTGTGTGTTCGACCTGAATCTATGGGATAATGAATACAGCTCAGCAACAGCTGGCGATTACTATCGAGCTTTATTCCCAAATCAAAACCGTGGTTTTCGAAAGGATCAGGCAAAACGAATTCTATCCTACTATTTTCAGAAACTAGCCATGGCCTAGTTATAAGCATAGAATTGGAATAAGCACTTCCCCTAACTGTCCAACATACGAAAATCCATCAAATCCCAGTCATCTAATACTAAAACGCCCAGAGTACGATAGATAACTAGAGGAAACAATTATTGGATGATCTGTATAGGGACCTCAGGAAAATGGACCCAATAAGTCTTGAAACATTGTTGGCAAGTAACAACACGGCGGTTTTGGATTTAATTTATAAATTTCTTAAATCAATTAACATTTCCTTTTAACGTTCGAGAGAAGGAGAAAAAATAAATAAATATTATATGGCAATATTTCCAAAGGAATAAGCAAAAAAACCAGCCCCCTTTTTTTTAAAAACTTTTGGAATCGTGAAGGCATCGCTTCGTCCCAAACGATTTCTTAGCTGCATATATACTTGGGGTTTCATATCTGGTGAGAACATTGTTTTTTTGTTATTTCTTTAAAACCCGTTTTCCAGATTCCTTCTGTAAAAATGACAATCCTGAAACGTTTTTATTTTCTTCTTGTGGCTCTGCAAGCTCCGTCAGCAACACAAGAAATTTCTGTCCCTTGTAGCTAGGTGGTTTTGTTTTACCTACAAAATAGAGGACTAAACGACTGAAACTTGTCGTCAAGCATAGAATTCAACTCTATCAAAATATCAACCTGGCTTCGAGCTGGCATTTCTTTTCTTTTCTTTTTTTGAAACAAGGGGAAATAGAAAAGAAGCATTCCACGACTCACGGCTCGTAGACCGCGCAGTCTTGGGTTCGATTCTCATCGACAAAGATTACAAGTTCAGTTTTGACCAGTTTAATAAAATATACAAAACGCTTTTTTAATTCAGTTAATAATGCCGTTTAATCTATCTGCATGAAACCTGCAGTAACATTCTTCGAAACCGATCACCGGCCTTCGCCCGTGAAAATGGGAATAAAAAGCCGAACGACTCCCCGGGCAGGAAATAAGATTAATTCGGTCGAGACGGCCCACTGTGAACGGAGCAGGTGGGACCCCAATTAAATCCAGACCATTTATGTTGGGAACTCTTAATGATAATGAGGAGGGCTCCGAGGTTGATTGGCCACCCGTCTTCTATTGCTGCATTGCTGCCTTAACTGAACACAACCGGTAGCTCAATTATCGACAGGTTTCTCGAGATTTATATTTCCCGTTTATCAAAGCCCAGTTTCAAATATAAATATAAATAAACTTTTAAACACGCTTATTTAACTTTAATACAGTTCTACGTAATATTCATTAGACCCTCTCGTTCCCCGATACGCCTTCACACGCCTGGGCGTTTGTTATCCGGTCGGAATACCATTTTTCCCTTTGCGTGGGTAAACGTTTACAGAAACTTTATTTCCTAGAGTTTCGTGCTTGGGCAAATATGACAATCACGCGCATTACTTATGCTTTCGCTCCTTCTTGATAAAACTCATTTTCTCTCCTTGGGTTCCCCTGAGGAAAAACGTGATAAACTCATTCACGGATAGTAGGAATTGAAATAATTTTACTTGTATTTATTTATAAGACTAAGACATGGGCTTTTTAGTCATTTCACACAATAAAATTACTTACAAATATAAGAAACAATTTGTAATTACAAAGAAATCGAATTTATATTACAATTAAAAATCCTACTTTTCAACCTCGAAAGTTCAAAGGTATAAATCCAACCAAACAAAACTATTAACTGTTACTACAAAACAACACATAATTCGTCGAGTTGTAAAAGAAATAGTATTAATTTTAATTCAATTAATTAATCGTTTTATGTAAGGTTTTGTCCGAGTGGATCGACGTCATGATAACTCTAGTGGTTGAGCAGCGGCGCATTTAGCCGAAAGTTTTGGGTTCGAATACGGACATAGCTGTATTTAATCGTTCGTTTCTTTTATTTGAACGCAATAGAATTCTGTGAACTGACTAGAAAGAAAAAGATTCTTAGTGAAATAAATAAATAACCATTAATTTAATTTAGGAATAGACACATATAATTGTTTAGGAAAAGCTTATGTTACGACGACCATAAATTATTCTTGAGCACAGCAGCAACCGCTCCATTTTAGGAGGAGCCGGGCTTTTTTACTGTATACCTTATTTGTTTCTAGTTTTGCGTTTTTATATGTTTGGGGAGTGAATGTGTAGCGTGAAATGGACGAGAGTGCAATATTGAGTACGCCATCAGCCTTTATTAGATAGATATACTAATCGTTGGCTCCATATAGAGAGCGTGTATGCCTCCCGTCCCAAGAATTGTGTTTGAACTCGGCAACCTTTGTGTCCTATATTCCTATGTTTGGAGGAGTCAAGTAAGTCACCTACTAGTAAACTGCAGAGAATTAAAAATTTGCAGAAAACGTTCTAACCCATTCTCGGATCAAAGATAAATTTTAATGCAAAGGAGACTATCGGGAGAATTTACCGAAATATTGACGAGCGGTGAATGTCTATTACTTAATATAATCTGCCCCTTCACGGACCATCATGTCTTACTTTTACGCATGGATGTATTTATTAGCGCGAATGAAAATGGGTGATAGTACCTATGATCCGACGGGCTTATTGAATGAAAAGTGTTTAAATTGTATATCGACTGTATACAATGGAGTTCATATAATGATTAACATTCTTTTTTTACATGCACTTTCAAGATAAAAAAAGACAATTGAACTAGACAAAACGAAACGTTGTGGCGAACAAGCTGTAAGCCTTGCCCGTGATGCAGACGTTTAGGTGAAGTCAATAATTAATTAACAACCTTTAAAAAAATATTTCCACCTATAGTATATAATGATGTATAATATTTTTTTGTGATTACGAATTCGGATCTGCTTTTGGTCAAGTTTTTGGAGATGGACACCATGAAAAATGAGCCGCAGAGCGGAATAAATGGTAATCCGAAAGAGCACCGAGTTGTATGCTGTATCAGGGGGAAAGCTCCAATTATTGATTTTTGAGGTGGTGTGACTGAAAAGGCCACACACTTGTGTCATGCTGCACCTGAACATTTTCGAGGTGTAGAAACCACGTTTTCTCGGTCAACCCGTACCCTCTCAAGCTTGGATGAGAAGAATTCGGTGACTTTTTTTAAAAAATCCTCCCCAACTACAAGCTATTTGTCAAGAATTCTTTTCGGTTCTCGATATAGATCGAGTTATAATTGTACCTGACAAATTCGTGTGATTAAGTTGATATATGGCGGTTTTTCAGGCGTTTGACATGCTTCGGCTCATTCTCGTTCCTTGAGGCGTTAATCGGAAAATAATTCTTCTGGTTCTGAATATAAACCAACATTTCACAACTGCCTATAACAATGTGCTAAACCATTAATTCACTCAGGTTTCATACTATTCAACCGTCAGCAGCTCCTGCTTTTCTCAGAGTATCGTTATCAAGAGCCTTTGGTCAACCTGGTACATTTTTGCTTTCAAAGCGCACCGAGGGTGAAAAGGTATTTTCTTTTGATTGATCACCCCAGCAGTGGGCAAAGTAAGATCGAACGAGGTATGAGAGTTGGCTATACTACCTTCCTCTATTCTAAAGATTAAAGACTGCGTACCAAGATGGAGCCGAGTGGTGTAGCACCCGGGTATGCTTTACAAATTTAATCTCATTCTACCCATTACTAGAGATGGGGACTGACTATATGGTCCCGGAAACTATCTTCACGACCTCCTACAAAATCTCAACAGACTACAAAGGAGAGGAAGAACACAGGAGAACATCGGATACAATGATATGGTATACGGATGGCTCCAAAACAACTGAAGGAACCGGATCAGGTGTTTTTTGTACAAGCCCAAAATACGAGCAATCAAATTCATTAGGGAAGTACACCTCGGTCTTTCAAGCAGAAATACATGCTATCAATGCTTGTGCTCTGGAAAATCTTAAAAGAGGTTACACTGACAAACAAAATCCTCATAAGATCAGACAGCCAAGCAGCTATTAATGCACTAGCATGCAAAAGAATTACATCAAAACTAGTCAGTGAATGCATCCAAAATCTCCAAAACCTTGGAAAACACAACAAGGTAACGATATCCTAGGTGCCAGGGCACAGGGGAATTTTGGGTAATGAAGAAGCAGACTGACTGGCCAGAGGAGGATCCGCAAGACCATACATAGGCCCCGAGCCTATCCTTGGGATATCCAAAACAAACGTAGAATCCTCCATCGCAGAATGGATCCAAATAAAACAAAGAGAAAAATGGATGAACTCTAGCACTGCTAGACACAGTAAACTCATGATGTCTTGTGCATATAACAACAATTTTAAAATTATTGTTTGATATGCCCAGTTTAAATAAAGGCAATAAAGACAAAATATAGGGAAAATAATAGTAATGAAAGCGGGGGGATGTCATTACAGAACCACCGCAGAAACTATCGACAGAATTTCTAGACCCAGGATTTATTATGTCCAGAATGCTAGGCTGCGGACTGGACACCTCAGCAGGCTCAGATCAGCAAGAATAAGATACCGGAAAATGTCCTCTGGTCTGCTGTCTGTGATTCCGACTGCAAGGAAGTCCTGAAAAATAGTCAATAAATATCTAAGCTCCACCGCCAAAATGTTGGTCAAACAACTATCGGAAGAACCTCTAAGCATGGGCTGGTTTAGTTTTAGAATGATAGTTGTTCTGCTGACTGGACAACGCAGAGAAGGAACCATATAGGCTTGGATCAATAGAAACAACACAGGAAGAAGAAGAAACAGTGGAACAAGACTTCTGATGATACGAAGTCTACAGACTGAGACCAATACTGTGTCCATTTCAATTTCTACTCTGGTTTTGGTCCGTCTTCTTTGGAGGTTATTAAGAAGACCCGTATAGCGACCTATAATAACCATCAAACATCCTGCCAGGGAGCTATAGAAAAAGAGGGGGAGCGGTTCCCATTTCTTTATGTTTAAAGTTTATAAATCGCTAAACATCTACAAAACATGGGCATATATAATAGTGAACCAATTTGCAGACTATGTAATGAGGAGGAGGAAAAAGCCCCTCATATCATCTTCGAATGCGGAGCAACGGCTCAATGGAGATTCAATCTGACGCACAAAAATGACTCAGAGAACCACATTGAAGCAATAACAGTCAATGACTTGATACTCCTGAGAAAAGGATCGAGTTTATTGACAACTAAAGAACTAGGAAGGTACAATAAGCCAGAAGGCTGCAGTGCCTGGGGCACACAAACCCCACCTCCTAGTACCTTTGCTACCATTCATTCATTCTACCCACTCCTTATTAGCTGTTTCATAGTGAGTGGCTGCGACGATTTCACGGCGGTCAAATAAGGATAAAAGCCGACGTTCCAACCAGTCTTGGTTCCATACATGGGGCATATCACATTTGTTGCTTATCTGCCTAAACATCCCAATACCATCATGACCACCTTCGCGGAGGATACCGCAATTTTATCCTCCAACTCGAACGCTACCCAAGCTATGTCCTGCATCCAAGAAAACGTTGAGCTTATCGAAATCTATCCCAAAAATGGAGGACAAGGGTGAACGAAAAAAAAATGTACTTAGTCACATCGAGAAAACAGTCTTGCTCTCTTATACATCAACCACAAAGAGATACAGACTTCCAGTCAAGTCAAATACATACGTCTGACGTGGAATCCCGACACAAGACTTAAGAGGCTACAAAACACAAAACATGGATGACGAGACAAAGACTTCCAAGATGGATATCTCCCTTGACCGTCACAACCGGTGGCTTCCGGACCCTTTCGATTTCTCTCAACTTAGCATTTTTTTCCACTATTGAGCCCATGGGCAATGAGACAACGCAAATCCATTATTAAAAAAATTGCTCAGACCAATTGATGTGATTCATGCGACAATTAACCTAGCTGTTCTATGTCGTGTCAGTAGTTCTTGATCTGTGGCAGGCCTTCTCGCACGTAGTAGAGGTCCCCCCCCCCCAAAAAAAAGGTAGATTTTGAATGAAAATGAAATCGATAAAAATTTCAATACTTAAATAAACCTTTTAAATGATCATAAAGGTTTTCCCTTATAGAAGAAACCGAACTCATTCGAATACTTAACAATTCTTGAGTTAATTAATTCCGCTTGATGGGCTTAGTTATGCTCTCGTTGAAGTCCCATGCACACCTGAGGAGCCGAGCCGGTTCCCCGCGAAGGCCAGAGGCACAGGCCTACGTGTGACAATATGGAAAAGACCCAGGACTTAGTCGTGGTAAGATATCGTATGCATTACAGAGAGAGAAAAAAGTATTTACCTTTTGTACGTACCAATATACAATGTGTCCTTTTTAGATGGCCCGGCTGAATTTTTCTTGAACAAATGACGCCACCAAAATAACACAAAATACGTGTTTAACAACTTTTATTCTAGTTTGGAATTGGTTTTTGTTTTGTTTTTTTTTGTGAAAAATTATACAGGGTACCTCAGGCCGAGTTGAACTTCCAAAATTTCAAATACGTCCCTGTACATCTTGACTGACAATAGTATGAAAAAAGTATGGTCTTTCGTGTACCAATATACAGCGTGACCTGTAATGTGTGTCATATACTGTAAATTCCCTATATTGTTACACGTACCCCCGTGTCCTCTGGCTTGCGCAGGATAAACTGAGGAAAATTTAAAAATTTGAAACTATGCGAAAAAGGGTTAAACACATATTTTTAGG